>JAJIZL010023605.1:205481-219923 GCA_023969395.1 Amblyomma maculatum | reverse complement strand
TGCGCTCGTGAACTGATGTGTGTGTTTCTTCCTGTGTCCTGTTGAAGTTGTTGCGCATTTCTCTTATATACTAAGAAAAACATTACATTTCTCTGTGGTCGCTTAATCAGCGGTCACTTAATTGTGGGCAGTTGATATGCAGCCTATTTCACAAATAACATTGGGACAACAATCTAATTAAAATTTGCTGTGTCTCAGTTTCGCATGTTATTTTATGTGCAGGGAGGTCTTCATGCCGGACGCCATTGTAGTCCTCGGTCACATCTCCTTCGGCCCAATTGGGCTTAAAGATCTTATTCCAAACTTCAAATGCATCATGCTGCCACCGAACATCTACAAGATTCCAGATGATGCGCGCAGCCTTGCGCCTCACGCACACACCTTTGTAAGTGCGCTGATGTCTGTGAAAGGCTTCCCTTATTTTAGACCGGCGCCGCTTATGGCTGCCTGAAACATTTGATCTAATATTTTGTCTTATGAAATGGCCAACAGCAATTTTCTTGCACAAACATTTTCTCAAAACAAATCTTAAATCCCCAGATACGTTTCATCACGTAGTACATCAGGATACAGGTGTGTACGCGATGTTTACGTAACTTTGCTAACATTTTTTTTGTAAAGTGCTAGCTCCAATGCGCACATTTAACGACTTTGGGGTGATGCTGCAAACGACCGTTGACATCACCGTTACAAGAGGTGTTTACTTGAGCATTGAGAAAGTGCGCCTTGCCATGTGGCAGCATCATACCATGTGATCACAACATAACAAAAAATAAGAGGAGTTATATAAAAATATGCTATATATTTATATATATAGTTATATACTTATATACTCAAGTTGAGGACAACCCAGAGGGCTATGGAACGAAAAATGGTAGGGGTAACATTAAGAGATAGGAAGCGTGCAGAGGGGGTCAGAGAAATAATTCAAGTTATCGACATTCTAGTGGAAATTAAGAAGAAATGGGCATGGGCAGGACATGTAGTGCGACGAGAGGATAACCGATGGTCGCTTAGGGTAACAAACGGGATTCCAAGGGAAGGAAAGCGTAGCAGGGGGCGCAGAAAGTTAGGTGGGCGGATGAGATTGAGAAGTTCGCAGGGGTTAAGTGGATGCAGCTAGCACAGAACCGGGTTAAGTGGAGAAATATGGGAGAGGCCTTCGCTCTGCAGTGGGTATAGTCAAGCTGATGATGATGATAAAATATGGTATAAAATATAGAAAGACATCATAAAATAAAATATTTTAACAAAAGTAAAAACGAATTTCAATTCGGGCTAAATTTAAGCAGCAGTACTACATCGAGGTGCGTCCTTTGCGATGTTTTATGAGCTAACGCTCATATCCACGTCTGGCAGCGTAGGAGAGCTTGACATTTTTTTTTAAATAGCTTTGGTTAGATCATGTTTACGAAAGCGACTGTTAACCTGGCTAATGTCTCGCCGTTTTGCCAGTATGAAGGCTGCAAGTTGGCGGAGTGCCTGAGAGGGATGGACGTCCTGGTTCCCATCAGCGTCTCGATGACCCTTCAAGGACGCTTGTTTGAGCCGAAGAGTGACGACGAAAAAGCTGCAGCATTGTCCATGGGCAACTATGATGTGTTTAAGGAGTGTAATGCTGGTTTTTCCGATTATGATCAACCTCCTGCTGTGGTGAGTGCGCAGCCCCCTGTCGTGTAGTAGGAGTCAGCAACAGAGGTAATAATGGTTACCTCAAACGAACGTCTTCAGCTAATCACGTCTTAGCCACCACGCAATAGGGGAAGAAAGAAAGAGCTAGCCTTCGGCTTTGCCTTACATCCTTCTAACTCGCATTAAGTTAAATACCGCTGCATCTCTTATGAAACAGCTTACCCTTAGGGACTGCGGAAAAGTGACTAGGAAGCCATACGCGGGAAAATCCGGAAAGCAGAGGCTCGTTCGCCCTTTTCAGTATCAGTTTGCGTCCCGGTTCCGGTATAGATTTCAGAAAAAGGAAGCATGGATGTAGCACCATTGACAAATTGAGAACAGCTGCATGCCTTAGGATATTTGAGAAGCTCTTGCTCTGCTACTAGGTACCTTTAGAAGTGCCGCTTCTAAAGGGCTGAAATTGCGTTGTTAGGTATCACTGGGAACTAACAAACGTACTGAAGTACTGCAGCAGTTGCACAGAAAGTGCCCTAGAAAAAGATAAGACCCGGGCCTAGCAGCAAGGGCTTAGAAAGCCGGACTGCCGATGCTCTTATTGCGCTGCAGCCATTTCTCTACTAATGTGAAAATTCGAAATATTTCAAAAGGTAACTAATTATTGAGTAGCTACTATGCGGGGAACATCCATGGTTCTTTAATCTTCCCTACCAATATAAAAAATTTGTATTATTATACAACATACACATATCTGATAACAACTATATCGAGGAAATGTTTAGCTTGGCCAGCCAAGTTGAGACTGCGGTCCAGATATGGGTCGGGAAATATACGCTATCGTAAAGTTGTAAAATTAATCCATATGCAATTTAAAATTTGCCTCTTGTTAGTTTAAAAAACTGCAATTAAAAGAGAGAAGTCCATTAGGACTCTCGCTCAAAAGCGTCTATGAAATCAATCCTGCCCCAACCATTAAATGTGAGTATGGTACAAAACTCACCAAAAAATCTAATTTTTTCATTATTAAAACAGTTAAACTTTGTGAAAAACAAAACTTCCTGACATGCACTTAAGCGGGCTTTCTGTTGGCACTGAGTTTGCCATATCGACTTAGATCACATATTAAATGCGGCCACATACGTGTTTATCCTGACGGACACTCTGTCCCCAGGGTCTGATGAGAGGCTGTGACCGTGGCACTCACGAGGAACGATATGAAAGAAATGTTTTCGCATTAAATGATGGGGCTCGTTTATCTCCAAACAGCGGCCTAAGTCCCATAAAGATGACGCCTGAAGCCACGCCTCGAGAATTACAAATGACCAGCTATTGTTCAACGTCTTTTGTTTCCTCTGAATTTCTATTAATATATTAGCCACGTGGAGCCAAAAGTACACATTTTTAGATTACTGTATTAGGTTAAACACCAGACATTCCCTATTAAGATCATTTTGCAGCGCAGTGAAGCGTACTATTATTGGATCAGGTGATCAATATTCGACGCGAACGTTTGTTATAGCGAATATGTCTAATTTTGCTTATATTCGACAGACATTTTTAACGTATATGTTGTGGTCAGCGCCACTTTTTGCGTTGTTCTAAGGGTACGTATATTAGCCACTGTTGTAATTTCGGATGAGAGCTTGGCACGTTAATATTTCATATTTAATCCCTCCATCACCACATGTCAAATAAAGGGCAATGTTCAATAGATTACAGAAGAAATGCTCATGAGTGCCAGGAGCAAACAGCAGTTTACGGTCTCAAGTGAAGCGTTGGAAGTTATAAGAGAACTCTTCTTTTGAAAGTGCGATGATACCAGACCCCGATCACGAGACTTGAATACCTAGAACTACCAGATTGAAATGCAGTTCACTGAACCGCTATTATTTAATTGCGGACGGTGGGTGATAATTATCTATCGATGGGAAAGTATGTTACTTCTGTAACTTGCAGTTAGTCACCCAGGGGGCAAGAACCGCGTGATTATAGCCTCGAGCTTTTTTAAATTTGAAACGTTCAACCTAACCGCGGAGAATGTAGCGAGCTACAGAAAAAAAAATAAATGATGTAATGCTAAAGGACAAGAATTGTGCGTTGTGTTTAATGGGACAAACGCCAGTTACCGATAATCTGAGAGGAAAAACTGATATTGAATAGTTGATAAAACGAATTGGGAATGGGCTGCTGGACGTGTATTGTCATTGCAAGATGACCCCTAGCCTCTAAGGGTACCTTACCTGCTAATACCAACAAAAGGAAAATCTAGCTGGAGGAAGAGCGGTAGGTGGCGGAATGAGATAAAGAATTTGGCAATAATTAAGTTGTGTCGGTTGGCGTAAGAATGTGTTAATTGGAATGGTATGGATGAGGCCCTTTTTTTGCAGGGTGTCTAGCCGGGGCGATGATGATAACGATTAGGATAAGATAATAGGTAAATACCGTTATATGTCTACTATGCGGGCTCCCGTTGATCCTAGTAAATCTGATTTGCCTTTACGCAGCACGTAACATGCATAGCTAAAAAATGAAGTTATTGCAAAGCGCGATCATTCTTCCTGTGCTGTTCTCGCCAGGGCACACTCACTGATTATTCAAAATCCCGATACGGCGGGCGTTTGTGCCTGGACGGCAGGACTGATTGATATGTGAGATTGACACTTTGAATGTGAAAGTGGCAGCGGCGCACGCCACGCACCCTTGGCTACATACATTGGACATTTATTTCGATTTAAACCACCAGACAGACAGAATACGTTCAGGTCTCGTTATACGTTTATGTCTCTTCTTTCAGATTCTTAAATTGCAATATTTAATAACTTTGCTGCGCTGAGCAGTTTGTAAAACGTAGTACGGAGAAGTTTCAATAATTAGGGATTTGTTCCGGCGCTGCCAGGCAGTGCATAGCATGCACTACCATTCCTACGCACTGCATAGCATATATAGTTAATTTGCATTTCTCATCGATATTACGATTCTGTCTTCGATCAATAGAGAGCCAACTGTAAATATAGTACATTTTGTTTTCCAACACAGGTGTTTAAACACTCGGTACATTTGCAGTGATGCCTTGGTCTGCAACATTCTTTTACAAGGACCTCTTCTCTGTTTCATCTTTACCTTAACTTATAGCTATTAGGTTGGCCCTCAAGAGCTTTGCCGGTAACCAAAGTTCCGCAAGTCAGCTTGTGGCAACATCTGGTGTCCTCAGCCCGAACTCAGCATGCGCAGTCTAGCAACGCATTAATGGGCCGCAATAATGAATCACAAATCTGGATGTTACAGGCTTTTAATTGAATAAGAGCCTAGAGATTTCACACATAACTGAATTTTTTGTTACGTCAGCATTGCCGATGGAAAGCAAAACATAGTTCAGGAATAATCTTCCGTTCGCAGCAATTTTTTATTATCTAATATTCCTAGTAAACGCCCGTGAATGTCTTCAGCCTGTGATTTCTTCGAAACAATTTTCTATGTAGTGACAGACTTTTCTTTATGAGAATGAAAAGACACCGCTTGTTACTCTTAGAACATCATAAATCTTAAAAAGCAGTGTTGTGATAATCATTCGTGCTGTATAGCGTGCCGCTATTTTGGCCTCATAAAGAGGCTCAAGCACAGAGGTAAAGACGCTCTTTGGTGTGATACTTTCGTCGGGACAGAGAGGTTGCGGCCTTCAAGCATTACCGTTAATCAGATTACATCACAAAAGCTGCAATTCACCTCGACGTAAATTAAAGATCAGACAAAAACACACGCCAGGAATTGCTTAGGCCAAAGAAGCTGCATCTGCTGCCAGCGAAGCTCGCAGTTCCTTTTTCGCTCACCATTCTCCGCTGTCGCATCTTGTGCTAAAGTGTTATTATGTGTTTTCAAAGCAGCTACGCGTCGCAGACAAGCGTGCAGCAGAGAACTGTTAGGCAGCCTAAAAGGTTAAAGCTAAGTGGGTACTTACGTTTTAGGGTTTTTTTGTTTTATTATTGGCTGCGTACGCACAGTTAATGAAAAGTGGCCTACATATCATTACGCGCAGCTTACAGCGCTTTCCGCTCGTCATTTCAAAAACCTAGCTAGCATAGTGACATTGTAACTACACATTAAACAAAGGACACCGCACAATCAGTGAAAATGTTTCAAACAGCTGATGAAAGACACCTCATACGGTAAACCATTTGTTTCATCGGAACAAAATGATTTCGATGACCAGGAAAAAAATGCCTACAAAGAGCACTTATTCTAGCTTGCGCGGTGTGAATGCATCTTGCACGCAACAATGACTGATTTGTCATATATCTTGAACGCTTTAGATAACACCTTTCTATGAAAATCGCGAATAATATTCAAGTCTTTTCGGTCAACTCAAATATCTAGCGTCATGAAGGACAAGGTCAGATTATAGCACAAATTTAGAAGTGTCCTTCCTCTATCCCTATAGGCCAAGCATGCCAATAACTGGAAAGACTCGTAGATAGTATGGATTATATAGAAGCGTCCAAACGCTCCCGATTCAGAAGCGGTATGTACTGGAAGATCGGAGCAATTTTTATGAGCCATAACTGCTGAAGGGAAATTCGTTCTCATCATGTAATGGCTGAATGGATTACTGCTACAATTGTCAACGTTAAAGAATCCGGTTTGAATCCATTTTTCGGAAATTATTTTCCTGTTTTCGTGTTCGGTAAATAAATGAACCAAATGCTTGTCCATGTAACGTGCTGTTTTTAGGCTTTAGGCTCGGTTATTAGACCGCCTTGACAAGAAATGGGCGCAAAAGCTCTTGAATGGTTTCGAAATGGCATATCGAACTTTAGGCTTAGCAGCATTACATGAATTCAACTGAACATCTATTTACCGCGTCTAGTGGGTGTGTTGCCTTTATTGTTGTAATTACAAACATTGCGATTTAGAAATCGCCCCTTTAATTGCTAGCACATATTCTGAGATTAGAAAGAGGAATTTGAAAACACTAGATAAAGATTCGAATTCTAGAAAAGGAGGTGCATTACAGAGACCTCAATTGAGATACTTTTCACACTGATCTTATTCAAAGATTTAAACCAGGAAAATACCCATTTTATTGCGTGGTTTCTTAGTGAAAGTTAGTGTTCAGTGATTTCAGCACGTTGTATTTATTGCAGATTCACTCAGGACTCTGCAACGAGAACTTGAAGGATGAAGAACAGATTTTGGATGGAGCGCGCGAGATAGAGACAGAGCGCCATGTAGGCATATTGAGAATCGTGTGGACAGCCGGGGAAAAAAGATAGTCATAGGCGACGTTGGTGTTCGCCCTCATTCTTTCTATAGTATTGTCCAACGGTGAGGTATATCGGAGGAAATACTTATATAGTTAGCGAGACATGCTGAAAGTGGTACTTACTATGTTAAACTTTATATCTCGTAATTCATGTATTGAAATAATTTTGGCGAAAAAATGTCCTCGTGGCAGTTTGTCTCTCAAGTCACAAAAATCCCACACTACAAATTTAGAATTGCAGACGTTTTTTTTCTGCCATTTTCTAAAAACAGATATGCGGCCTCAATACAACCGACCTTTATAAGAATATGATATGGGACGAAGAATTCCAGGTAATGAAATCGTTTGACAGAGCGTTCCCTGGAGATCAAAGACTCACGCTTGCGTTCGACAACCGAAGGACATACCGACAAAAGGTAAGCTGAAAAATTATGCGTTACAAAGTATTCGTGACACCCGATATTTAATTGCCCAGTGGAGGTGCTTGAAGCAGTAAAATGAAATTAAAAATTTTCCAGAAATCTGTTTTCATTATATGTACTATCTGCTTCGAGGTTGGTGGTTTGGTTAAACGCCACAAAAAGACTTTGGCTATGAGAGACGCCGTAGTAGGAGGCCCTGGAGATTTAGACCGCATGGTGTTCTTTAAAGTGCACTATAGCACACGGGCGCCTTGCTTTTCGCCTCCGTCGGAACACGGCCACTGTGGGCGGGATTTGAGCCCGAATCCTTGGACAGAGTAGTCGAGCGCTCTAACCACAGCACCACCAGCGCGGGGCGATCTTCCTCGAGGATTAAATTAATTTTTACCCCAGCACATGCGAAACAAGTTTTGTTGTTGAAATAAGGCAAGAAAGAGAAGTTTATTAGTGTGTTATTTGTTCGTGATTCATGTCGACCGTACCTACGTGACAATAACTATTCTATTCTCTTGCGCGATGAACAAAAATTAAACTGCTGGTTGGTTTTTGTACGGTTGACGTATGTGAAATAGCAGGATTTTTAACCAAATAAAGTTTAAACAAAATGTCTGCCCCCCCCCCCCCCCCCCCAATAGAAAACAGTAGAAAACAGGTTTGCTAATAGTGGTACTACGCACGCGACTCCACAATTTGGGTCGTTACTTTCAGGGCACACCATTTTTATCTTGTTTCTGACCAAATAAACGGATTATTAGTGCAACATCTTTTTAAAGCAGGGCTCATTCCAGCGCACAGCATTTCCGGCAACTTTGCATGTTGCCTCTCTCAACTGCATACTATTCGAAGACTAGTGCAGCAGTATACTTCATAATAAGGTCGATCTATCAACTGCCTATAACAATGCTTCATATAGAAATCAAGCAAAAATAGTTGCTACAAACTACTTGTTTATGTTACCTCTGTCGTACTATACGTACCACCAGCTGCTACCAAGTTATAATGGTGCCCATATGCGAAATGAGCTTCTGAATGATGTAAAATTTTTTTGAGCATGTTTAAAGCACGTCATTAATGCCTCTGTTACGAATATGGCAATGGTCTCATCTCCTCATGTACTCTAAATACCAGTTTGCCGCTAAGTGTGTAGGGAATCAACCTGGCTAAACATTATATGGGGGACACTTAACCTCCCGCTTTAAGGGTATTATGCCACAGCGTAGGCTACAAGCCCACATATGAAGACCGCTTTAACCAAGCCGTATGAACGTGCCTGTGTAGTCGAATATCCCTAGTGAAAAAACCTATGAGTCATAATAACCTCATACAGATTTCACATACTAAACTCATACAAAGCTCGTACAAATCTCATATTATCTCATACAAATATCATTCAACTTTTGAGAAGTATATGAGATTATGTGAGAGTTGTATGAGTTTAGTATGAGTTTCGTATGAGAAACCTGTATAAGATTATTGTGACTCATACGGGTTTTTCGCTAGGGATGAAGGGTCATGACAAGATGATTATCCTCCCACACGAAAGAGGAACTTTAGTTAGCAGCTCATGGCAAACGTAACTTCAACCAAACCAGCGTCCAGTTAGTGAGCGGCAGTGTCATGTGCCCGCTATCGCTCGCCTGCGCCATTCTCATGATTCTTCACTCACAGCGCTAACGCTTAAGCGGACGCCGGATTTTTTGTCAACGGGGCGTTTAACGCCACTTTGTTAATATATGCTAAACTGCCACGTCCCTGCTTTGTGTAGCAATAAACTGTGTCTGCCAACAACAATGCATATATGCTAAATATTTCAACCCGCGCTGGCTCTGTCACCCATGGATAAAATTGTTTTCTATAATGACCAAAAGCTAATAAAGCAATGAAATAAATCGATTAGAATACTTAGAATGTTGTACAAATAACGGGATAACCACTGCCCCAACCTTTCAATTAATTATTAAGTGCTCGTACTGGGTGCACACTATTGAGCTGGAATATATACTTTGTTATATACCATAGCTTCACTTTCAGTGGCACCGCTAGAGTGGAGCTGTGGTTAGGGCATTCGACGGCTGTGCCCAAGGATATGGGATCGAATCCTGTCCACGGCGGCCGTGGCTATCATGTACTGTGAGATGTCAGGGCACGTAAATGAATCCCAGGTGGCCGACATTTCCGGCCTCTTCCATACGGTGTCTCTCATTGATTGAGTCGCTTTGGGATGTGAAACCATACAAACTAAACCACCTTTACCTTTTATTGATTTTAATCACAACACCAATCGAGAACACAAAATGAGATTTCTGTATTTTGATCTTCGCTTTGGATTTCATGAGTCACCTGGTTTCGCTCACATACGTTACCTGATGATAGAAGGTCGTGATTACAAGGGATGAAGATCTGAAAACAGTAACTCGAGGAACTAAATCATGGATGTCATTTTACACTACGTGTAACAAAATAGCTTTGACCTACGATCCCAAGTGCTTGCTGTTTTCTACCATGTCATGTACTTCCTTTTCTTTAATAATAACATTAATGTGCATATGAGTAAAAAAATTGTAATGTTATCATCGCCGGGTGTCCTACTTGTTCCTCATGCTTTGTACTTCTCTGGCTATGCGTTGCAAAAACAATGGTAATATCGGAGCCATCCAGTGGTTGCAGGAAATTCCAGAACCCGTTAAAAGGTCGATGACCTCACCTCATAGGACCGTGTCACAAGGCCTAGTACTTTTAGTCGGAGCAGTTTTTGGACGTCACGAGCCACTTGACAAGGCCGATTTGATAGGTGCGCTTACAGTCTACAAATGACATGTCGAGAAGTCTTCGGTCGCCGTGAGGTGTGACCTCACAACGCAATGCGACTGGGACATGACTTATCTTGCAGCTGCAGGGTAATTTCAAAGTTGCGTTTCGGGCCTTACGCCTTCTGTGCGATAGTCTGTACATGAACAGGTCTTCTTTCTATTCTGTTCATTCAATGGTTAGAAGAAAAAAAACTGATTTCAAATTTATAATGCGCAGCCGACTTAGCGAAACAGCTAAATTGTAGCTGTTGATTGGGGAACGTGTGAGATGACATGAAATAGTGCACATTTGTGTCTCGAGCCAACGGAACAAACTCAAAGCCATACCAGTGGGGCCTACGAAATGTGGTAAATGTTAATATTGGCTGGTGCTATAGGGACGCCAATTTATAAGAATTAGACTGTGCAATTTGTAAGACGTGCCACATGATAATGAGAATTTGAGGAGGTTGCACCGGCATCGAATAACATTTTTTTTTCTTCAAACGGACGCAGTTGTGCGATGCCAAGTTCAACCTGACGCGAGTGATGTTCGGCGTGGCGGCCTTTGACGTCAACTTTGACAGCGATGACGGCACATGTCCACATGGCATGCTCTATGGTGTGTTCAACCGGACTCTGATGCTCAAGAGATTTTCCTCGTATTTCGTCAAGAACTACAAAACGATGACGGACCAAGACTGCCTTAATTATCAGTAAATTTCAGTGTCGATATTTGCGATGCTGCCTCGACCTTTGTTTGTCTTAGCGGCATGTTTACAGGTTAAAGCTTAATTTCAAGCACCATGCGCTAGCAAGATAATTCTGAGGAAGCTTCACAGATTCATTTTGTCTACTACGTGTACATGTGCATAGACATATATAAACTGTGTGAATTTGTGGTCGTAATATTTATGTTTTATGGGGATGTGCTGTATATTGTTCTTTAGCATCATCACATCATCTTCTGTTTCGCGCTTTGATTTAGGCAGTTTGCATAGCTTTTTCAGTTATAATTGCAGCTCATATTTATTCCTCATGAATGTGCTTCTTGCGGCGCACGGAAGTCCTTTCCGTAAGGAATATACGCTAATTTTGACGGCGTATATCGTGTCTAAAAAGCTCATGGCAGCAAGCAGGTTTCTACAAGCTCTTGATGAGTTTTCTCAGCTAAAAAAAAATCAGTTCTTAAACGTAATCTTATTTTCACTAAAATCCAGTTTTAGCAATGTTTCTCCAATTGTCTTGCATGTCACTCCTAGTGACAATATGGCTTGATAGGACAAGCTGTGCTTTTGGCCAGTTTAACATTGTTCAGGGCTTTTTTAATTTCCAGACAGCGATTTACTGCCTTGTGAAAACAACGAGCTTCGATCAGCCCCGCCGGTCCGTGGAACTGGTTGCTCTGATTGGACTGATAGCTTCTTTTTTTTTTTCTCATGGGCTGTGAAATAAATAAGTAAAGCAGGTTTCAGGCTGCAATTGGGAGCAAGTTTCTTTTTTTTACTACAATATAAGGGAAGGGCTGTTTTTGTAGAGATTTATGTTCTAGGTGCTAATTTTCAAATGGAGTTAGCGGATTGGTCTCTAATCTAGTTAGATACATTGACCCTTCGTGGACTAGAAAAGTGTTGAGATTAGTAACTACAATGCTCTAGAAAGTGATTCCTGCTGCTGCACTACCGGAGAAGAAATGAAAGTTACCAAACATATTCATTGTTAATATTATTACTTAAGAACTATCTGATCCGGATCCTTATCGCTCAACACGACCAAGCACTATTGCAAATGTACCGACTGTTGGCATATATTCTGGATTTTGCTGGAGCATGCAGCTGTTCGGGAAGAATGCTATGATGCTATGAGGTAAATCACTCTTCATGTCTGGTAGCGTTCGCTGACTGAGCTCCTGGTGTCTTCCTGGAGGGTCACTGGCATTCTTCATTTTAACATTCAGTAATGACAAAATGCGGAATGCATGCGGAGCTCATGATAACCTTCCGGGTTCCGACACCATAAAAATAGAAGAGCAGATACCAGACCGCGTATGTATATTTAATTTCAATCCCCAGCTGTCAGCGGGCTGTTCATTCCTGTCCTTGCGTCCCCAATTCTAGTCGTCACTATTTCACGTTCTGACTATTGGTATGCCACTCGTCAGTCGTCCATAAACGCTGCGTTTTTATCTACGAATGTAGGGCAAAATATGCAAATGGTGAGAGGGTGAAGCTTAAAAAACCTAGCTGGCGTAGAGAGAAGATTTTTGATGGACCGGAAAGCTGCCGGGGCATCTTAACAGCTGGCAAGTATTTACTAAGGAGGAAGTGGCAGAACATGCATTATTCGATCCTTGCACTTAAGACCAGTGAAAAAAGCTATTACTCGGCTCATAGTGATAAAGACCAGTAAGAAAAGGTCTTAATTCTCTAATACCTGTTGATCTTTTGTCGAATGTGAGCAAAAGCGGAAAATACAGTACAAAAGAAGAGGTGAGGGTTTTTGTAACATCATAATATTTTGTGAAATAAATGGGCAAATTCCAGTGTTTGGCTGCGAATCCAGGCGATCTGTGTTCCGAGCGAGTGCGCTGCATATAAACTACCAAGGCTCGTTCGTTAATAGGCGTTAGAAGAGGTCGAGCACAATTCGTAGCAGTGTGTGGAACTTATTACCATGCTTATGACGAGTGCGGCGAAGTACCATATAAGAAGAGAAAGAAGGAAATGCGCTATCGATTTTCGCTCACAAGGCAAAGCGTAAGAGAGGACCTGGCCGCTCTGTACCACGTGACTTGGCAAAACTGCATGGCTGCCTTTTGGGGGTTTGGTCCTTCAGCCTCTCCGCGGATGAGGTACACGGCGGTCTGAGTGCGCCAGCTCTGGAGCAGTAGTGAGGCTGAGTTCTATTATATATAGCTATAACTCGACGGGAAGAGGCAAAAAATTATTAAGTATGCCATTATGTAGCCAGGATTATAACTTCGTATAACTTTGTTTACCAAAGTAATAATCGGCAAATGTTTTCACTTCTTTCGAGTCAATTAGCGGCCAAAGAGATGTTGTGGTAACAGAGCCTCCTCGTAATAGTGAAAATTTTGGTTGTTTTTGGTAACAAAGAGAAACATTTTGAACTCCAGCCATACGTTTTATTGTGCGTTGCCAGTCAGAGGCAACAATATTTGGTTGTCGAATTAGTGACTGCAGGAAGAGTGAAAATTCATCATCTATAAATAATGATTTCATTGCAAAGCAATCGCATTGCCTTGCCAATATACAGGCTACAAGGGGACTGAATATCAGATACTTTATTGGGATAATTTGTGGCTATTCGCTTACAGAGCAAATTTTGTTAACAATTAGCGGTCTCAGGCGAAGTGGACTGTATGTAAATATGTGCGTACAGCTTGCTTCCAAACCACAGACATTCTGTACACAGCACACTAAATCAGCACAAGTGCAATGCATATTCAATAATTTACAGTTCGCTTAAAAAACAAACAGAATGGGTTTACAATATATCGATAGAAATCTTTGTGATAAGGCATCATTTTTGTTTTATGGTTGTGTTATTTTATTTTCTGCGTATGTTGAATCGCTTGGAAGATGCATCATTGCCAAAAACAAGTCTAGCTGCGCCAAAATTTAACAGGAATCCCAGGCGTTCTTGAATAACATGTTATTTGTGGGTTTTTACTGTATGCGGTTTTATTTTATGCATAGCGTGTCGCTACGATGTTTCGCAGCTAGCCGACAATAGGCAATGCCGACAACGGGCACGCTTGTTCGCCAGGCAGAACCAGGCTCCCCAAAAGTACAGTCGCGACCCTTTAGACCAATCACCTTCATAGGCCCCTGGCACACCCGTTCGGCTCTGAGTGCATTCGTCCATTTTCGCCGAAACTACGAAACTCATTCCGCGTTATCACGGACCTTACGACGTTCTGGACAAATCGGTTTCCCGTCAGTGACATAGCAAAGCCCCTCAAACCCTCCTCGGACTATCACCGCTGCGCCCGAGAAATTGTCCACGTTGACCCCCTCAAACCATATTATGGTCTGCTCACCTTTTCCTCGCCACGTGTCGCAGAATGGCTGCTTTTTTCGGCTTTGAGGTAACTGCAACGGACCCGACAGACAGCACGTCACGCGAGAAACAGGAGCCATCCGCCTGGTGGAAGAGGCCGCAAGGAACCAAGACCTTTTTGCCTGGCTCTAATCGCGGAGATCCCGGACCCTGTCCCCTAGGCCTGCGTGCCGGGGGCGGGGAGTAGGGGGCCTCCATTCAGGTGGAAATAAAAGCAAACACACACACACACACACACACACACACACAACACACACACACA
>JAJIZL010023605.1:99486-131624 GCA_023969395.1 Amblyomma maculatum | reverse complement strand
TTTTTTTTTTTTTTTTTTAAGCAACAACTGGGTTGCGCGTTTAAAGTAGTGCACAGATCTGTGCGCAGATTCGAAAATGTAAAAAGTCGCCATTAAACTGTGAAAGGAAATTCGCAATACCTGCGCGTGCTCCTGGTATTGCTGCTTAATTCGATGTATTTGGCACTGTCGAAGCTGCTGTCAATAGGAATATGACAGCTATGTGAGCCGGTCGGACGAGAAGCCTGATGCTCGTAAAGCAGCTGACACGGTGGTACAGATGCTTAGAATACCAGTGCAAGACACCTTGAAAGCAGATAATTTCAGTGTAGTCTTACGGCGGGCTACTCTAAAGCAAGGCTAGTGATGACGGAGAGCAACTTATCACCTTTAGGTGGTAGAATGTGAACAGCGTCCGAAACGCTACTTTCGTTGTGAATCCGGATTGATATCATGCAATTCAGGACATTTCGATGCATGCAAGAAAAAAAGCGCCCTACATTTATACACTTGCTGAGGGGCAGGTTGGCGAACTGAGAGAGAGCTTCCGTGCTATGAGATTTCGAGCTACGCTCACAACACAGGTGCATAAAATACAGTGCAGCACGGAGCAGCGAAACATCCAATCCTAGCGCAAATGCAGGAATGCACTCCTGACTATTGGCATGCGAATGAGAAGCAGCTGCAAATGAGACTGTTGTGAACTCAGCGCACCTGCTTCGTTTCCAGCTGCAAACATTGCTGCGCATAATTTCAACGAAAAAAGAATTACTATTCTGGAAAGGTAGGACTGAAACGCTGACTTCAAAAAGTATTGTAATATTGGAGAAATATTTTTGTGATTGCGTTTTACCTTTACGATTTCCTACGTATAAATAAAGCACTTATCGACAGGTTTCTATTCTGGGTATCGCTATCGCTTAAGCTCGTGTGAAGTCTGTACTACAGAAAATACTGACCTTTTTGTAATCACTATCCATCTTGCCGCTTGCTTAGGAAAAGACGCAACGAAAATACTGTCTATGTGAAAGAATCCTTTATTTATGATTGACACAATTATGTTTAAGTAGCAAGCGTCTTACAAGTTCAGCTTCGACAAATCCCCATACCATCGGTACGGGAAGCAATATCAAGTGTTACCTGCTGTGGAGATTAGGCGCATTTAGGCTCTGAGGTGATCACCTGTTTTACTTGAGCCCAGAGCATAGTGTAGGCTTGATTAAAATTAATTGGTTGGCCTACGAGTGCATGGTTGCAATCCTCATAAGAATTCTTGGCGGCTGGTGCCTCTTATATACATCTTCCATAAAAAAAGTAAAAAACTGCGGATAACTACATGATCACATATCAATAGCTATAAGATTCTTGCTCGGATATTTCATATATTTGTGCTGCAATGGCTGAAAAGTGTTTGAGCTGTTTGGAATGGTTCACAATTCTCTAGGTCCAAGGTTGAAATTTTTTTTGACATCGTGGAATAAACCAGAGAAAGAATAAGTAACTATTATACAAGGGGCCTAGTGAACAAAAACATGGCAAGCTGTTAAGCTTAGTCGACTCCTGTCTGAAGCTGTCGAAGTGCGGAGTTGATCTGACAAGAAGGAACGTACTTGCTCTTTTTTTGTCGCAATTCTTTCCTCTGCTGGTGCTATTGCATCAACATGTTCAGTTGATCACAAGTGTCTGCGAGAAACGTGATGGAACGAAGCCAATGCTCATATGAGAGTTCGGTAATTAGTTCATATTTCGCATTGAGAAGGTGGTTCATTTCTCATTAGAATAAAAGATTGCTTCAGTTTTGCGCGGCTCAGCAGCGCTCATTTATGCCGTTTGTTATTTTATTTATTGTGATGTTATTTATCCCGCTATAACTGCAATTTACCTCTTCCATCCGAGAAAGGTAAAGTGAGGATTGCTCTGCACTTTTGAATAACGAGGAGTCACTCCACCGAGTGCAAAATTCTTGAAATAATGAAATTCAATATCTCTCTGCAAAAAAGCTAATTGAACAAACTTCGGTATATGTGTGGCGGTGGTTTTTAGTGTATGACTATGTGACTATGTGGTGATATTTGCTTGTCCAGCGTGGTATGAGTTACTGGGCAAAGCAGAGGTGTGGAGTAACAATACAGTGTAGAATTTCTGACTGCCATGTTTGGAGGATGTTTATGGTCTGCGACGAAGAAAGTGCCACTATCCCCTTGGCAAAGAAGAGGAAGAAGAGAAGAAGAAGATGAGATTGGTGACTGCCATGTTTGGACGATGTTTATGGTCGGCGAGGAAGAAGGTGCCACTATCCCCTTGGCAAAGAAGAGGAAGATGAGATATACCTGAGTGTAGAAGAGCAGGAGTGGTGAAGAGGAAGTGTTTTCAGATCCTTATTACAGTTGGTAGTGTGCGCTTGTGTTGTGTATATTCTCTTGTGTTTGTGTTTGTTGCGCCACATTTCTGAATACTATAAGAGCTGTTCGCAGACTTCAGGTCCTACAACTTCTTTTTCAAGCGTCATACAAAAACGTTGATTCTTTGCAAAATAAAACCACGCTACTTAGGACGGAGGCGGGAAGACAGCAGCTACGCTCTTTTAAGTAACGTTGCTAATTGCAGCCACTCCCGGCCCATGGCTGATTGCCAGACGCTTTATCCGCACGAACTGGAAGCCGCCTGCGCTTGCATTAATATCATTCACTTCAGACACCCTCTTGTATAGGTGTCCTATGTTAGCATCATATCCAGTATTCCGTCTGTAACATGTAGGCTTTTGCAACAGCATTTAAAAAGTTAAATTATGAGGGTTATTCTAATAACACTGTTTTAGTGAGTATCAATATAAAATGTTTAGCGCACCCGACATCTCGTCAGCAAGCTGTTTCAAATACCACAACTGCTCTCAGCAATATATAGTACAAAAGCATAGACTGAAAAGGCTATTTTCGAAACTGTTTTTGTTGATCAAATAAATAGTACCTGCTGCTTCATGGAAACAAGTGTTTACCAAAAGGCCATCAATAAAAGTATTTTATGATATTCCAATTGCCTGGTAAATCAAGAACATTCATCTTGTCGTTTCGTCTGGAAACTTGAGCCACTTGATCGTCGAGAACCCTGCAAGTTTGTGGAGCATATTTCTTATGATGACACGATAAACTCTGTGTTGCAAATTGTTTCCTTTAATGAAGGCCAAGACTGACGGCAAAAGTAACGAATTACCTTGGCCCGCTATTGAGGTCGGAAAACCTATTTACGCTTCGAGGCCGAAAACGGGGCTTCTGCTTTACCGACTTACGCATGGTTGAAGCCATCGTCGCACATATGTATCTCTTAGGGATTCAAATGGTGCACATGTGCTAAGAGTGCAACGCTTGCAGTATATGATGCTGAAGTGGTGATGCGGTGGCATCTAGCAGTGAGTTGTCAAGGCCATCACAAGTGGTATACGCCTCGTTTAGCATGGCGTCGAACGGTACATTAAGGACAAAATGTTTGTTGCTTTTTCTTAACAAAGCAGTTCCATAGCTATCGTCCCTTACCTTTCCAAGGTAAAATGTTAAGTCCTAAACATTTGAGTTGGGCTTGCAGTCCAGTCTTACCTTTGTCGTGTCCCCTGATTGCAGCAAGGGCATACGACGTCCTTTCGTTGGGCGTCGGATACATGCTGATGGGGCGTCATGTTGTCGCTGAGCTTGCTGTTTCCATCCAGCACCGTTTATATCTAGTTGCGTCTCCGTGCAGCGTATCGAGGAAGGAGCTTTGTCGTTTTGCTTGAAATAGACCTCAAGTTTGTTTTTTGTTTTTGTTTTTTTCCCAACGCTGGCTGAGGGATACTCTACGAACGGTTCTTGCGTTTAAACCTCCGGAACGACATTGTATAGTCGTGCAGCAAAGGCTAAGAAAGTTCGAGCTGTTCAGACGGCAATTTTTAAGCGCGCTTTTAATCCTTTGAAGGTTTTTGCCGTAAATGTACGGCGGCGGTTTTCTGTCCCGCAAGGTTTTTGCCGTACCGGTACGGTTTCCATCCTCCGTTTGAAATTTCGTGCCCTAATGACGATGCATGCTCACTGGGAGGTGCTGCCATCTCTTAGGACTTACAAGAAGCGCTTGAAATTTATTGTGCTTCCTTCTTGCGAAGATAAACAGACGTGATTCCTAGCTGCAGCGTGTCGCCCGGTCTCCGGCAACGCCGCCACCCTATTGCGGTTTCGGTTTCGCCACGTGATCGCAACAGAGACGCGAAACTTGACTGCTATCTTTATGGGCGCTTCAGTGCAGGGGCAGAGCCCCTACCCCGAGGTCCATGTTGGTGTAAATAAAGTCTTCTCACCGGCCTCCCGAAGTGTTCTATATTCAAGAACAGCTTTGTGGATATCTTCGGCCGTCCCATGGTACTTAAACTCCGCGCCGAACGACGCCTCCATACACGGGTTCAGCTTCAGGCAGAAACATTTACCAGCTACATTGGGGACGTGGTTGACTTCTGCAAACGTATCCATCCATGCCCGAGACCAAAAGAGCAAAGCATATTTTCAAAGGCATAGCTGATGGGGCGTTCTACATGATAGTGGACAGAAGTCCTACTTTCGCATTCGAAGTTATAACCGTGCGTCAGAGCTTTGACGAGTTACGGAAGCAACAAGATTCTACACGGCAGTCTGGCTCACCTGTCGAGGGCATTGCTAGCTTAACACTTGCTCCATCGTCCGCGGAGCAGTCACAATTTATGCAGACTATCCATGGCTTCATCCGCGAAGAAGTTTCCCTGTGTTACTCTAACCCCAGGAAGACCGTAAAGTATCTCGGTCAGTGCTTTCTGAATCTCTACACTGGCTGAGGCAATGCAAAAGGAAGCTGAAGAAACACTAACGCCGAAAAGGTGTTGAGAACGTGCATACTTGGGATGAAGCCTCAATTAGCAGAGCCTGACGAAATGCGGCACAGACGTCCGAATTGGAGCAATATTTTGCGCCTATGAGCTCCGCCTCGATGTCCTCTTGCCGCGGAATCTGACAGTGTTCCCGTTTCAGACTTTCACTCCATCTCCAATAACAAAAAATCCTTGCTGACCTCTGCTGCAACTTTCCATGCTACTCTTGGCAAGACCGCACTTTTCGCCGCTTCCGTCCATAGGTTTTCAGGTGATGTAGACTCCAAAATGCTTGAACTTTTGGTTAAAACAGCTTCTAGCTCCTTCCGGTGTCTCCAGATAAAACAAGTTATTCATAAAGCTTGGTGGTTTCCATCTTTGCCAGGCTGTTTGCGGTTGTCCATTGGCTCCTGAACACTACGAGTGGTATCCGTGAGCAGAAGGCTTGAACACCACCCCCCTTCTCACATCATGCATCATGGCAGAGTAGCCAAATGGAAGCGTGGATGCTGCCAGGGAACAATGAACACTGGGATCAAAAGAGGGCGAGTGCGTTTTCGTTCGTGCTTCTCGCTGCTTGGCCGCTTGGTTGGTGCGTCACTGAATGAAGACATGAAACAACTGGCGTACACGTTAGAGATATGGTTACGGACACCTGTGCCAGGGCAATCCAGTCCGGCTCCTGCAGATGGCGAATGCAGCGTGGCACACCACAACGTGATGTTGGCTGTTAATAGCTTATAGCGACGCTTGAGAGCCGCATCTGGTGCCAGCAAAGGTAACGGATACACCACTAATACCAGCCGGAAAATATGGCCTATGTGCCGCAAGTGTGTACCGCGCTGCATACCTTCTTTTTTCAAGCCCCCAAGCGTGTGAACGAGGATTATATCGCGGACATGGAACATAATGGGTCACTTCTGCGTGCAGGCTACATTGCAGTGGGTAACACTCGCGATAAACAGACCGCTGCAGAAAAGCTACGCGCAGTCATGTTGCCTTTTCTAAAATAAAAACAAACATAAAAGAGAATAGCACTCCTGCGCAAGGTGCGTAAACAGTTGCTTCAACAGAAATTGCGCGTTAGAAGCCTTGTTCGATTATGAACTCCTAAAGCGGATAACAATGAGCAATAATTCACAGGCGGTCATTTAAAGCTAGACCCTCAACGACATTGGGAAACTGGGTTTCACGCTGTGAACGTGCAAGCAAAGGTGCGAAATATGTTTAAGTCGTATAAAGAAATCGATACTTTCACGAGCGCTTTCACGAGCACTGCCGAGATACGAAAGTCTAAGCGTTGTTGGTGCACATGATGCGTCACGTTTGCTCTCGTTATCATTCTCAACTAAATGCACCGTAAATATCATTGCTAATATCACCATTTTATTTGCCGCAAATTTCAGCATTATTATGATCCCTACTGTTATTTTCAAGGTAGACAAGGAGAATTAGGATGATTTTCACGGTCCCGGGCTTGGCGCAGTTTGTTAAAGACCTCGGCTGTGGATCCAATAGATGGACTTCGATTCCTGGTAGAAACAAGATTTTTATTTTTGTGATGACGTAATTTTATTGGCAACTATGGTGCGACCAGACAAGCGAAGGCCGACTTGCAGGAGCCATTAAAGGCTTTCGCCCTAAAATAGCGCCTTTTTATAGTGAAAGCAGTACTTCACAGTTGAAATTGCCGCTTAGTTCTGAGTTATGCATAGGAAAATGGAGGCTATCCTGAGACACGCTCTCTCGCCACTAGCTAGATTACAATTCCAGCCAGCTTCAGCTGGACGCCATTGTTCTTTCAATCAGACAATTTTAGTGCAGCTTAAAGAGCTGGATGAAGAGAGTTTAAAGTTTTCTCAAGAGATACAATTTCAGGTTCATTATCATTGCCCAAGCTAATGACTGCAGCCCATAGGTGTGCATAAAATCGCCTTTATTTGCTAGCCACGAACTTGGGCTCATATGGCAAGTACGATTGGAGCGTCCGCTCCCGTTTCCTACATAAATATTTTTCTTGTCGCTGCACTGTCATCAACTTAATCGCTTCCATTCCGCTTTAGGAAGCCAAGGCATGTCGAATACGGCTTTTGAAATATTAGCTATACAAGTGTACAGCGTGTTTTTCGGCCTTATATCTATGTCTCTGAAGCTGCACTTGGAAAGATATTCAATTCGTATTAAACAATAGAGCTAATGAAGTAATGTAATTACAAACAGGGTTCCAGTACTGCACAGTAAAAAATTGCGAAACACTTTGGCGACTGAAGTGGTGAAAGGCGAAAGCCTGAGTGCCGTATTCTGCTACGCATTTGTTGCGAATGTGGCGGTGAATGCTGCTTCGAGTAAAGAGGGATCGGACGCCCGGTGGGGTCAGCTTCATATATGCATGAATTGCCTTGTGACGTCATGACCTGTCGTAAATGTACATCGCGCGACCTTTGTCGAATACAACCAGCATTTGATTGAACGCATCAAAGCTCACTGGCTTTCTATAATTCGTCTACAGGATGGGAAAGGCGCAGTATCGGTCACTCGCGGAATCCCGCCATCATTGTCACTGTAGACAAGGGTAATTATGAAAATAGTTTCCCGACCCGGGGCGTGGCGTAGTGGTAAAGCGCTGGGATGGGTATTCGAAGGATAGAGGTTCGATTCTGCGGTCGAGGACGAGATTTAATAATTTATTTTTAACTCTAGCTCTCGAAACGCGGAAACATTTGCCGACATGGCTGCTAACGGCGGTATGAGGCATTAAAGGCTTTCGCCTCAAAATTGGCAATTACGCATCGAGATATTAATACTAAAGTCGAGCATCATTCCGCCACGGATGCACTCTATTATGGCCTCTGCAGCAGGTACGAAGCATTGAATTGATTGGTTACCGGAATTTAGGGAGGTACCTGTCCCGTCGTTTGCGCCATCTAGTAGTAACACACCTTACTAATGGAGGCATTTTATAATTGAAGCTTTTTATGTATCATCTTTGCGCCAACCATTTTTAAATAACAATAACTGCTACCTTCTCGTCATTGTAGTGCAATTCTTATGTGTGTTAGGTATAGCGGTATTGATCAGGAAGTCCAAACTAAGTACTCTGTTTTCAGCTAAACCCAGATATAATATTATAGCACGCACTCAGCCTTCTGTTCTGTGTGCTGTTATGTCATCTTCGAGCGATCAGGGAACCAAAGACATCTCATTTATTTTGTATAGAACCTAGTGATTGCTTCAATTCTAGTAAGACATTAGCAATGTAAAGGCCGGGTGAATGTTAGCGACGCCATTTTCAATCACATTGGAAATGATGCAGTATCCTCCATGACGTTTTCTTACAAAATATAATACTTGTAATAAACTGTTCGAAATATATCCGCTTTGTACTTGACCTCCAGGAATTTTCAAAATTGGAATACAGTCCTCGTCAAAAACAGGCCGCCTAAGCCGTGCACTGTCTAATGTGCTGACATGACTGCACGCACAGCTAGGGTGTGCTGCTAAGGCCACTTTACAGCAAAATATACGAGTTTCTTCCTTTTCACGCGGCAAGCCACTCCGCCCTCGAAAATTGCATTGCGCACAATAATATCTTCGTTTGGGGCACCTCGTTCCTAGCGCGGGATGATCAGCCTTAGGCGGCATACATGCTCACATTTGAATCGATATGACACTCTTGTTTTATTTTATTTTCGCAACCACCGCATGGCACGCTTCACAAAAATATATGACCCAGCTTTAGAAATGCGCATTACGAAGTGGCGTTCGATATGTTGCCCCTCCTCTTATCTTCCCTGAAGAGGCCACAATTGCCCATAAAGAGGCACGCTTCTGTCACAAGCTTCGCTACACACATTGACGTCCCCTCGTTAACCTCGACCTCAAATTATCGAATGCACCTCACCACTCACACAGAAGAACATTCGATGTTTTATTCTCATAGCCGGGATCCCAGACACCGGAGATGGCGCCGTCCGCTGCCAAGGTGGAAAAGCAGCGCAGTTCATAGAGATGCGATCGACAATGCCATACAAGTTTAGGCAGAGCCTCACTGCTGCTAAGAGGCTGTGCATTCATGCTTTTTGTGACCTCACAAATAAGAAACGCGAAGCGATCGATGAGAAATATGAGTGGAGTTTGCTTTTTTGTTAAACACACAGCGCAACAGATGAAGGACAAACGAGTAGACGGAAACAGCGTTCTGTGGTTAGGAAATGTTGCACCAACTAGCTCAACGCTCCGTTTCATACATTTTCTGATTTGCTTCGCTTGTTTCTTATTGAAATATTAAACGACGCAATCACATCAAATCTAGCAGCAGTCTGGATTTGGAAATCGTTAAAGCGTTTCATCTCTACTGGTGTAAGTGCGCAATCTCGGCATATTACTGTCAAAAACCGCACGCCCAACACCTGGAAAAAAAGAATTTGAATATATAGAACAAGCATTAAAGCGCGAAATATGTGCTGCACTACAGTCACATTATTCTTAGAAGTAAGCAAAAGCGGTGAAATCTAGGAGCAAAATGCTTGATATTAGAAAGTTACTAGTTGGAACACGTGAGACTGATCTATTTACTTTATAAAGCTAGAAACCGATTAAAAATATTTTTGCAATGTTTTGTTTCGAGATCGCTTCTAGGTAGAGTTCTAGGTATGTTAACTCAATAAAACCCGCAGCAACTCCTAGAACTATAACAGTAATGGCTTTTCAGACTTGTCGACTAGTGTAGATCCTGCGCCAGAGAAAACAAATTCCTCCTTTTCGCTCATCACCGCATCGACAGAAACTTGCAGCTATAACTTCGCTTGATTCGAAAAGTAAAAGCTCTCTCCTCCTCGCCTGAGGCGCCTTCTTGAGTCGCTGCACACGCCACGCTGTTCAGACCAGGCCCGCTGGTTGCCCATTCGCTGCTTGGCACGTCATTTGCACACGGCACGCCTCTTGGGCCAGGCGCGCTGGCCAGTCATCGCGGAAGGCTAGCCACACCACAGGCAGATTGCCCCTCGCATAATATAGATATAATAAAAGCTGGCAACCCTTTCCCACCTATATGCAGTCGGCCAAAGCAGCCAATCGTATACCTCAGAAAAGAAGCGATCATAGAAGTGAGCGTAGAGGAAGTGTATTGTCGTAAAATACCGCAAGGCTCTAAATGTCATTACTTTCGGCATAAAGAAGCGTTATAGATTGATAATGGGCCCGTTTGGGCATCAGGTTTTTGTAATTATGAGTTCCTAAATTGTCCTCCTCTCTCAAAAACATGCACGACGGAGATAAATGATCGAGGCCAGAACCGGCTATGAGAAAGAGGCCTGAGACCGTTAGACGCGCCCATGTGGAAATTGGTCTGTGAGAAGTACGTGAACTGCCGTCATTCGATGGTGGCACGGGTTAGTGAAGGCGATGTTTATGTCTCCTAAGAAGCACCACCACCTCACTGGATGTACACACACTAGCAAAATTTCTCTGCTATTATCTTTCGCTGCTCGTCGTGGCGTCAACTGGTCTCATATCCAGTGCGTCTCTCCTAGCCGCCGGACCATTCTTCCGAAAAACTGAACTGGGCAGACATTGGTGACGAGATCGCTGGAACAACTCATTCAGCGTAAAAGCAAAGTTTGTTAGTTAGTTATTTGTCCTCTGTTTCTGTTAGGTGATACGCGTCGCTGGAGCATGGTTTGAGCCGGTTTTGGTTTGAAAGTGAAGTCTGCCTTATTAACGTGAAGCCGCTTACTAACGACATAAGAAACATAGGATTGGAACGGCCTTCGTTGCGTTTGTGCTCACGGGGGCATACCCGGCTATGTGAGAACGCAGTGACCACAAACAATTTTTTTTTTTTGCAGGTAACACTTGGAATTCAATGAATGTAGTACTAAAAACATCAGTCAGATATGAACGCTGCCAGATATGAAACGAACAGATATGAATGTTTCCGCGTACAATAGCATCGATGCCAAACTGGCGTTGCATATGTCTGACGGTATTCAAAGTACACCTTTGTTTAGTCATCTGTTATTGCGGGCAGTACTGCTTGTCGCCCAGTCGGCATTAATGTTGTTTCCCCGATTGAAAAATTTAGACGTTATGTCTCGAATAGTTTTTCTATTTTTCACATTTCAATATGTTTCCACTACAAACTTATCAACTTTTGAACAGCCCTCGACAAAAAATATGGGAGTACTGCAGACAGATGTGTCGAGATACGATGATGTAGCACTAGTAACCTGCGGTGTGCACATGGTCTCACATGATCGTTCTCGACTGCGTAACTTTTTAAGGCCTGTCACGCAGTGGGCCACATCAAATGAAGTAGAGTTTCGAAGATATGTATTTAAAAACACTCGCTACAGCAGGAAGACAAACATAGTACTACTAAATAGTGGTCAAGCCTCATCTGCGTGCCTTAATCGTGTTCTAGATTCGATGCTTTTCTTTTACCTGGTCGAATGGTTTATTATAGGAGGTGACGCTGAGGCAAGGCAGACATTACAAGAGCATATATGTGAATCACATGCAAGGTATTGCACATGTGGTGTCAGCCAAACACGGTATCCCGAGGTTCTATCGAAGCTATTACAACCTCCACACGAGGGCTACGTGACATTGCATTCGGCGGGTCGGTGTGTGGATTCGCAAACCATTATTTCGAGTGGTCAGGAGCGAAACCGCCTCAGGAACAGTGTTGTGAACATTGGCTGCTTCTCAGATGAGAGAGTGAAAAACCGCCCGGTGACAGGCTGCCGAGAAGATATGGAAGTCATCTTGAATGCCCTTTCTGTATACAACGTGTCAGTGAAGCGGAAAACCTTTGATGAATACCCGATACTGTTAACTGAGCTCTTCACTGGCAGCATTGATGTTTGCGGACACATGACGCCGGTCACAAGAGATCTCATAAAGCACTTCGCTCTGCCGACGTCTACAATGGAAGCGTATGACACCTTCTACGTTAAACAAGGCCAACCAGAACAGGTATCGTTCTCCAGCATCCTTGTTGAGTCAAAGGTTGGTATTTCTCTCCTCGTCCTCGCTCTTGTTTTCTGCGTAATGGTAAATGCTTTCGAAGGCTGGAAGGAAAGTAATCCGCAGTTAGCGGGAAACGTGTGCGATTTCTTGATGTTCCTCCTGGCCTCTTTCTTCGCCACTTCCCAGCCCATTCCTCGGCGTCAGCGTTTTGGCGCCGCACGTTGCATTCTTTGCAGTATCTGGCTCGTGGCTATTATTCCCCTATCTAGCTTCTATCGAAGCGAGTTAGTTTCAAGGCTTAGTCTGCGCGCGGTGCCAGAAGTTGTGGACACGCTCGCTAAATTGGATGCGGCGCTAGACGGACAACAGATCCCTGTTTGCTTCATAAGTGGCACTGTTGTAGAAGCCGTGCTTAGTGGCGGCAAAATAAGTAACAACTCTCTCTTAAAAAAGCTGCTATCTGCATATAATGAACGTAAAGCCAGATCAGTGCTCGTCGACAATGTGGATTCCTGCTTGTTCATGGCTCGGGCAGGAAAATGTATCTGCATTGGGCCCAGGGTTTTAGAATGCAAAACGACGAATATTGGACATGATCTCGTAGAAGCAAGGCAACCCATCCTTACAATTTCTCTAACAACACCTGTACGGAAGAATTATCCCTTTCTTCGAGAATACTTTACTTTTTTGCGAAGAATGGAGGAAGCGTCACTCCTTAAACCGACCATGTCAGTGCTGAACCTCAAGTGCGAGCATGAAGCGGTACAGAATCGCTGCTTCAAGGAACAGTTCGAAGAAACTCTTAATCTTACGTATTTCTTTTATCTCTTTGTGGCGTTATTGGCTTTATGCATAGCAATTTTCGTTCTTGAACTCCTGTTCTATTATCAGGAATTGTGTGGTAATGTTTAAGCTTAATGTTGTGGGATCCCAATATAGGTATATATTTAACCTGGTGGACCAGAAAGTTCAACTTTTACCCCTCGGTTTCATTATCAAAGTTTCACAACGCCTCTTGTGTTTCAAGCTGTGACTACTACGTATCTCAGAAGCTTCTTAAACACCCAGAATCCATGAGGGAATGAAGCGTTAGGATAATATTATACTGCCTACATTCTTTCTACCGTACTTTTGTCATTTACACTTGCTTTTATTTCTTGACCCGGCGCTAGTATAACCTCCTGCAGATCAATCTTTTCCTTTTTAACGTAGAGCTCTTGTAGGAGGGAGGCCCAAGGTGCAAAGGTTCCGAAACATGCTCTTACTATGATGCTCATCTCGCGTCTCAGATGCGCCTTGCGTTATCGCTCTCTTACATCCCGGAAGTGAACATAGCACATTTATGAAAACATTTCTTGTTCTTTTTTTCCGAAGCACATAGCCCTACTTCCAGAAAGTGGTGAAATTCGTTTTAAAAGTAAGAAAATATCTCTCCGCCGCTCGCTTCGGATCTATTTCTACTGGCAGTCCATTAACTTCATTCCACTCAGGATATATTTCAAGTGTCGCGGTTAAGTATTACTTTGGCCAGGCTGGCATTCGGCTGCGCTGTAGAGCGCATTTGATTCTTAATGCTCGAGATAATGCTTGACACAGCTATTCGTGGTAATGAATGACACGGCAATGCTTTTTGAATTTCGTGCACATCTCATCAAGGAATACGCGTTGCACTACAGATGCCTGGCAGGGATGAGAATTTTAGGGAAGGGGACCAGAAACAATAGGCTCTATATTCAGAAAAAATAAGTGAAGAGGAGACGACTGCAGTATATCGCCTAAATACACGTCATTGAAGCTATCCAGATAGCTTAAGCCAATGAAGAAATTGAAGCTGCTTTGTTAAACTTGCCAACGGCTTTCGATTGCTTCTTTAGGACGCTGAGCGTAGACAAGTTCATGTTCAAGGCAAATATTCGGAACGAGATGCTTTTTTGACTGTCTTAATTACCTTGCTCGTGCCTACACCTGGCGACCCTGTAACCTAGCGTGCACTTCTCTGTTAGAAAAAGGTGGTCATGTGTGCGGTCCAGTTGTGCATTATTACATGGACAGTTGGTAAAAGTATGCTTCTAGGTTCTGCGATGCTGGTCTTAGCGCTTCATGTAGAACACCGTTCGCCAACACGCACAATGTAACACTCTGCGTTTGCTCAATAACAGCGAGCTGCGACTGCTGCAAGACGTCCTGCGAAGGTAATTTACAGAATCTCAGTGTTTACACTTATCCATACAAAGAGGGAGAAGTGTGAGAGTGAGTAATCTATTATTCAGAGTGCAAGCAACTTCCAATTACTATGACGTAATCAACGAGCGATAATTTTCTGGTGGTTGACTTATACTCTTAGTTGATGTGTGTGTGGGAAATGCTACAACCTACTCTGCTGTGAGAGTACGTTGTAGTAGTATACATGTGGATTTGTATATTACCTAAGCAAATGCTTAGATTATCAATTTCCACTTTTAAATCACTAACTTCGTTGTTATTCTCACCGAAATGGGTTTAAATCCGTGAACTGCTTTTTAGATAACGTCTTGTTCTTTCTTCTCTCGTCCTTATGAGCCGGCGTCCTTGTTCATATACAATGCAGCGGTCACTACGCGGTTAAGGCTAGCTAACAGGTGGTCTAAGAAACAATTGCACCGCATATTCACTTACAACCCATCTGGAGTTACATGATCTACTCACCTTAGTTTTCACAGTAGGGGAGGACGACGGTGTTTATCTAATGAGAATATATAGCTTCTAGGCAATGGGGAGGGAAGGTGGAGCCCGGAGCTGAACTGTGTTTGTTTAGTAGAAAACAACTGTGCAATGAAATGATCACTTTTTACTGCTGGTGCAAGAACTAAATTCTGAATGCAGTGCGCGTGCTTCATAAAGCAACAATATCCACAAATGAAGTGTAATTCCCACAGGCTCCGCAACCAGTATATTGGGAATCCAGCGCGATCGGTTTTGGGGGCAGCTATGTGTACACCGAGTGCTGCATTGTCATTCGTCTTGCAACCACCATATTGTGAATTCAATGTATTTATTTTGTGAGCAAGCCTTGTATCTAAATTTAATAATTTGTTACCCCTACTCCAACTGCTACGTATGTGGGGAACGAAAAATATGTTTGCCTTGTCATCAAACTATACAGATGATAGTTACGACGATCCACTGCACTCGCTATCACTGTAGTGTGAATGCAAATTGTTTGGTTTGGAAGCACACAGTGCAATAGGAGTGATAATATTCACTGATCAAGCAACCCCGGTATTGTAAACCAAGTGTGTTTTGTAAATCGTACAAATAAATGTTGAATATGCACTTGCAATGAATTTGTTTTTGTTTGGCTCATGGATTTACCGCCCCGAAGCGGCTCAAGCTACGAGAGGAGCAGAATTCGTATTTGCGGACCACGAATGCCGCACCAATGAAATTTTACCTTTTCTTACCTTCTCCAGATCGACTTCAAAATTATTGCGACTTTTGATTTTTTTTTATAAAATATATTATCACCAGTCTATGCACACTTATCTTAACACTGCACCTACCTGTTGCATGTTTCCTGTCGAGCATCAGCACAATATTGCGTCTGTTGTTTGCCCTCCTGAACGCGTTTTGACTGCTTTCATTTTTTGCAAATTGAAATATTCGAACCACCTTCCTGCATAGTTGATTATGCAGTTATTACCATCTTGTGACCACATTCATTTTTGTAACACTGGTTAGCCATTCTTGCTTCGTATTTTCTTGCTTTCTTTAGTGTTGGTTTTCCAGCTTTTTTCTTGATTGTTTTAATTTTTATGCGCACTTTTGCTGATTTCTTAAAATAGTTTATTTTCTGAAAGAATGACTATGTATATTTGCCGCTAATTACCTACTTTTTCTATATTTTTTTGGTTATTCGCTACTCTCTGTAATGACTCCGCCCTTGAAGGAATAGAAAATAAAAAATAACCTGCTAAAGTACCTGTTTCAAAACATTATAGGCCATTGCCGCAAGGAATTAATATAAATTGACTCAACGAAAATAGAGCCCTGTGGAGCCCCCAAGTAATCATCTAAAAAGCCAGAGCCGTTAAAATATCTCTCCTCCTTTCTCCTAACTGAATGGTTTGGAGATTTACAAAACATCAAAAGTGCGTCCCTGAATTATGAAACCTGCAGACCGAACGAGCTATGTGAAGTGTGGCATGCTAAGAAACAAGAAGTCGTGGCCTCTGACCCTATGCCAGTCGTTTGTCGCCTCGATATGAGGATCTGATGCTGTATTTAACTTGTAGTGATACGTAGCAGCCAGATATTAGGGCTCCGAATTGAGGGTCATGAAAACTTAGTCAACTCGGATGACTCCGGCATGCTCTAGTGGGACAGGTTCCAAGTTCATCAGTACCTGTTATTTATTCAAAAATAGTGACCGATTTGCCTGTTCCAGCTTCGGAGCGTGAGAATTAGAGAGAGAAGCTCCCTACACCCGGATACTACAGTGCAAGCCTCCAGCGGAAGCCTATAAATCTTACCCACAAACGATGAGGATCACGACTGACAACTTCCCGAAAGGCATCTGTGTAATCTTCCGCGACGAATTGCATCGGCAGCGCGGATGCAAACTTCCCCACAGACCAAAGCACTGAATTTCATAGATTTTGAATGGTAGGTACAGCAGGCACTTGGAACCACGACATCGATGGCCGCACAATCTAGCTCCAAGACTTTCTCTACAACTTCAGCAAAAAACATTCTGTCAGCCCGCGCGAACATCTACTGTACCTAGCCGCAAAAGTACCAGCCGCTGTCCCGCCTGCCCGCCTATACTTGAGCCAGCTCCGAAAAGAAACAGCATACTTTAAAACCCTCACCCAGCGTCGCTTACCAGCTGCTTCTAAAGCGGTGAGCCAATCTACATCTGCCGCCAGTGCACAGATAAATATTTGTCCCCAGTGGCATCCCTAACAAGCACCATGAACAGAACTAACCCAGCAAACACGGGCCGAAGGGTAGGTGCTGCGCTGCAAGCATAGACATTCCTAATATTTTCAGCTATGGACTTCTTTGTGGTTTGCATCAGCACGCCGCACTTATGAGACAGCAAATGCAGGAATGTTCAGCGGTGGCTCAAGAGAGCAGCCTTACAAAGTGAATTAGGAGCATTTTTGCAGTACCACGACGAATATACTACATCTAGCCCGCCATATGAAGCCTCCGCAGTTACTATGCTAACACTACAAATAAAGATACCGCCCACGACGCTCCGACTTCAGAATGACATCACGCCTCAAGAATTTAAAATTGCGCGCCTCAGCCACAATTACAAAACAAGATTAAGCCAAAGCTTAGCTCTAAGTGAAAGCGAGCTTCAGAACTTGAACGCCAAGAACTTGAAATGGTTGTCAGCGGCCATAGGTCAACCTCCGTTTTAATACAGTCAGAATTCCCTGTCATATGTGGATCCTCTGCAGCAAAACTAAACAGCTTGGCAGTACTTTCGGCGTCCCGTGTCGACACCACCACCACCCAAAAACCAGGACAGCGTTAAAAGATGCTTTCCATCGAACTACATTCGTAAATCTTACGCATTGTTCCCAGTCGTCATCATGGGCATCGCCTTATTTGCAGGACATTAAGCAATCACGTACAACCGATCGCAGGTCATCACGTTTTTCGCAAACACTGTGCACTCCATGGCAACACTGAATACCGTAGAGATGAGTACATCAGATGCAGAAGGGTTTCTCCCAGCCAAGCCAAGCCCCATTGCCCCCCCCCCCCCCCCCAAAAAAAAAAAAAAGGAAAACGCATTTGCCCTTAACAAAGTATTCGGCATCGCATTAGGCAGCTTCAGCCACCGGAACTGGTCGGCTCAAGGGATGTAGCTAACTCAGAGGTGATTTCCGGAACGTAGGCAGGCGCTTGCTTTCTTAGGAAACTTTCCTATGTTCCAGACGCTTCGTGGCTTTCATGAATATCCCGGGAGAGCTCCCCCAAACAAACCCACTGGCGTAGAACCATTCGACATAAAACCAACCCTTACCCGGAAACACAGGGCCAGATCCGGTGCTATCATCTATAATGCGTTCTTCTTGTCATCATCAAATGCCTAAAAAAGCGGATTTAAAAACATTGCATTGTAACCGACATCTCTCTGCAAAGCACTAACCGTCCGTTGCCGCGAGATAACCAAGCGTCCCGAGACTGTAGGAATACCACATGCAAACTTCATTAGGCCCTTAAAAAGACCATTGCTGGCAACTGTTCTCTTAAGAACGTAAGACTCTTCCTTTTTTGCTTCGTATGATAGCGACATAGCCACATAAAAAAGAGAGCTCCCTTTATTAGCGGAATCAACGGTACACCAGACTCCACGAAACAAAACAGTTACACCAACTAGCTCAGTAACGTGTTTTGTTAAACCATACAGTTTCAATCGATCTATAGAAGAGACGCTAATGCTGATTAAATTGACAAAAAAAATAGAGACAATTGACTTTTCATTAAACCATGTGGCCTATACAAAATTAGTCTTGTGCTAATACCGATCTTGGTTAGGCAGATTAACGAAGTGAAGTAAAACGAGGACCTGAGGAAATGACGCGCAAGACGGGAGGAGCGCTGGCTTCGGATGTTGATAAAGCATGAAAAGCAGCGCCATCTTGAATACTATGTCGTTTCCTCATGTCTTTTTTCATATAGCTGTGTGATGCGCTTCCAGGAGAACTTTTTTTTCCTCAAAAGGCGCACCTTTCTGCCGATCTTGAGGAACGTCATGTTCACGATGACATAAGGGCGACATTTCAAGATACAGATGTGAATAGATGCAGTTAGGTCTTTCTTACTTTTTACTTTAGTCTGCCAACCAAGATCCGTATAACCCGTGCTATGGTCTTTCCAGTTGTGATGTATGGATGCGAGAGTTGGACTGTGAAAAAGGCTGACCGCCGAAGAATTGGCGCGTTTGAATTGTGGTGCTGGCGAAGACTCTTAAGAGTTCCTTGGACTGCCAGAAGATCAAATCAGTCGATATTGTCGACCATAAACCCTGACTGCTCATTGGAGGGCCAAATTCTAAAGTTAAAGCTCAGCTACATTGGTCATCTGATGAGAAGAGAGGAGTCGCTGGAGAAAGATTTGATGTTGGGAAAGGTTGAGGGTCGCCGGAGAAGGGGTAGGGCAGCGAACGCGATGGTTAGATGGCATTCTCGAGGCATTGCAGATGAAGCTATGTGATGTTAGGAAGATAGTGAGAGACCGGAAAGCGTGGCGTGACATGGTCCATGGGGTCACGAAGAGTCGGACACGACTGAACGCCTGAACTGAACTGAACTGAACTTTTTACTGTGAAGTTGATGTTTCACCAAACGCATGCTGCTATTTCTTGGTCAAAGCTTCAGAATGGTCAAGGGGACCTTGCCACAAACGCATGTTGACAAGGTTATCTCGGCAGCTAATAAAAACGTACTTTTCGAATAGAAAGCTTCAGTACACCATGTACAAGCCAAGTTCAACCTGAAAGGCCAGTTGACTTTTAAGCACCACCTATGGTGTATCACAACTTCACCTTTGACGTTGACATTTGATGGCAGATACAGACAGCATCACGTGTTTTCTCTCATGCTTGATGGCGTCCTCGACTCCATAGTGTAGGCAAATTAGTCGCAGCAGAGCCATATCTGCCCATGCCTAAACCTTAGCCCAAGAAAATCAAACACAATCAGAACGACGATTTCACTTCTCCTAACCAAGTTTAGCAAGTTTTAACGTAAGCCATTTTTTAAAGCGAGGCAAGCAAACGCGTCTCCTTATGCGAAATGAGTAGGTGCTGCTTGTTCTCGAAACTAGACTGCCCTTCACCTGACTGGTACACCCGTGCGGCACATATAACTATATGAATGAGTAAAGAACTGTGCTGTTAAAATAATATATGCCCTATACACATAAGACGCCTTCATTTCAACTCTAAAAACGGTTATCCAAAAATTCATGAAGCAAGCGAGCAGGATCTTAACTCTTTCCAACCAGAAAACGGTCCATCCAGCAGACCAGAATAGACCTCCGCAGCCCCTTTCTGACGTGAACTTTCGAAATCATGTACATATTTTAACGAGAAATAAAAACCTGACCAGCTAGTGTGAAGCAGGAAACCCATTGAATGTCCAACGCCACTGTTTTTGCCTTCAGGATTGCAACAATTTGCAAAGCAACATCTAAAATTGTACAATCACGCTTGGACAGAGGTCGTGACAAAGCTGACGAAAGCTAGTCTGAGTTGTTCAGAAAAACAACATTACACTTATTTTGTCTGCAGAAAAATGGCTTTACAGAGCGCTTGGAACAGGTTATTTTACACGTATGCTTGCCCGTTACTTCGCCCTACTCCCTTAGAGGCTCGCCATGGATGGATGGAAAAACTTTATTTTCGTCAGAGAGCATGTATGGATGGTTCCGTGTTAGATGGCCATCAACCCATGGCTGACGGCGACCTGGGTGGCCCACTCCACGGCCCTGGTCTGGACGACCGGGTCTGAGCTGGCCAACACGGCCTCCCACTGCTCGAGGGAAGGATCACGCATAATATCCGCCGGTGGCGGTGCTATGCTACAGCTCCATAATATGTGGTCATAGGTTGCCAATTCCTGACACCATTTGCACTCCGCCAATAGCACCGCGTTCTTCTCAACATCCAGCTAATGCCTTTGCATCAAGCGTGCATTCTATTAGCCTCCCTCGGTTCTAGTAAGCATCCGCAGTAGCTTGAAGACAGGTGCCCACGATAACCACCGGGAGGGCTGTTTTCGAAAAAGGGAATAGGATATGGCAGGGCAGCAGCAATATTTCCCGCTCTGCATGGTGTGGCGCCATGTTCAGAGTGGTTGGATGGCACTGTAGTTGAGGAACGCGTGTGTGTGGAAAGCTAAAAACACTGTTCTGCTGATATAAATGCCCGCACATGTCTGTCACATTAATTAGAGTTAAGTATCGAGAACTGAATGCCCTTTGACAGGGTTCGCTGCATTCTGCGTAACTCAATATTAATCTTCCTGTCATAATTTCAGCTCATCGAAGATAGGGAAGCGCCCACAAAGCTCGAAGCTATTAGGAAAAGGCACTAATCCGGAAGTTCGCATACTAGCAAAGCCGTGTAAGTTTTGTCGGTCCGCTTCGTGTACGTGTTCACCGAGGAGTAGGGCAGACATTGCGCTTCTTCCACAAATCCAAACCGAGTAAAGATTTTTATTTTAGTTTATTTTAAATATTTTTGTTTATGGGATTTAACATTCGAACGCCCCTCACGACATGAGGGATTCGTAGTGGACGGCTTTAAGAACATCGCCCACCTAGGCTTCTTTAAGGTGCACTAGCGTCGTACACGAATTCCTTACAAAACTGCGGTTGGTTGGTTGGTTGGTTCATAGGAAGGGAAAGGCGCAGTATCTGTCACACTTGCTCTGTGGACACCTGAACCGCGCCGTAAGGGAAGGGATGAAGGTGGGAGTGAAAGTGGATAGAGAGAAAGGGGGGTCGTAGTGGAGGGCTACGGAGTAATTTCGACCACCTGGGGATCTTTAACGTGCGCTGACATCGCACAGCACACGGACGCCACTTCGTTTCGCCTCCAACGAAACGCAGCCGCCGAGGCCAGGATTCGATCCCGGGAACTCCGGCACAGTAGTCGGGCGTCTTACCACTGCACCACCCCGGCGGGGCGAAAACTGCGGAAATTCCGAATTGGGGTATGGGAGAAGAAATGTAGAGCACCTTTCACACTTCTCGCTGGACGGCCGAATCTTGCCGTATTTGAAGAGAAGGAGGTGGGAGTGAAAAACACCGGTACCGTAGTGAAGGGCTACATAATAAGTTCCGCCGTCTAGACTTCACGTGCAGTGGCATCTAATGAATGACGTCAAAAACAACGCTAAAAACACGCGTGTGTGCTTTATAATCAGGCTTTCACGTACAGACCAGCACGTGCTGATTTCCGCAAAGGAAAGCGCACCTCACTACATTTGCGGTGTAGCCATCTGGTCTTAGGCAGAGCCATTCTAAAGAAAGACAAGAGAGCTCGAGTCGACTCGGAATATTCAGTAAGGAACGTTTACCACAGAAGGTTTTTCTGCGCGAAATGGGCAAAAATTTTGAATGCACTCTTTTATCGACGTTTGTCAAGTTGTGAATGTACGCCGACGCCTAAGAACTTGGGACATTTTCGAAGCACTTAAGAATAAAATATTATGCGAAAATTGCACCGGTTTCCATCGATCGCACTGTTACGAAGCGAAGGAGGTGGCTTATTGTGCGTTTGATCGAATCTTTTTAGCACCTCAATTTTCTGTTTTCAATTTTTACCTGAATTTTTTTGCGTTGTTAGCCCCGCGCACATAATGGTTTTCACGGTCAATAAAACATCTCTCGATAGACGGCGCTTCGTGTATGTCCCTGTTACTACGTTCCGTTTGAAACGCATATATCGTGATGCTCGTTGATGATAAATCGAATACGGCTAGACAAGTCCATGGTTCTAAATTGTGGAATACAGCCTATTATAGTATAATAAGAAAGCTGAGCTAGCCCAAAGAACCAGGTCAAAAGCGAAGCCGAGTTACTAAATAATTATGACGCACTTTCAGATTTACCGACAGGTATAAATGTGCAAATTGATGTTTTCGTTATTCAGAGGCTCTCCTACACCCATGAAAAGAAAACAGTAAGATATAGTAATTTAAATCTTCAAACCATTTTTTTAACCAAAATAAAAAATTGCCCGGAGTTATCAATAAATGCAGTAGAAAGTTTGAGCTGGCCGAGTAACCGCTGCGTAGAAAGCTTCTATTCATTTCAGTCTTCTAATTTAATGCCATTACTATTTTTTATTCATTCTCGTGCTACTAAATTTTAAAAGCTCCATGTTGAGAAAACTAGAGGATTCTGCGAAGAGACCAGAAGCTTTTTAAAAGCTCTGCGAAGTGAGAAAAATTATGGAGGTGCTTAAGCATTCGGTATAGGTGCTTAAGCATTCGGTATAGGCAAATACAGACAAAGCCCGATCGAAAAAGCTACAAAACCGTGTCAAAATTACGACAAAATGTTCCGTACTTTTGTCGTTAACGTCAGATTTTTCTGTAGTTCTGTAGTAATTTTCTGTAGTTCTGTAGTTTTTTGTCGTATATTCTTGTTTTATGTAGTTTTGGAGCAATTTTTTGTAACTACAAAATTTTATGATGTTACTACAGAACGTTCTGTTGTCACAACACGTTTCCCGTCAAAAGCAGCGCAGAAATTATGTCGTAACAACAGAAATTTTTCTGTGGTTTTTCCGACTGAGAGCTGCCATCGGTTATTAAACAAAAAGCGCTACCCGTTTCCCAGTGCGTCTAGTTGATTGACGCATGAATTTTCCCCATAGTGACATCCATAAGTTTACTCTAGGGTCTACCATGCAGCACAATAGATAGATTTCCTTTTTCCTTCATCTGTACTAAAAAACGTGTTGCGAGGTCTTTTGTTCACTACTGCGTCCCCATAAAGCACTTCTTGATTAGATTTTGTTGTTAGAGTTCATGGAGGCGTTTGAAGGCGCTGAACATACGACGGCACAGAAATATGAAAATAAAGTTCGCACCACATGCGTTTTATCGTGTTCGCTCTCCTTCACTGCGCAATAAGTCACACCGATTGCCCCTAATTTAATGCTAAGCGGTGGTGGGTTGGTATTGTTTCTTCAGACTTGCTACAGTTTATGAGTGTAAGCCCATTAAGAGCAGCGGAAATAAGGATTATAAGAAAGAACTTGACGCGGACCATCTTGACCTCAGAACGCATTCTTTTATTATGTGAAATAGTGAAGTAAGACGTATTTTGCCATATACTTTATCTCTTGCCTGTTAACTTTTTAATGAAGCGTCATTTCTAGAACAATAAAGATTGGGGCAAAATAAGCTATGATCAGTTCATAATGATGTTTATTGCAACACAACCATGGGAAGTTACGTTTGGACAATTACGGTTTGATTCTAATGGTGTATTAGCCAGGTCCCCTATATTCGTCATGGCTAACCTACTTAAAGATTTAGAAGACCCATTCCGGGTTTAGCTTTTGTGCTCCCAAGACCAAGCGAAACTAGTCATCTCGGAAGACGCCAGTGCCAGGCCAACTCTGAGCCTTTTCTCTTGCCTTTGCCTTTCTACGTGCTTCTGCAGTTCTGGTCGGGAAGTAATTTAAAACATCAGGGTTTATTGCAGCTTTTACTGCATGCATCGAAATAATGCTTGTTTACCCGGGCTCTATATTTGTTATCTACAGGAATAACAGCGGTAGAAAAGGAGCAGTATGCCCAGCCTAAACTGGATATAGTGACAAACTGGGCACGCAGAGCGTTCTACCGAGCATAGGTTATTGTCGTGCTCAATAGCAAAACCTAGAGAGGCAGTCACATCATCATCATCATCATCATCAGCCTGACTATACCCACTGCAGGGCTAAGGCCCCTCCCATATTTCTCCTATTAACCCGGTTCTGTGCTAGCTGCATCCACTTGATCTCTGCGAACTTCTTAATCTCATCCGCCCACCTAACTTTCTGCCGCCCCCTGCTGCGTTTTCCTTCCCTTGGCATCCAGGCAGCCACATTGAAGGGAAAATAAATTACAAAATAGAGAATATTCGTTGAAGACGGTCTTAATTTCAGTTCCATTGTGTCACATTATAGACCAAATAAATACATATTTACTGTGCATAATGCACCTAGGTAAGGTAAAACAGCCTGGAAAGGAACAGCCAATTACAATAATCAGTGAGGCACTAGATTTTATAAGCGAATAATACTACTTAGAACCGGAGGTAACCGTACATCCGAATCATGAAAGGGACTTAGCCACGATAATCATATTCGGATATAGCACCTATAAAAAATACGGACAAATTATTACTAGCAGCTTACTAGTATCACTCAAGAGAAAAGAGCATAACAGTTTAGTGCTACTGGTACTCTCCTATGAAATAAGAGAGTCTCGGAAAGGAAAAAAGTGTTAATCGGAGATTTGAAATACGTTTCCACGCGGGGCGATAAAGATTGTGTTTTTTAAGTCGCAAGGGGATTATTTTAGTGTGCCACACCTATAAAAACAACGTCGATCTTTGAGGTAGGCTGTTGCGGTGGCACTTCTGTGTCCAGGGTTGGCTGACTGTTGGTGAAAGGAAGGCCTAGCGCCCATAGGAATGCATGGAACCGAAAGATTTCAAACCAACTTTCTGCATTCATAGTGCGCCTATTATGTCATTTGGAGCAGAGTAATGCGAACATCGTAGAAAGAATTGTGGAACTATAAAACTGCATCACAAAGGCGTAGTATTTATAAAACATTGTAAAATGTATGGTTGTGCAAGTCGGCATCACGGCCCATAGAAACGTATCGTAGGAAAACTTACCAAAATAAATTTCCGACTGCGAAAAAAAAAAAAACGAAATCCGGCCGATGGTTATAAGGGATTGTTTTGAAAAAACAAAAAACTTGAGAAAAAGTATGTTTTATGTAGCAGTCGATATATTTTTAAAATAGTTCGAGAAATGCACATTGTAAAGCCCAACATAACCCTGAAAAACTTCCTATCTGCTGGCTGCTTCTCGTAATCTCGACAACTTCTCCTGCAGTAGGACGTGCTGCCGCCAGGCTGCATTCGCTCTTAAACAATGTCGTCCAAAGGATAAAAACATTTAAGCTGAAGGGAGTCCTAACACAACACTATAAAAGTACTGCGCGTAGCAGAGCAGACGGCAAATGTGCCCCATGCGCTCACACAAGTCACATAAGCGGAAGATGGCATCGTCCGCAGCGGACAATGGCGTCGTCGTCCCCAGGTGGTCGAAATTTGCCGAGTCCTTCACTACGGGGCGCCTCTCATAGCCTCAGTTACTCTTGGACGTTAAACATTAAAAACCAAAACTTACATTTTAAAGGACGTTTCAGGATTTTACAATTCCTTTTAATATGTTCATGGTTGCTCTCTAGCTAAAGCAGACATTATAGGTGCCTCGTAAAATAGAAAACTGCTTTGAGAACTTTCGTTTGCGTATGACAAAACTATATCAACAGTCTTCTTTGGCGTCGCGAGCACCCCCTTTGTAAACATGGTGTCGGTAAATACTTGAATATGTCGTATGTGTATTCCAATTATTCAAGAACAATGCCAAAATTATGATCAAAAGTGAAAAGCTGCAAACAGCTGTATGCGTTTGGTTCTGCAACTTCTAATCTTGAGGTAACGTACAGTAGTGAGCCAAAATGAACACCACGCGAACAGCTGAGATTGTTGCCTCTCTGTATAAAAGGGTGTGGCAGACGGAAGTACTCGGACAAGCAGGGGTGTATATCAGTTGGAACACCATACACACGACGTGAAAAGATTCATTTTCGTTGTCTGATTAAGCTGGAATTCTGTCCTATCACTACGTTGAGTATCACCACTTTTGGGCAGAACTTTTTCTTCCCAACATTCGCTGCTCTGCGAATGCTAGCCGTGTTTTTATGAGGGCCGCAATGCTGCTTGAGGGCTTTCTCGTGGGTGCATTTCCCGACGGTAATAATGTAACTTGCCCATGTATGGCACTAAAATCCTCAGACACTCATACGAAAATTCATGTTTGTCATTCTTTGTTCATGAGAATTAACATGAATTATAATTCTCTTCAGTGGTCTTACCTGAGATGCCAAGCAAAGGAAAGGAACACCTGTGCGGTAGCTTTCCCGTCATTTTTGACTTTGACGATTTGGACACTGAGTGCGGCCGAAACAATTGGACACATGTTTTGAGTTTGAGGGGGGCTTTTCCTAGGCTTATCATTTGCATGTTTTTTTTTATATTGCAGCCTCGAAGTTTTCAGTGGTGGACAATGTTAATGACAATATTTGGCGCTACACACGAATAAATATAAACGAATGCACACAGATAAGCAGCTCTAAAACCTGAGAAGCAGTGCAAGCGGGGTAACAGCAACCTTGGGAAAGCTTATTAACACACTGAAAAAAAGCAGTTGTTGGTAGGCAGGTCCTTGGGAAGGGAAATAAATTTTACTTCGCTAGCTTTCTATATCTTAAATCGGTCTATATTATACTTATAGTTGCATCCCAGAAAGCTGATAACACGATCGGCATTACGAATACTATGGTGCATTCCAGTGATTTAGCCCTGCCATAGGTTTCCTCTTTTCTTTCAAACTTTAGTTCATAAACCTGGGAAATGCAATGTCTGGAAAGTTAGGTATATAATTAAATTTCCTATTCGCAAACACAGCCTGAATTGACCAGAATAATAAAAAAATACCACTATCTTGCACCGGAACGCAAAACTTGGCTGCGTTGTTCAACTCTGTCAAAAGTCAGAACGTCATTAGGTTTAAACATAAGCATAGCGCTTGCACAAAATACGCCTTCGCAACAGCGAAACTCCGCAAATCACGTGCTTGAAAACTATTTCACAGAACAGTGCCGCTACGGTACCACCGCAGCACAAAAAATAAATGCGCCAAAACGCTCCTTTAAAGAGGGGCTGGGGATCAGGTTCAACAGGCACTGAGCAGTTCCAGTCGACAGACCTCTCTACACGGACGTCCCAGCCGGTCTCAAATATCCTCTTGATGAGTGAAAGAAGCTCTACGTGCTTTACGAAGTCTTTTCTGATTGGAAAACCACCGACGAGGCTCCGTACAGGCTTCGTGCCTTCTACGATCAACCGCGAAAAAGGCGAGAACCTACAGGGCTCTATGTCCATGGCCAACATGACATGTGTTCCCCGCTTAGTGCGTTCAAGACAGCGGCGAAAGCTCCCTATATAGTCCCGCCTACCGCGAGCCCATCGCTTCACAGCGGAAGCCATTGCAGCCATAATGTCGCTCTGGTTTCTGGCCTCGCATTTACAGGCATTGGAGAGCATAACGTCGAAGAAGGAGTGCCTCTCAGCGCATGGGAGTAGAAGGCCTGCTTGAAGCTTTGGGAGCATGGTTTCAACGTGGATGTCGGCGTCCCACGTCGGACGATCCATGAGGCTGGCGGTGAGAAGACTTCTGGTGTAAGCTGCCAGAGAGAAGCACGCAAGCATCCAGAACGCCATGACGATGCGGCCGCTGTAATCACGAGAGTGCACGAGCCTCAGTGGGGACACGAACGACAGAGTTGCTGCAGTGAGCGCCAGGCCGACACTACCTAAGCCCTGCATGGCTCCGTGCTGCCGACGTAGGTTAAGAAGGATAAATGTGCTCGCGGATACCAACATCGAGAAAGCGAGCAAAGAAGCCCAGGGTAGCATGTTAAGCACAAGGTAAGTGCGGTGCCGCCACTTCTTCTGGACGTAGAAAGCGGCACGACCAAATTTGTTGACCACGAAGTCGAAGTGTAGGTAGCGCTCTGGGGTCAGACCGACCGCGATCACCACAATGTCCGCTTCTCTCGATAAAAGAACATCGGCGAACTTTCCTCTTTTCACTGGGGCGATATGAAAACTGGCGTTGATTGCTTTAAGTCCGTGCGCTACTGTGTTTCGATCTAGTGAGAAACAGTATTCATGGTTTACCGCAAAATCCAAAACGACGCAGCCCATTGACAGCTCGTGGCCGGAAAGGCCCCTCCAGTTCCTTTTCTCCGGAGTCGCTTGTTGAAGTAATGGGAAAGGCGAACTGTTTTGCTGTGCCGGGCTTGAAGTGGAAATGCCGAAGACCGATGTGCAATCAAATATTTGGTAAGTTCCATTCTCATGCGACAGCTCTTGGGTTGGGCCTCGTAGAATCACCCACGTAGCCAGAGAACAAACAGCTTTATCCCTGTTCACTTCCCTGAGCAGAGCGTTCCTCCATATCTCAAACGTGGTTATTGCCACGATGTGCTGGCCACTACCAGATCTATTGTTCAGAAAGGCAAGGTAGTGTTTCCAGCTCTCGCACCAAGAAATGACGTGAGGAGTTTGACCCAAGTCCCATCGATTCATGAGCTCAACTGAAGCTGTTGTCGAACACAACAGGTGTAATTCCGTCCGTTTGAGGATAGTTTCTTCCGCAAAGTTCACAGCAAGAACCATGTTGTTTGGCCAAAACAAGGATAGCCAATACACTGTTGCCACCAAATACATGCTCGCCGATTCGATAGAAGCACGTCTTTCAAGACGGTTTAAGTCAGTGATCTTCGAGAAGTCGCTGCAGACACTTTCGATGCGTTTTGTTGTAATCAGCTCCATAGCGACGTCGAAAAAAAAAACGGCGTCAAAAGGTCGTCGTCGACGCAAGACATATCATATTTCACTTTGTATAGCACCCTTCTCTGGGAATGCTTGGCAACACCAAAGAATTAGACGCATGAGATGCATGCGAAACGAGAATGCGCCCACTCGCTTTTAAGTTCAGGTTTGAGTGCAGCTGACAAAAGGCTTAATTTTACATTCAGTGCCTCCTCATTGTACCATTTCGGGGCTTGATCAATAGCCCTGCTTTAAAGTATATAATCTATTCGGTTCCGACCTGCTTTTCTGGAGTCGGTCGCAATTTCATTCTCTTAAAATAGCATGAAAAGATTTCTCTTGTATCGGTTTTCTTACCCGTTTAAGGATTGATGTACCGTCCACCGTTACAAAAAACGGTCTGACATCCAAAGGCTGTAATGCGACGTTACCGAGAAGTGAGCACGCTCTGAACAATAATTATGCTCCAAGACAGCCCATGGATGACTACAACCAGAACGGGATGAGTGTCCCTATAGCCCATATTTTAGTGCATGCTGAGACAATTTTAAACTAAAAAAGATTAAGCGTTGAAAGAGAGCTTATTCACTCGCGGTAGCACACAACTGACTATAACTCAGCTCATTTCCTGAGGTTAAACATGGAATAATGGCATGATCGATAATTAAATATTTATTCAGTAAAAAATATTTCACTGCCTAACATGACAGTTCTACGTTTTGCTTTCTGGCATAGAAACGGGAAGCTTTTAAGCGTTAGTGTCCTGTCGTTTTAAAGAAATACTAAGATCTTGTTTGCTACATTATATGCTGCCATTTTGATCTTTAATGTCGTTTCTTCCTCGGAAAAGCAGTATGATTCGCTTCTGCATGCGATTCTTAAAACCAAGTTATGAGTGTACAATAGCCCTCAAAAGGTTTTTGCACGCCTCTGTAGCGGCTTACAGGCCATATAGCTTAAATTATAGCAGTTTGGTTTGTGGATCACAGGATTGTTTATTTTTATATGTATGGTTCTCACCCTCAGCACGTTGTTTGTCCTGCTACTTTGTGTTTAATTATCTTTCCCCTAAACAGATTACATTACTAATTTATGTGATTACCGAAGTAAAAATTTAAAGACAAAGTACAATCCCCAATGCTGTTCTTGGCCTCGCCGACTGTTGGCTTCTTTCCTTCATATATAAATAAATAAATAAATATATATATATATATATATATATATATATATATATATATATATATAATCCTCGTCGTCGCGAGACTCAGCTTTATCACATTATTTGATTTGATAACCGAAAAAGGAATATGCCGCTAATGGGACTTTCGATCACTCGATCACTATGACAGGGAAAGCTTTGTCTTAATATCAGCCACATTGCCGCTACTGAGGTCCGAATTCAGCGCTGTATTACGCCATAAGTGAAACTCGGAGAGCGTGATTGAGGTCCAACCAGTGCCATTTGGTTAGTTTTCTCTTGCTTTTTAAACTTTTTTCTTACCCAGATCGATATGTTGCCGTCACACAGTATATATTATAAAAAAATGCATTTCCTTCATTGTCTATTGCTTCAGAGTTTTCGAACTCCAGATATCCATAGGCTTCTACGAGAATACCCAGGCAGTTTTTAGTTTCCATTAAATGAAAAGCAATGCAATAGCTTTAGAACAAGTGCTATAACTTGATCGCACACTTCATTTGTCACAAACCTTGATTCTTGCTTGGATTCGTGGTCCCCATAAAGCATTAATTTCCCGCCGTACCCGTGATGCTTCGAGCTGGTTTCGACATTGTTCAACAGATGGCGACAGTGTTCCGCGGGGAAAGGGCCGAAGGCGCCGGAGCAGAAAAGTGCGCAGTACGTCATAGTGTCCGCTAGTTTGGAAAGGACACAGCGAAAACTTATGTTGGTCTGGATTCATGGAATTGCCACATATTAGTGACAGAGGGATGGTTTCAAGAACCCAAGCACTGAGATAAAGAAAATGAGCAATAGTGGAATTCTGTTTCTGTAAAAAAGGGCACTGATTCTCAGACATTTTTCCGCTCAGAACTGCTATATTTGGATAGACTACCGTTAACTGCACACACATGTCTGAGTTATGTCATCATTGGCATCACAAAGTTTACTTCAGTGGTGTACAAAAATGAGCAATAGTGGAATTCTGTTTCTGTAAAAAGGGCACTGATTCTCAGACATTTTTCAGCTCAGAACTGCTATATTTGGATAGACTACCGTTAACTGCACACACATGTCTGAGTTATGTCATCATTGGCGTCACAAAGTTCACTTCAGTGGTGTACGAAAATGAGCAATAGTGGAATTTTGTTTCTGTAAAAAAGGGCACTGATTCTCAGACATTTTTCCGCTCAGAACTGCTATATTTGGATAGACTACCGTTAACTGCGCACTGTTACGACCAAGCATCCGCATTTGCGCGCTCTATTGTTCGCCTGTGGGCATGGATAAGTGCTGTGAATATGTGGTGATGGTCCAATGGCTCTAAGTGAGCCTGTTTCCAGGAATCCTGTTTTGTAAGCCTGTTTTGCTTTGTGGACACTCTGCAAATGCCAAATTGACCCTGCCAAGAGAACGTCTGGAAAAACACAAAGAAACGTCCCCCTGCGGGAAATGCAGGAAGTGCTTTCTTTCTTTTGTTCACCCTTCCAGTCAATAAGCCCTATCGTCCAGTGAGGAATGTCTACTTTCCAAAGGAGACGACAGAGTGACATGTCCGCTGACGTGCAGGACAAGAAAGGAGCATGACGCATACAGCCATTAAGTGATTTCCCGGGAATGCAGGAAAGATTTGCAATTGTCGAAAAGGGACAATGTTGGGAGCCCTATGCGGCGCGCACGTGTACTTGGGTTTCTGAGAAGTAAATCCTCTTGCCGGAACCAGCTGCCTATCGATTCTTGGCTGAAGAATAGAAATGTACCTCCTCTCCTCGCCGTTCCCAAGCTTTTCCCGCCAACAAGTGATCACGCCCAACGAAACAATGCCGGACCAGTCAGTGCTTCAGACCATCAGTGCAGTGATGTGTTCGATTGGATGCCGATATCTGAGGGGCGTGCCCTGGATTTGGTTGGTCAGCATCTTCAGAGAGGGGCTGGACATAGGGGGGG
>JAJIZL010023605.1:87298-98867 GCA_023969395.1 Amblyomma maculatum | reverse complement strand
TCACAAAGATTACTTCAGTGGTGTACGAAAATGGGCAATAGTGGAATTCTGTTTCTCTAAAAAAGGGCACTGATTCTCTGACATTTTTCCGCTCAGAACTGCTATATTTGGATAGACTACCGTTAACTTCAACACATGTCTGAGTTATGTCATAATTGGCGTCACAAAGTTTACTTCAGTAGTCTACGAGATGAAGCACAAAATTTAGGTTGATATTTAAATTTTGGGCTGAATAGGTTTGATGCTTTGATTTATGTGTTTTAGCGACTAAAAGTGACTCAGGCTATGACGAAGGTCATAGTGGAGGGCTCCGTCATAGCCAGCGCTTTCTTGTCGCCTCCATCAAAATGCGATCGCCGGGGCCAGAATTCTATCCTCTCATCCTTAGTTATTGGAGTCGAGTGTCCTAACAACCACATCACCATGGCTTGGCGCGGGAGAGGCGCTGCGCAGGTTTCGCTCCTCTGTCGCCTAGCTTGAGCTTTCGCCTGAGATAAAGAACGCATTTTCCCCATTTAAATAGCTGCTTTTAACTATTGGCTGCGCGTCTGCAACGCCTACATGAGTTGCCGCTGCCTCGCGTCAGGCTTGCTTTCAAGCCCAAGGTTAAGCAGGAGCAAGGTGCTGGTCAAAGTGCAGTTGCCAAGTTAAGACCTACCCTGGCCATGGCTATCACGTATAGGCAGTGTCAGATGGCTATGCTTGGCTAATTGTACAAATGGTGGTCATCTTTAAAACTTACTAATCCAAAATAAAATCTACCTTCCATTGCAAAACGGGTACCTTCTCGGTTCTTCGTTCTTAAATAACATGTGCTGAAATTAAAAAGTGCTCTGTGTTACAATGAGACAAAGATGGTGCTAACTACGTTCGTCGCGACAATCGGCACCAGATTAAAACTGTATTGAAAATGAAATGAAAATTTTATGGTTCGAAGCAGGGTACTATGAGTCTGATTCATTGCGTGGGAGCTATGACGTACAGCGTTGAAAGAAGCCTCTTGCGTGTTGACCGCGACACATAAGGTGCTTCGAAAATTACGCCTGAGAGCCAGTGCGGTAGTTTAATGAGTGCCGGTTTGCAGTAAAGGTCACTGTGAGAAGGTGATCAAGTCTGAGTGTGTAGCAACAGGATGTTCTTGTTGGAAGCTCTATCTTCAGCACTACCTAGATAGCGGTGTACAAGAACGCGTTCTAAGCTTTCGCATGGTTACCAAAAGGGCTGACGTTTTCGATTAGTCACAGTTTCAGTGTTATAAGTATGGTCTACCATATTCTATAATTTCATATTATGCATATGCCTCCGTCTTGCATAAACATGCTGATTATATACAATGGAGGTACAATTACGTCCCTGTATTAAGCTTATCCCAAATAAAATATAAATAGGCCATTTTATACCTTGATGTCCGTTTCAATTATAATAATTCTTAAGAATGACCCACCTATTACTCTTCTCGTACGAATTTTTAAACTTTATGTAAGGCTTTACAAAAGTTCAAGCTCAAAACTAGAATAATATGATTGCAAAATATAACGACAACTACCATTATTTGTTTACACGGCGCTGCGCCTATCACTCAAAAATATTACGAGCGAAACTTAGCTGCATTTTACTATAGTGAATATCACCCATATTTAATTTCATGGCCCCCCATCGTGTCTCTTTTGTTAGGGGCTCGACTGCGCAACAGAAGCGGGATTTAATTCGGGGCACGATGGCCGCTTTGTTGGTGGTGCTGAAGAGCAAGGCGTCCATCAGCTGTGCGATGTCATTGCACATAATGATTCCCAGGTTGCCGAAATATCCGTAGCACTATACAACGACGTCCCTCATAGCTTGAGGAACTTTGGGACATTCTACCGTTCAAATTGAACCATACCTTTCATTTATTTTTCTTGGAACGGTTATCATACTATTCCAGTGGCCGCTTCCGCATCATTTTAATCGGTAGCCTAGCCAAACTCTCATATTTAGTCAGCCATATGCCTACCTTGATTGCTTAACACTCAAGTTCACCCATAAAAGCTATTGTTATTTCAATACCCTAATTTTATCTCTTCGTTTTGATTTTGCGCGCTGTCATATTAGTTACATTAATCGATGCTACTTTAAAACTGTCAACATGATATCCTTTGGTATTTATAAATTATCCTACCGGAGTCGTGCAGGTATCAACGCCCTCACATCTCGCCAAACAGTCACAAATCAAACAATTCTCCAAGCAATTATCAATTCTGATTCTTATCGTGCTGTCTGTTTCTCTCTTTTTGTCCTTTCTATCGGCGCTAGTATATTTCCATTAACTGCTCACTAACACACCCAGCATTCGACAACGAAGTTGAGGCTTACGTCTTAACAGAGGCAAAAACTGCAGATCAGTTTCCAGCATTTATGATCTACTTGCACGAGACTTCGTGTGCGGTAAATTCTTCAATAAAGGTTTTGCTCACCCTTCAGTAAATCAGGGCAAACAAACTACTCCTCGGTGTTAGGATTTACACCATCATAACCGATGCTGCTCTTCCTCTAACTCACTTGAAGAAACAATTTCCGAAGCATTGTCTCGCTGCCGAAATAATCAACTTGGAAAGGACTCGTATGGAGCATAGAGGCAAGTCTAAATAAGCAAAACAAGTTGAATAATTTGCAAACAACAAAAAAAGACATGAACAGAGTAGTAGGCGTCAGTCTTTTTGCGAATTGGAGGCGGCGAAGGTAAGTATTATTACTGAAACATCGAGCAGTATGTTACATGAAGTTGCGTTTATAGATTCCTACCCGCAGTTTCTTAAACTCTATCAGAAAAAGCAGGGCCAGTGAATTGAATCACATAGGTAACTAAAGCTTCGGCTTCCAGCTGTGATTTCGTCTCCCGACAGGGCGAGGATGCTTCGAATGCTTGTTTGGTTTGTGCGGTTTAACGTCCCAAAGAAACTCAAGCTATAAGAGACGCAATACTTCGAGTGTTTTAGATTTCTTCATAGTGTTATCGTCTCTAAGCAACTCAGGCCATGAGAGACATCGTAGTCCGGCCGGAGTCTGGAAATATCGACAACCTGGGGTTCTCTAACGCGCACTGACATCGTACTGCACTTGGGAGCCTTGCTTTTGGCCTTCACTGAACAGCGGCCGCCGCGACCGGGATTCAATCCCATGGGCACCTTTTGGTGAAACTGTCGAGATCCCCAACCGCTGCACCACCGCGTTGGGTAGATACCTTAAATGCGTAGGCAGACTACGCATATACGAAAGCTAGAAGCGTATACAGGACACTGTTTCCTAAGCGGAAGAAATATGTGTGAGACGTTTTTCGCCATTCTTTATGAGCAAGCGTACTCAACAAACTTAATCATGCCTGTACAAGAGCTCCAGTGGCACTTTTGACATCCCAAATTTTCACAGACCACCTGCTGCACTCTAGGGCATATACAAAGCAATCTGAAGCTCTTTGTATGGAACTTTTTGTTAGGCTGTTCTTAAAGCAAGGTTTTGAAATTTGCCTGTTAATGTTTGGCCTTTTGCACATGTTTGATGCTTTGCACATATCTAGATACTCCTAATGAATACAAAACTGGGACAAAACTCATATAAGGTGAAGTTTTGCAGGCAATCTTTTATGTCGTTTTAACGTAACTTGAAAGACATGCGAGCAGCCAATCAAGAAATTCCAAGGACACTGTGGATTAAGCATTGCAGAAATGCGATAGCCTAAGCGTTGTTTGTGCACACGGTGTATTACGTGTGCTCTCATTATTATTATCAACTAAATGCACCGACATTATCATTCCTAATCTCATAATTCTGATTATCATTAATATGCAGCTTCACTGTCTTTGCTACTATCATCCTCACGATAGACAAAAATTATGACGTGCGTTTCGCGTACCCGGGGGTGTGGTGCAGTTGGTTAAAGCGCTTGGTTGGGGATCAAGAGATGTTGGTTCGATTCCTAGTTGCGACAGAATTTCCTTATTTATTTTAACTAAATTTCTCAAGGTAGACTGGCCGATTACGTCACCATGTTATGATGCCACAATCTAGCAGTATCACACGAAATCTAACGACGAAGTGCGACACTTCTCGTGGCCGGATGGACAGGTAGATGGCCGTGAGTTATAGCCATTTAAGGATTTCGCCTTATTGTTCTTACCGTCAAGGGACCAATGTCTAGATCAGTGGCAAATATATTCATGGATTTGCGGAATGCACTTGTGTTCAAGGGCATAGATCGGGAATATGGCGGGCGCCTGAGTTTTGCACGCGGACGATTTTAGAGAGATTCTACAAAAAGTTCACCTTTCGGTGACATGTTTTTTAGTGTAAGATCTGGATCTTTTTTTTAAGATACACTTCTAAAGTCGTGGCTTTGGCAACTGCTAGTAGTTTGAGGAGTACCTCCGGATTTCGAGAAAGGCTTGCTCCGCGGACCGTGCCTGCGGTTTTGTTAGAAACGACAAGACCAAAGTTCATCAGCGCTTTTCGGTGCACCAGGGAATGCACAAAATAGCTTTCTTCCGTATTTTTTATAGTCTGTAGCAAGTTTTATACGCCACTGTCACATTTTGACTAAATTTTATATAAGCGTTGACCTACAGAACCCTTCACGGTTGTTTAGTAGATAAGACCTTTGCCTACTGACAGAAATATCCGGGTTCGAACCCGGCCGCAGCGATGACTTTCCTATGGCGGCGAAAAGCAAAACGAGTTAGTTCGCTATGCGATGTCAACCCCAGTTGATGATCTTCAAGCAGAAGAAATTAGTTCGTACCCTTCCACTATGGCACACATTTCTTTGTTTCTTCTTGCGGTCCTACCCTCCTCTCTTCTCTTACTGTGTGGTTCAGCTATCCATCAAGTACTGTGAGAGATACTACACTTCTCTTTTTTTTTTAATTCAAAAACCACGACCAGGCGACAATAGTGCAGAAGTTAGCGATTCTCTTCATCTAGAAACAGCGAATACTAAGACAACAATATTCGGTTTCCCATTTTTTTCACAAACCGAACTTCAAAAACTCATCGCAAATCTGGGAGCCTTTTGCCTACATTTGTGTGCATTACACCAGAATCAGAGGGCCTTCAGTGAATCTGTCTGTACGTATTTTCGGCTCTTTTAAAGCGTTATTCGACGCCCGTCACTCACGAAATGAATAGTGAAATTTTAAGGTGAAAGCCTTTAATGGCTAATGCTGTCATTCACAAAATGTGCCCCGCTTTAGCGGCGGTGCTGATTGGCCGAGGCGGGATGATGTCATAGAGGTCTCGACCAATCACAGAGCACCACCACAGTATGCTCGAATGTGTGCCCTATATGGGCATATGGCAATCAATGATGAAGTACTAATTAATATATAATTGATTGCTAACTGAGAACAAAGTAGGTAATTCAACAATGAACTAAGGAATAATTAATGAAGTAAACTATTGCCTACCAAATGATCAAATAAATAATTACTAATTAATAACAGTATCGTAGCAGAATGCGGCACTCAGGCTTTCGCGTTTCACTAATTTAGTCGCTAAAGTCCCTCGTAATTTTTAAATCAGAAGTGAGGCGGTTCTTCTGGTGTACAAAGAACTGCCATTTTTTTATCTGCTGTTTTGTGGAGATGGCGGTAAAGACTATGTCCTACGTAACCATAACATATTTTCGCGATGGGAATCTCAAGCTCTCAAAATATACATAATGGTTGGCCTACGGACCTGGGCTACTTTTCCCAATACGATGCAAGAGAAAGGTAAAGCCATTTTCTTTCCTGTTGCGTAAGAGTTTCGACATTGTGCCTGCAGTTCATTGAATCTTTCGCCCTCTCTTACATTCACGAACATTTGTTCTACATGGAATGAAATATCTAAAACATCCTAGTACACAAACATTGATACCCTCTTTCGGTTGCGCGGCTCTGCACTTACTGCCAGAATGGAATGTGTCTCGGTCTGTTTGTAAGGCAAACTAGGTTTTTGTTATTATTCATTTGGTTCAGAATGCAGTTTCTTGCTTTTATGCATTCCATCATTCACGTTCCACGGTGAATGATGGAACGTCGGAAGCTGTCAGTTCTGAAAGTGACATGAATAACTCGGTCTACACTAAAAAAAGGTTTCGGGAGATGATCTACAGCGTGTGCATGGTACGTTTATGGCATGTTCTGAGGTCTGAGAGAAATGCGATTTGTATTCAAACGCCGCTCGCTTGCTAGTGGATACGGTCATCCATCACTGCTCAGCCCTTGAGCGTAGCTCTCCTGATGGAGCCGTCATTCTGTGTTCACATCAATGTACAGTACTAGTTAAGCGTCGAGACTGCCACAAAGTAAGGAAACCCTAAATTAAAGATATATGGCCGGATGGTCGTACATCACTGTATTGCTGTTGGCGTGCTGCATGCTTTGCTGCAGAAAATTGATAGTTTTTGTGCCTATCGAGGACCATGTCGTAGTGGAGGAGAGAGTGGTGATACGAAACGTGCTTAGTAAGATTATAAATGACGGAAACCTTTTTCCGACAACCACAATAAGTCTTACTTAGCCTAGACTATGACTAGCTCTACGACCTACGGTGTTCTTGTTTAACACATTGGGACGCATTATCTTTACAAGGCAGCCGTTCAATAGCAGTAAATAAAATGCCTCACTCACTCGCCATTCATAGGCTCTTATTTCTCTTCAGATCGCCCGTGTTTTGACGCCTTATTTGGGCGCTCTTTAATAACTTTGTCGTGATTAATATTAATCTCTCACAGGTCGAATATTAAAGGCTGACTAGAGTTACTGCGGTCCATCTCTCTCCATTGTGCACACGCACACACGCAAAGATCTGTTTTTGTCATTTGTTTTCGTTGAATGTCACAGGAGGCATTCGTCATACGTGATTGAGTGGCTTCTGTTGATGCGTGTAGCGCCGTGAAGCGGCCCCTCTGGACTGCATGATGGTCAACTACTGAATTAAATGCGCCTCAAATCTGTGCTTGGGGTAACGGGATTCATTTTGTGATAAATCCCAGACAAGTACACGATAATGTTCCTAAGCAGACTAAATGTTTGAAACAAACATTAACCTTTATTAAAAGGTACAAATATGCGTAGTAAGATGTCTATACCATACACATAAATGGACGTCTTCTCGTCGCCCTTTCAGCATATGGTGATATCATGTATTTCCTCGGTTAACATTCGCACACGGCGTTTGTGCTGTCCCGCTGGAGAATTCAAGATACAATTACGTTATCGGTTAGGTCGAAAACCGATGGCATCACGTATGTTGGCCATCTCTGTCTTCTGTTACTGACTGGCGCTCCACTGATGACTTGCGGGTGCGAGGAAGCCATGATACTCAGACAAGGATTAAGTATTCAGCGATAGCTTATACGCCTAGTCCGACTGAAAGGCCATTGGCATCGTAGTAGTCGTTGGGAATATTCTGAACCGCTTGTCGGAAATAACGAAGGCTGCATAAAAAATTGTTTCATTGTAATTTGTGGTTCTAGAGGTTGAGTATTGATTGGCGTGTTATAGGCGATAATGAGGTGATGAAATAAATGTTTTACGGCTTGATGAATTACAAAATTAAAAAAAAAGACAAATTGAGAACAAGGAGTTTCAAGTATCAAAATGCTCAGAATTAAAAGACAGTACTTAAGTACTTAATTGTGCCAAAAAAATGTTTAAACATTTTATTATATATTTATTTGCACGTTTATTGAAAAATAAAAAAAAGGATAAAGGGAGGGGACTTCAATGGTGTCAAACTATTTTGAATGAAAAGCAAGTGCTTGTTAATGATAAATAAGGAAATGTAACGGATGAAATTATTCAAGAAATAAATTGAAATAATTAAGAATGAGAAATTGGAAATAGGTTAAATCAGGGTATCAAAATGCTCAGAATGAAAATCCAATGCGCTGAAAACAAATGTAAAATTTGGAATGGATAAAAAAATTGATATATTAAAAATGAAGCCTCGAAAAAAGGATGAAGGTGTCATAGTGCTCAGAATAGAGAAGCAATGTTTTCTTATACTAATTACCGGTGGGTGTATAAGCAAGCTAAAACATAGAGAGGGAATAAGCGTTGTCCTTTTGCGTTAAGTGCTGTTGCTTCATGCAGTTCACAGTAAAATTCCCAGACGTTTCATCAAACAGAATGAAAGCGTTCCACTGAACGCGCACTAAGACACATCACGTTTCACACGACGTCCGCGCTTACCTATGACGTCATCGCCCGGCCGGCTATAAGCAAACAAATATAAAACAAATAAAACACATAAGTTCTAAATGAAAAAAAAAATTGAGAGAGCATCCTCTATGAGCATTCGCTATTGTTTAGTACCCTTACGAGTGTCCCCCATGTAGTGAGGGAGCACCCAAGTGTCATGCAGGGGGCTTCGCCCCCCGCCCCCTTTGTTCCAATGGCAATAAAATGTTTCTACCACCACTACCATTCGCGAATCCGGAGAAGCTGGAACATTTTTAAAATGTAGCATTGCCATTTGGGTCGATTGGCCTGCAACCCTAGCGAAAACATCTTTAGCGACATCGACCTCACCACGTGTTTGGTAGAGTGCGAGGGATTTGAATGGGTAGAGTTGTTGAGCGGATGCTCGGAGACCATGAACGACATTCCAGATGCGTGATGAAGGCGTCCGTGGATCAAGTGTTTCACAGAATGACCTCCAACGTTTTGCCTAGAGAACTTTAATTCTGCTCTGAACGTTCTTTTGCATACGCCTCAAATTTATGAGGTCGAGGAAGCGACTTCGTGTGTCGGTATTTACACTCTGCCCTCCATCGGATTGATCGCAGACGCTGTAATTCCGTATCAAACGCTTTGTAGTTATGTATTAGGGTGACAAAAGACGTCGAGTTTATCATGACCTCTTTAATTTTCTCTTCAAAATCTGCGGGAGGCCTGCTCTGCAGGCATCTTCCATAAGTGCTTGAAATGCTGACCAATCGATGCGGTGCATACGTATGGCAAAAGTGGATGTAGAAAGACCATTAATGATCACATATATAGGGATGGGGTCGCTTCCGTGTGCTTCTGTATCCTCAAACCATTGGACGCTGCTGGTAAGGCATCGAGACGCGAAAGCCAAATCAAGACAGCTATTGCATGTTGCCCCCCGAATAAAGGTCTGCGTACCGTTATTAAGACACTGCAGGTCATGATCAGAGACGAATGATACAAGCTTTCCTCGCTTAAGGTCCATTCGAACGCCTCCCCACATGATGTGGTGACCATTAAAGTCTCCTATGATGATCCAAGAGCCAGGTGTAATCTCTATCAAGTTGTTCAATCATGTGGCGTCAAACCGACTTGATGGCGATATATACGCTCGCACAAGCGTAATCGTGAGATTGTTCTTTTACACTGTCAGGCAAGCGTACTGGTTATCGTCGCTGGGATGCATTGGATGGAGTATACATACGTAAGTTCTCGTATGTTCTGACTGTCGCAAGATTTTCGGTACACTCGGTTCACAAATATGAAGAATGGGGATATGATTTTCATGATCATATTGTCTAATTCAATTCGGACTGAAGACCTTCCAACATTTAATGTTGGGAGAGCCATTGTGTCTGCTACGGTAGAGTCGCTAGAGCTCGCATTAGCACGTCCAGAACCTGTAGCAAATACTATGTTGCTGGGGTGCGCAGGTAGATAGCACAACGCCGCTTGCGTTCATCACGTACTTAAGAATGACAATTACCTGTAGATTCTTGGTCATGTCTCACATCCTGACTTTTCTCTAGTTCGGCAGTAGGCAGTAGTAGTAGTGGTCCGCAGTAGGCAGTGGAGTTCATATATGGGCATGTGTGAGGTCCTCCGCATCTGTGTGCCAATGAACTGACGTTCAATACCTATGCTGTAAAACGGAGGGGACTGACGTACTTATACGGATGTTGTGTGCGCAAAATTACAGTGTGGGTCTCTTTTACATATGAGAGAAAGAGATTAAGAATGCTTACAACGTCAAAATAACAGTATAATTTTAATACTGCCATTTCGTGCCATTTATGTTGTCTTAAAGTAGTTCTGTAATTTTTTGTTTTTTGTGCACTTAAAAAAGGCATAATTTGGGTTTGCTGTATACTACATGGAATCATGCAAGGTATATTCGTACACAAAATAATGGCTTGAGGGGCTAGTTGGTGCTGCATCGTATTCAGCGCCAACCAATGTTTGTGTTTGTTGCGCCACATTTCTGAATACGATATTCGTACACGAACTGAATAAGGATATTTACCTTACTTTTCAGATGGCGATTTCTAGAACTCTCGTTGATAGCCCAACTTTCTCTAAATGAAGCCTTGTTGAACTCCTTGTCCACTAACAAGTTCCCGGCATGCGGCGAAGATCCACCTCTGCATCCGTTGTAAAACACTTTGGGCAGGCTATGGATGCTGTGTCTAATTGAGAGCCCAATCGACACATGACTTACAAGAAAAGAGCCATTCCATTTCTTATCATTCTAAGAGACACCTCGTTATTACTGTACTTCCACTCCGTTCCGTCGGTTAACCTCGTTATGCGACAGAGCAAAGCGTGTTGGGGTGTGTGGGCGCGTCTACTTATCCTACAAGAGCATGGTGAGGTGAGAGAAGGGAGTAGACTTCAAAAAAGAGCGGAGTGGGTGTTGGATGCATTCGGGAGTTGGCTAAAAGGTGCAAACATTGACACCTCACATATGTATAGTGGTGCTACTCATCGATTTACATTCAGCAACAGCCAGATCCTTATTCAGGGCAGAGTGGCTGCCACGGTTTCTGAAACTAGCTCACGCCTTGCACATCGGCAGCTAAAACCTTGCAGTAGCTATAGTACCACTAGGCAACAAACAATGGAAAATACGAGTTCTGCTTAAAATGGTTTTTCTTTATGAGACCAAAACGATATTTAATAGGTATAAGATATTTTTTGAGGGGGTATAGTTAAATAGCTTTTATTTTTGAACTTTTACCTTTGCGAATAACTTGACCGCAGGAAAACATGAAGAGAAGTGAATTCCTGGATTGGGCTCCTTTCATTTTTTTCCGTCACAGTCAAACCTTCGCACGTATGCAGCTCCCTCCTAACAGTTGGGCAAGATGAATATGTTTTCATTTCGCATAATTTACGTCAGGAAGATCACATTTCTATATAAGAAATTGGCTAATCTTATTGCTTAAGACAAAAAATGGGCTGTTTCCTGACTATCTTTTGACTGTATAATGGGCCCGAAAAAACAGCTATTACATGATTGCCAAAATACAGTGAATATTTAAAGATGCATATACAGTTATTGAGTAGTTTTCCAGTAGAATAAAAGCAGACGGTGAAGAAAAGATGCCATTAGCTCAATTGGAACCTACGAAGGAAGGCGTGAATTCCAAATAATCACTGAGGATGCAAACGTCTTGCTGAGGGTGTCTCCATTTCTGTTTGTATATGCTGACGCCCAGAACTGGCAAAAAGCCGAAAGGCTGAAATTGATGAAATTCCATGCTAGTCAGGCGCGAACACCTACTTATAAACATTTCTGACACACACACACACACACACACACACACACACACACACACACACAC
>JAJIZL010023605.1:61238-86898 GCA_023969395.1 Amblyomma maculatum | reverse complement strand
CACGCACACACACACACACACACACACACACACACACACACACACACACACACACACACACGTGTGTGTGTGTGCGCCATATTAAATCAAAGTCTATAAGGAACATTCAGTAATTTAGCTTCATTTTTGCTTTGTTTGCTGTAACCCTAACGTATATTTCTGCTATACGTTTTTCTTTAGCCCTGTTTCATATTATTTACTGTATAAATACGATAGCGACATTCACTAGCGGTTGACACTAAGAAAAGCAGAATATTTTTGTTGCACAATTACCTCTAATAATGCATCATTTTGATATCAACCTAGCACCTTCTTGGCAGAGAGTAAACCGGCCGTCTATAACAAATATTGTCCTGAACGTTCCAGCAAGAAACCGCTACGCAGAGAGCTCTCGACATTTTTGACCCAATTCCATGTTCGCATCTGCCCTTTGTAAACACAGCCCATTGCGAAGCGCTTGTTTGCGAAGGTAAGCCATAATCCGATTTCGACCTCTGTCTGTACCGTACTTCACCCGTTATTAGGAGCGCTAACGAAAAAATAAGTGATAGCAGCCTCGCTTTCTCGGTATTCGGGGCTGAAGAACGAACCGTTTGTGGAATCGCTTGTTTAGGTGCAGACAAGCATGCGCCTTTTTGAGAAACGATGGCTCGTCGGTAAGGGTTTCCGAGAACCCTTATAGAACTTCATGATAGCTTGTCGAACCGCTAGCGAAGCTACACGTGTTTACGCTGCTAGACAAGCACTGTCGCCAATTTCAGTGTAGCTTAGTATATCCATGTATTCAAGCTTACAAGACAATATGCTTTTTTTTTTATCGTCCTCCTGCCCATATATTGTCGTTATTTGTATGGTTTGCCTGGTATTTTAAAAGCTACACCATAATAACCTCATAATGTCCCCGCTTGTTTGCTCGTTTGGACGGAGAGTTGCAATCCCAAACTTTTTAGTCAGTAGATATCTAGGTCTTCGCCATTGGAAAAACATGCGAAATAAATAACTGGGTGCACTAGACAGCTATTTTTGGAGCTCGAATGGGAAACTGTTATTTTGATACAAATTTACGGCGTATACTAACCACGCAATAAAATGTATTGGTTTTGATACAGCGAAACGGATGCGGACGAGAAGGAAGCACGAAGGAAACACACGAGCGCTTGGGTATTTTGTTTGTGTCCCCTTGTCGTCTGGTTCCTTGCGATGTCTCAAAAACTATGGAGCACCAACTTGCCCGAGCACCCATATTAGTACGCAACACACTCCTTATCCTCCGTGCAAAGTTACACATGATAACACAGCGGCAGGCATGAGAGAACAAAGCATAATAGATTTAGCACACCGGTAGAAGATGACGAGACTGAATTGGCGACCACGCATAACGGGGTGAACTGGTGACTGGTATTATATCAAAGTACGAGCGGGAAAGTGAAATGAAAAAAAAAAAAACATGGGGCGGTTGCCGTACTTAAATGTGGTTATAGCTCGCGAAAACACCTGCCGCAGTGTTTGATTGTTACCTCCGAGATATGGGTTGGACGGGGTGCAATCTCGGAAGCCGGTGTACTCGAGAAGACGAGACCGAGCGGGCGCCGCTGCCGACGGGCGCGGTCAATTTGCGCCATAAAGAAAGCTTTAGATGATTTTGCTAGGCTCTGAGTGCTAAAAAACAATAGGCATTACAACAAAACCAACTTATTTGCTTCCGGCATAGTTAGATTGTTCTCGGCCAGATAGTTTGCAATGTTCCTGATGGGAGGATGTATTTTGTGGCTATGACTCACGGTTTTGATGACAGTGTCCACTCCATCCGCGATCCGTCTATCCATGTACTGAGGGCGAGACCGGTTGGCCACCTCCCTAATCACGGTCAGCAATTGAGGACGAGTGGAGACTGGCCCATAAGAGTACTTCGGTCCTTTTTGTAGAACTTTCTGGTCGTCCTCACGATGAAACACAATGAATAGCCCACAGCTGAACCAGCTCACCATCATCGGAGACGCCAGGCTTCCAAAGGATGCCCAGAAAGTTCTACAAAAAGGATCAAAGTACGCTTTTGAGCCAGTCTCCACTCGTCCTCAGTTGTTGGCCATAGTTAGGGAGGTGGCCAACCGGTCTCGACCTCAGGACAAGGAACGACTGATCGCGGATGAAATGGACACAGCCATCAAAACTATGAGTCATAGCCAAAAACTACATCTTCCTTCAGGAAAGCTGCAAACTATCTGGACAAAAACAATCTGAGTATACTGCCCATGTAGTTAAGTTACGGCTGGCGCAGGATAATACCAGCTGGAGGAGAGTGGGCAGACCTTTCGCGTAGCAGTGCAGTCAACTTACACTGATGATGCGAAAGAGGGTTCGAAGTCCGCAAGGTACAGATGCTACGCCAACGTTTGCAATGTCAAGGTCTGATCTCGCTAATTTGCTGAATGTATGGCGCCAACATTCATACAGTACGATAAACTAAAGGCCAAATTTCGGAACGCTGTATGGCTTACCTATTTCCTTAGCTTCCGAGGAGCCCTCCATGCGTCCTAAACACAATGAGGCGTTTAAGAGAGGCATTTAAATTTCGAACCATCCTTAGCGGCTCCTTGGCCAAGGAGTCGCTTACATCCGTCTAGGGTCGAGAATATGCGCTCAATGTTTAAGGTATAATGGTTAAAAATGTAAAACAAAGTAAGTACACATTTATAACGTTTTGTTTCTTTCGAGGTGCTCTCCTATGTGCTCTCAGGTTTTATCCCTTTATTCAAAGCTGATTTGGATTTCCGGGGAAACAACGTTGGCCTGGCAACATGCAAATATTTACAACGAAGGTATAGGGGCTCTGCTGCAGTAGCAGCGAATGTCCGCTCTGCGCACTTTCCCATTTGCAGTGGACGTCTCCCGAGCCTCCAGACGCGTCCTACTGCGCAAGCGCAAAACGAGTTGTTTTGCAGAGAAGCGTGCGTTGTTGTTAAGGAGCGAGGAAAGGAAGCATTAAAGCAGAATAGTGCCCACCTAGGTGAAAGGGCGTTCTAAGGGAGGCCGCACTAAGCCTTGCCTTCTCATTTAATATGATCGACAATTGTTAACACGGACCGTAACAAGGTTTATGCCTTTCAGGCAAGTAGGCTTGGTGCTACGAGCGTCTAAAAGCTGAGTAGAACAGGACGTTTGCACCTGGTGGCGTGTCACTGAGGAAGTCCACGTTCAATGCTTCCTCTAACTCGGAACTGATTGCACCAGTGGATCAAAATTCCATATACATGATCCGAATTTATAAACCGAGAAACAATTGTCTCCGGATAAGTGACATTTGTGTAGTTACGACGGAACCCTTGCAGCCACCTCAGTAAGGGAGCGATCATGTTAAAAGCCTTCTCTAAAAGGAAGAAAAGCGAACAATAATAAAATACAACAAAAGGTTCCAGCCTAAGAAATAATTTTAATTCTAACGGCAAAGGCGTGGCGTATTTTTGGTTTAGGGGTCATATTTTTCCAACCTTTACTAGAAGTTTCCAAAAAGTCTGGAACTCTGCTTTAAACCTAAGAAGTGATTCACAAGTAGCATATGTTACCTTCATTTCGGGTTTGCATGTGTATGGTGAGAGTATCACGAACAGAGGGCGGTGTGGTTGAACATAGCAGCAACTCATAACAAGAAGAACATGCCATAACGCCCGCAGTTAGCCCTTATACTCAAAATGCATTCTTTGAGCAATATTACAATATATCCGAAAGAGGCCGTCATCGTAAATCAGTATGAATAATAGAAAATACAACCTGCGGTCAAGTACTTCACATAAAACGGTCTTAGAAATATGCATCCCCCCATCACATCAAGACTTCATCAGGCCACATCGCTGATTTTAACTGGAATGATTCTACTTGAATGTTCCACAAAGTTAATAAGCATACTGCACTACACCGGCAAGAAACTGTCTCTTAACATTTCTGACTAAAATGGTCTTCAAAGGTACCGCGACGGCTTACTGTGCAGATCAGAGGAAATAGTATGTCTCAAAGACTACTAACCAAGACAATACGCAACGTATGAGCTTCGAAAGAAACAAAATGCTGTTGTCATGTTCAGAGAAAGGTAAAATAACGTGTTTTTTTTTGCATTTTCATATGATGATGCAGTAACTTTTATCACCAAAACGTAAGAATTTGTTCTTCCACCAGAAAACACATCAAGGTCTAGCTTCCCTGCTGCTTGATGCACGCATGACGGATGAGGGTAAGCCTGATGTTCATGTAATTCATATCCACCGTTTCCGCCAAGACACTCTGAAATATTGTCTCATCATTCATCTCCGTTTACTCTCTAAAGAAAGTGTGCAGCTTATTTGCTTTCGAACCTTTCTTCTGTGCGAGGCAGCGATGTGTGCGAAAAGTCTGCCTGTGGCGTGACTTCGTTGGTATTTTTTTCCCTTTATGATAACGTTAGGGGAAAAATATTTGCCCTGATGACATTTTTACGTGCATATATACCCAAACGCAAAATAAATTATATATATCAATTACGCTGTTGATTCTCTAGTGTAACCACCCATGTGCAAAAATGAATGCTACGTACTGCGTGCTACTTTACTAAAACACGCTTCTACCTCTTTTCTTATTTTTATCCTTAACGCACAAGCACGCCCCGGAAGGTCTTTGGTTTGAAGCACGGATGGCTGGTAGTGGCAGCTTCACTAAATTAAGGGAGTGTCAGTGCTCGTTTTGTGCTGATTCAGAGTGGGACGTTACTATTAAAAATAAATTGCAAATTTTCGGTAATCAATAAGTCTGCGGCACAAAAATACTTGCGTCCAAGCAGCCAGCTCTCTGGCCTTTATTATTCATGACATAACTTCACCGGGATATTTTTGATTAGGCATTCGTGCTAAAGCGCTGTTCTCGAGCGATGGATAGCTGGTTCTGACTGAAAAGACTCATAGAGAGAAAGGAAGAAAACAACGAGTGATTCTCGTATTTCGCGTATGAAAGTTGTGTTGTCCTGCCTTAATGTTTTGGTCATATAATTATTCAGTTCTGATTCGCCTTAAAAACCTCTGATTTCAATGAGAAACCTTCACGAACAGCTACTGAACACTGCAAAACACCAGTGTAGCGATTTCCGTTTATTTTGAATACTTTCCGTGTGACATAGGATGAAGCCGCAGTATTCTATTATAGCAATCAATAGAGGCCATCTAAAACCTGGAGCCTCAGCAGGCCATGAATCTTGGGGCTGTCCGTCAGAAAATGATGAAGGAAATATTTCTCACTATTAATCATTATATGAGCTGCTTTTAGGCTTCTTAACAATGACATTTATTGCACGTAACAAATATTTATTTCAAAGGCGGTGGTTTTACATTAAGACACGCATTAGGCGCTTCTTCTTCTCGAGAACTTCGGCAAGTCGCCTGTTGAAATGCCGCCGCACCCTTAATCCCTGTAACAACCACCTCCTGCACCTTTATCTAATATTGAAGGATGGGGTGAGTGCATAGGAGAGTCAGAGCCCATGCCCTATTCCTTAAGAAGGAAGTCGAGGTAATTAAGAACGGGGAGCTCAACTCGAAGGGGAAAAGGCTAAGGCTCATTCGTGGTTGAGGCTTGGCGTTTAAGAAAATCTGATCTCGTCTGGTCTCAGTGTTCTGTACATCAGCGCTTAGTTTTAAACGCAGTCGGCGACACGGCTTTCTTCTCAATAAGTCTTTTAAATTTATCGCTTCAAAACTATCCTTCATCTCTCTAATGCCATCGACGAGCGAAGAAAGGCAAATATACTGAGCAAAAGTAAACAAGCAGGAAACACGATTCGCCGTCTGATCGTTCGGGAACTGAGCACGCAGAGGAGAAAGATATTCTTTAACGGAAAACAGAGAATTTAGCCGGCGTTTAGAATTCGCTGGCGTGCTACACTGTGTAGGAAAAGGTATTTGGAAGAGAAAGACAGAAAATAGGCTGTGTGAAAAATAAAAAATACATTAGGGGCATATAAAATGCGACTGTGAAACCCCTCATGCCAACCGCTAAGACACCAGTAGACATACGGCGGGAGCAGGAAAAGAACAGCTTTTCGCAGAAGCAGCGTCGGTCATTGAAGCAGGCCCATGAGGCGCTGGCTGCTAGCTCATGTGCTCAAACGTCCCAAAGCAACTAAGGCTATGAAGGATATAAAAGCCGCCGTAGTAGATGGGCGCGAGAAATTTTGGCCACCTGGGCTCTCGAAAAGTTGTCACATCGCACAGTACACGGCAGCCTTGCATTTCGCCTACATCAAACCTCAGCCACAGGGACATGGATTGAACTTAGGTACGCCCCTACTCAGAAGTCGAGAGTCTTAACCACGGAGCCACTCTCAAGGATCGCTCGCACGCTACCTAAATACCTAGAAAAACTGAACATTAAACAATGGTCGTAGTAACTCAGAGCTCGAGCACTGGACACTAAATTGAGAGGTCGTGGGTTAGAATCTCACCGGCGGCAACTGATTGTGTTTCCTCTACTGTCTAATCAATTATCTCCACTTTTATTCAATGCTTCACAGTAAAAAAAGAAACGTGCCCTATGTTTTCCTTTCAGTCACCAACTGTTGGCTCCATTTTTATGTACGCCATAATATGGCCTCATTTTCATTTCGCTTGTTTTATGGTTACCCAATTCATTCATGAGTTGTGGGACTCGGGTGCCCACTCTCTCTCAAAGAAACCCTTTGGTGACAGCGAGCGGCGTGTTAGTGCGGCGTGTGACCCTTTGGTCACACGCCGCACTAACAGGAGCAAATATTGTTTCAAGGTGGACATACGACAAGATTGGAATGCACCTCTGCTTGGGAAAACAAAGTTTGCTCTTTTTTTGCAAACCTACGCAGCCGCGTAACTTGATTGGGCTTGTACAGTGTGTCCTAGCGTTGCTGCGTCACGCATTGGCTTCTTGTGCTGCTGAACCTTCGTTCGAGCGTGAAAAAGGAGTTAAATTGGGCCACTGAGCTTCAGACCCCGGAGGCTATTTGGCAGCGTTGAAATTCAACATGGTTGACAAACAGCACACCCTGGCGACGATGGTGGCAATGCCTTTTCGCTGGAAATAGTTTTCCGCCCTCGCACTGTCTGAGCCTATCAGGCGGGCTGTCTGGAGCGGAATGGCATATCGCAATAAGAGGACAAACGAGAGGCAGAGGAGCGGTGCTGCTTATTGCTTGTCTCACTGCAGTGGTCTAGTGCGGTAATAAAATCAGCCTTCCGGGCAGCGATATCGGCTTACGCAATGTCGAAGTGGGCATCTAACAAACATGAGGAAAGGTTCTTGGGCTGCGCTAAGGGAATACAAGAGACCCCGCATGTATGTGCTCATTGCGAAGATTACTGAAAAATGTTTTGCCATTTTTTTATTAAGGTGAATATACTGATCGCAAACATCTGCCGCACGTGGTGGAATTTAACACAAATGATCATGTGTATAAAATCCCCATGTCCTAGCGTATTTAGAAGCAAATTGTCATAAGAACGTCTACCCTCATAAGGGCTCCCGTATGAGGCGTATAGTGGTCAATGATATGAGGAACAGCGCAAATGTTCTGGTATCCATAATGGATTTCCGTGCCCCTCGTAATTGTTTTACTGCTTTTTATGTCAGATATGTATTAAAGAGAGCAAGATATTTGTCTCCTGCAAGAGCTTAAGATAAGCTCTGGGTGAGGCTAAGATATAGTACCGTTGCTATAGTGAACTAAGACTGCGCCTATCTTCCCTACTGCCCAGCAGCCAACAATCACTAAGAGCATTGATGGGTTTGTGCCGACCCTGACCTGACACGAGATCACAGGTAATTATCTTCTTTAAAGCCTTTTACATATCACGAAAAAAATACTATACAAGTATCACGAAAATGAGATAAAAACAGGAATTCATTTTTGCAATTGTGTTCATTATGAACCCTTTAAACATTTGTGTGGCTTAATAAAATTGAATGTAATAGTCGTAAGATACTTTGTTAGCGTGATAGCACCTCGATGCAATGAAATTCGTATAAGCTAGTTATTAACTCTTGAACACACCAGACAGAACCATATCTTCAGTAGCGAAGCTTCAGAATAAGGGCCACCTTTTGTCAACTAACTTTGGCCAAAACGATGGTTTTCGCAAATTAACTGTGTAACGGAAGTATAATTATCGATATACAGGAACGATTGGTAATCCATTTTTGTATTTTGTCGTATGAAAATAACTATAATTCGCAACTTCCCAACCTGCTTCTATTACAATATCAAGGTTAGCATAATTTTGCATGAAATGAGCATTGACTTACATTTTTTTCGTTTGCCCTCAAGCGATGCGTGGCACCTTGTTGCGTATGAGCTTGGTTGCACAAGTTAACCCGCATTGCAAGTATTCAATGCGAAAACTCTTTGGGGCTTTACTATATTTGCTTTTTTTTTCCTGGTTCTTCTATTTGTGGCAATGCTACAGAGTCTTACTATTCTTGTGAATATGTAGCCATGCCGCAGGAAGCGAAGTTTTGAAAACTGTTGCAGCCTTAATACCCGAAAGTGATCATATTTTGCAAGACGAACCTCATGTGAAGCTGGGTGGCCCCAAGGTAAAACTCAGATAGATATTTGTTTTTAGCTGGTCTAAACCTTTCCCAAACCGTCGGAATAACAAATCTCAGTGAGCGCTGGATGCATGATTATCCTCTCTTTCCAGTGATATAAACAAGTGAAATGTTGAACATCAACGCCACCTTCCAGCCACGCTGACATGCATGCGTACGATGATGTGCAAGTGTTGCAAACCTAGATATTCTAGCTTTAACGGCCACCACAGTTTAAATACATTATTTTTTCCAGCCCACACTCAATGCGGCCATTGTATCCTTTGAAGTTTAGGCATAACATGCATGATGAAAGCATGGCGCAGCTGTACCGTAGCCTACGTTTTCCCTGAGGGTTAACGTACCTCTCTAAAAACGTAAACGCAAACGGCTTTGAGCAAAGAGTTTCTCCAAGTTTTTCGTATTTTGGAAAGTTTTTGAACTTCTTTATACTTTAGCAAAAAAATGTTGACTTTTGGTATTTTTGCCTTCAACGTGGAGCCCAAGAACGACCGTAATTTGAAAGAAAAAGTTCGCAGCTGTCGTAACGAAGCAAATCGCCACCAAACCATAAAACAGAGAATCATGATTTTATTGTAATAGGAGGCGTTTATCAATAAGACATAAAAGGAGTGTAAAAAAATTGCCGACATTTTTCGTTTTAGATTTTATTTACTGGACCTTGCACGCTCAATAAGCGTGTCATATAGCAAAAATATTTTGCCAGCATTTCAAAATCTACTTGGTCTAGCGGGCCACAAGATTATAATGTTTCTTTTTGTTTTTTCAAGAAGGTGTTTTGATGATTGTGCAACCCTTTTTGCGTTAATTCTCTGACGTCCAAATTTCTGGCTGATTCGTTGCGAAGGTGAAGCTTTTTGCCCAAGACATGGAAGTTGAAGATGGCGGCATCTGTAAAGCAGTAGGATTACCGACCGTTCAAAACACATTATCACATTGCGACAGTCGTTTATACGACAGGTGTCGTTGCGCAAAGTCGACAAGGCCGATGTAGCCTGGGTACGTTATTGGACACTAAACGCTTTCCGAAAACCATCGCCATCAACAACGGCTTAGTTTAATTGAAATAAGCTTTTCGGGTTTGATGATAAAGAACTTACAAACGGGTCATTCTACAATAACAAAAAAGTATGGCAAATATTTTCGCTCAGGAAGGAATTTATGTCAGGTTGTGTGCATCGGAAAGGGGGTCATGAATTTGTAACCGTCATTTTCCTTCATCTTAGCCTTCTATTGGTCATGTACGTTATTCGTAGACATCTCGCGAATCAACTTCCAAGATTAAAACTGAATTCAAGCAATAAAAGACTCAAATATATTCTCAATAATTGCTACTAGTACGTTAACTTTAACGAAGACGAATCTTCATTAGTAATTGTGAAGTAATGAGTGCTTCGGAGCTCTCTTTTGAGATACTTACTCTCCTTAATATATATTGATGATCTCACTTGTAGTGCCGCATCTGACATGCACATATATCCAGGCGATTGCTTTGTTTATTGTGAAATAAAACTCGCGGTGACAGGGTCAACTTCAAAGTAGACCTAAATAATATCGTTGTGCGATGCGGAAGTAGTCAATGAAGCTAAAACGTATTCAAATACAGACTGAAGAGTGTGTCAAACCGTGCGAGATGCGTGTTAAATCACGCAATAAAGAACGTAGAGTTTGCGTGTTTGACCGTGCCTAAATGTAGAAGCCCTAGTGCCACAAACGTTAAGTCGCGAGCCTAATCTAAGATCACAATTGCGAATGCTATAAGTATGTAAGGTTAGGGTTCACGGTGTTTCAGTACAGCTTCTATGTTACTGAAATTATTGCTTTATTAATCTCTTCTACGCCTTAAACTAGAGTTCCGATTAACAATATGAGATTCCAACAATGTCACTTTAAATAATGCTCTAGAACGTTTTAGGAAGGGTAAGTTTGTTTCATTCTTTCGAGCCACAATCGCACAGCTAACATTGCAAAAATAAAAACTAGCGTGCCCCTATTCTACCTTTAATTTTGATGGCGCTTTGTGTGCCTTTCTCATTTTCATGTTACATAATATGATCACTCTTTGCATATCCGCTTCATAAAAGCGCAAAGGTCTAGTTCTTTATGACTCGATAAGAAGGGCAAGGTTAACCTGTTAAGTGCCTCACAAACCTAAAGAAAAGAAACAAAAGAGGAGCGCTCAATATTTAAATTATGAGATAATAATTGCCGGTCATCCTTCTCTAGTACAGTGTTCTCACTGTCCTCCAGCATATTTGGTCTTAGCCGATGCTCAACATTTTCTTTACCAGTCGACAGTGATTCTAATGCCTAATGTCCTTCTAGTTACGAGCGAAATGTCTAATAGCTGTGCACGACAGCCTCGCTCACTGTCGTCGGAATTACTTCGCTGGTTTTGTTCTGTGTAGAACCCTCCAGCTGCATTAACTCCTATCCTCGTATGTAAGAAAATTCTTTGCCTAGTCTAAACACAGACATCTACCTTTAAAATTTTTCTTCTTTCTAGCTGACTACCTTTAAGCTACCCCTTCTTTCAATGCATATTCGCTTTGCCTATCACGCTTCCTCGTGTCTGATATTTCGTGCTAATTAATTATTATTCATATATCAGCATATCCTGTTAAATCTGTCGGGTTGCAGGCCTTCATGCTGAAACGTTTCTTAACGACGTCATTCACCTTCTGATAGGGTTCACCGATAGAGTTTGTCACTATTTTACTACCTGCGTTGTATAAGTGCTCCCTGATGATATCTCTGAGATTAGCTCTCATTGGATGTCGGTCGTCGTTTTGAACGAAGCCCGAACTGCAGAAGTATTTTGAAGTTTATTTTGATATGAACCACTAACTTGCTGATGGCCTTCTTTCTTAGAAGGTTCTCCCAAACTCCGCTCACTTCTCGGCTAATTATAAACTTCGTCATCCTGTAGTTACATCACCTCTTGGCAAGGTACTTCACTTTGTGCACTATGTCTGCGTAAACGTACGTGTGAAGCTATTTTTTTTCTCACCATGACGGAACCTTCGCATCCACCGCCGCTCTTACTACTTCCCTGAGAAGGTGTATTTCATTGCAAGAACTACTGTGATAACTTTTTCTTGTGTTATGCCCAGGTCATACTGCAATATAACTCACAGCCGCCTGGAATCCAGTCTCTTTTTTGCTTTCCATATCATACTCTGCGCTTTTATTTCACTTCTTCCCGCTAGCACGTCTTAGTTAATTTTTGGACGATCTGGTTGTCCTGGCTGAATGTTCACGCGTAGGCCTTTTCTTCCTTCAATTATCGTATCGCCTTACTAAGCTTAACTGCGACAACTACAGGAACTTTGTTATTGGCGTAGATTTTTTATGTCTACCCACACGCCGTTGTGGCTATAGAACCCACACCTGTTCATCGTTTATCCCCTAAACAGCCATGGCATACTATGTACCCAAGTTTTGATACCTAATTACGCTCCATTTTACCGCTTAAAAGTTGGCATATCAGCTGCAAAACTTTACCACCTACAGTTCCTAGAGCATCACATACTCATCGCACTGGAATGCGGTTCTATCTGTAAATGCTACCAAGCTTAGTTTCCAAAGGCGTGAATGCAGAGCCAGATATTGTTCTCTTGTTCATTTGTTCAGTCGTCGCTCGGAGCAAAGTGCCTTAGTTTTCTAGGAATGTATTGAAATTCTGTTCTGTTGAATTGGTGCATTTTCTGAATTAGACATCTGGATCTGATTGCAGCTTTGCTCTGGTGTCCAATTCTGTCAACACGGGGATTTTGACGCAATAGCGGGGAAGGCCCCGCTCTCCAGGAAATATGTCGTTGGCACTTTGGCCAAAAAATAAGGACCAATAAATCCCTGACAGATACTAGCTGGCAGGCGACGTAGCCGCACCCTGATTGGTTGCTGCATTGGGCGACGTTCAAGACAACATGGCATAGCAGGAGCACACCGTGGCAGGAGCTGCTGACTGGGGTCCCTTTTTTTTTTTTTTTTCAGTTAAAAAAAAAAATAAACGTCGAGTCCAGGTATTGCCATATTCTAAGGCAGACACGCTGCTTCCTGGACATGCTGGCACATTCGTAAAGCCATTTTAAAGGTGGCTTATATCTATGTCTGTGTACCTTTCATATGACGTGGAAGCTTTCGACTCAGAGCTTAATACTATACGGGAGATACAAAATCTCCCATATACGGTAGCTAAGGCAATAGCAAATGACACAAGCATGGATAAAGATTCCCTTATATATAAAAAGCCACAGATGGTATCCACTAACGCTGCGGAGTCGTATATCTATAAAGGCGGATATCAAGCTCTACGCCAAGAGGTTTTCCTTCAGAGAATTTCGCGATAGTGGTATTCGAACCACTGTCATCATGTCCTCGACGAGAAGGCTATATCTTTTTTTTTTCATCTCTATATCGCCTAACAACGGAAGCTTTTCAACTGCATGCTCAAGAAATATTTGATATCTGAAATAAAAGCTCGGGAAGTTTTGAAACCTACTTTTGTTGAGTAAGGTTTAATAAAGTTCTTATATAGGAATTACAACGGAAATTGAGTACAATAATACTCTAGGGTTGGACCACTGCAACACATTCAAGACAGCGGCCTTAAAGGTTGAACTTATTATTTAATTAGTATACGCTAGCCCCGTGAGGCAACTACCGACTTCAGTACAGTGCATAGATTATACGGCCTAACCATTCATTAACACAACCAACGGCACCTGTATGTGTTGAACTGCATAAAAATATTAAACTTTGTATACTGTTTAAAAGTCCAAGAAATTATGCTACATAGGCTTTGCATCTGCCAGTACGGAACACAAAATCTTGCAGTGTGCTCATACTATTTAAATTAAAAAGCTAATGGTTGCATCTCTCGCAAGGTTGAAAGATCGCCGGTTGCATGTGTAGATACACAGGCACGGAAATATCAAAGCTCTGCTGTGAACCCACTCTCAGGGATCAATGATGGCCTCAACCGAACCGTCAAGGAAATTGCAAGTATTCGCAGGAAGGCAGCGCCACTCAGCGGTAGGTCCGTGATATTTTGCTGCCCTGTGCACCTGCAGTTACGATTCCCGGACACAAGCGGAAAGCAGGATCGAAGAAAAGAAAGGGGGAGCTTCTGCGTGGACTGCGGGCTGCAACCTGCGGGAGACAGTCGTAAGCCGGATTAGAGGACAAGCTGTTTATTTTGCCGGGGTTAAAGGTTAAAGGTTGCCTGCAGAAGGCGGCAATGTGCTTGTTCCGGCGCCGCCGCCCTGTTGCCCAAAACATGAAACGAAACGAACACGCTGTGCACCGCATTGCTTTAGGCTTCTTTCATCCTCCTCTATAACATTTCCGGAACTGTTGAATATTTCGCGTCAAGAAATAATTTGTCTCTGATAATGATTTGTAGCGCATTTCACTGAACCGAAAGCTAGAACAATGAATTAATAATGCAATGTTTTCGCAAAAGAAACCAGGGCGCAAGGCTCCGAGCCTTGTACATCCAATTTATGAAAACGTACCCCTGGTGAAAGAGATTTTAACCGCTAGTGGCAAGGAGGTTCCTTCTCATACAAGGAATTTTGAACTCTAAGGGCGTCATAAACACTCTACTGATGGGCTGATAAGTAAACTGAGCTGGCTGGTTACTTTTACCAAAGAGAACATGTCCGTGCCCGAACATGCATAGCACATCTAGGGAGAAGGTGCTTCATCCTTTCCCACCAGCGAGCGGTCAGGTTTTACGCTTAGCGTACTGCGCCCGCGTCACCGAAAAGCCGTCGCCGTACACCGGGTTTACTGGAGTGTTCAAGGAGGGGTCAACGGGGAACTGCGGAGGTTTTTCGCCATTCGCATATTCTGGTAAAATTTTTACTGTAGGTTTCCTCTCCACTCTGACGCATTCTACGAAATGTGGGCGCTGTGCGGTAATTCCTTCGCGCGCAGCTCGCTTTTAAACGTGCAGTTTTCGTGTTTTCAGATCGAACGGTTGGCGCGGCCAGCACTGCGTTTGTAGCGTCAAAAATGTTATATCCGCATTAATGTGACGCTTTCCGCGTGATCATAAAATTTTGAGGCATGTAGTAGGCTGTGTCAGTCACCTTATGCACAGCGTCATGATTTCCAGTCTTCATTTTCCCCATTGGACGTTCGCGCAAAGGGTTTTTGAATACCTTACATGACGTCACCATTCCTTCAAGTGGAAAGTCGTTTCTGGTCATGAAACCCTTTTCGGTTTCGATTTTCTGTTCTTTAATTTTAAAAATTGTTCCACTTCGAATTTTGAAAAACGTTTTTTTTTTTTTTTTGCGTCGGAGTCAGGACACATCGAGGAATTTAATGTAATGCATAACTCAAAATAGTGAGAAAAAAACACACACTGGAATTGCCATTCAGATTTCTTCCGACAAAAACTTTGCATGGGGCAATATGCGATGCGGCAGCCACGAGGGCTACCGACCTGATAAGTTTTCTCCAAGGTCAATGGCGTACCCACGTTCTAGGGCATCGTCATCGCATTGCGCGTCAGCTCCGCCTTGGTGCTACGGTAGATATGGCGTTAGACTGCTGCGTCCAAGGATGCGGGATCGAATCCCGACCGCAGCGACCTCTTTACCATGGAGGCGACCAGCCAGGCGCCCTTATGCTGTGCGATTTCACTACACGTCAAATAACCCAAGCTGGTCAAAATTTTCGAAGCCTTCCATTACGGCGTCTCTAATAGCCTGAGCCATTTTGGGACGTTATATGCCAGAAAACAACACAATCAAAAATACTGCGCATCAGGGTCTAGGCGAAAGATGTGCTGAAAACATTATATATATAGCAGCTAATAAGTGTAAATGATATACTTAGTGTCGGTTTGTCGATCAATGGTATTGATAGTGATTGGTAGAAAACTGAAATGTGCTTGTTAGCTGCTGATTGATACCAGCGTGGTGTAGACGAATATCGTCTGTGTGTCGTTGAATATGAACGCGTGCCGTGATCTGTGGCTGGCAATAGGGCGACAACGTTGTCTGACATTGCAGCAGACGCGTGTAATTGCTCGCAGACTTCGTTTGGAGATGTGTCTTCTCATATTGGTGCTTCTGGATAACCAGGCTGAAGTCGCAAAGCGAATGCCCAAAAAGCGGAGAGAACTCTCTGTATAAGACGTTTGTAGGAAAGGCAGGGAACCGACGTCCGAACGTTACAAACGAAATTGAAGCTTCGTAAGTGTGCGGAGGACGCCGAGCTTGAACGTCAGCAAACTGCCGGCGATCGTAACGCTGGCTTGAAGCTGAGTTGGCAGTTAAAGACAAAGATGCCGAGCGGAAACATCAACATCGTTTAATGAATGAAAAAGAATGGGGTGTAGTCATTGTAGCCTCCGAGTAACAATAAATGTAGCAATGACCGCGCACGCTTTCAAGTCACTAGTCAAGCGGAGCTTAAGTGTCCTTCTTATATTATCGCTCTTTTTATACCCTTGTTACATGGACAGAGTTAACCGCGGTTACCGAACTTAACTGTGGTTAACTCAAATCGCTGTTCGTCATTGTTACACAGCACTCCAGAGTCCTCGTTTATAGGGACCTTTATTCGGTTATGGCAGCTAACGTCGTCTAGTGTGGAAATAACGAACTGACAAAACAATTCGGCGGAACGAAATGCCGTACGCAAATATGTGCGTTCTTTAGAAGATATTTGGTATAAAACATGATTTCGGTGCAGAGTATTCTTTGTGTCGTCAATTCATTGCTTAGAAAAGGTTATAACACGGGCGCGGACGCTGCCGACGCGCTGCCTCGGTCCATGGACGATGCCAGTTTCTCAGTTAAGGGCGCAAACCAAGGTCGCCAAGCTCGGTTCGCGATAACCACGATTAGTGGCGTAACCACTGCTCGGTCCGCCGTGCAACATGCGCTAACCACGGTTTCGCGTAACCGCGGTTACCGTAACCGCTGTTAACTCTACTCGTGCAACAAGGGTATTAGACGCCCGTTTCACGTACCAAATTTATTTCCTGCGCACTTCTCCTATCGCACCACCAAAGGACGCCCTGCACGAGTAGTGCGCTTGCTTTTTTCGATAATATTTAGTTTCCGGGCTCCTAAATAGCACAGGTATATTCCCTCCATCGTATATCTGCAGTTCGAATCTTTTACTATGGCAGTCGATTGTAATGTTACGTGGAAACCTGTTATTTGATTATTTTTGTTCCCGCCGTGTGCATGAGTCAAGTTCTAAGAAAGTGAATAGCGCTTTCCCAAGAACAAGGCCAGACAACGTTAGACATGCAATAGATTTTAAAAACTGCTATGCAAGTTTCAGTAATGTTGAGCGTTACTGTGAAGTGCAGTGCTAACGGTGAAATGTCAAAAAGAGTGCATCGCGAAGAGAACATGGCTTCAGTATCCAAATGCCCGCTATGCTCTTTTCGGCAGCAGCGCGCCTATTTCGACAATCAAGTAACTTTCCTGCACTTTTGCAGCCAAGAAATCCTGGCCTTCATCGACTTAAGTGCCCTAGTTCTGCCGTTCATCGTCGGAAGCCAACAAGTGCATTACACCTGATTTCCCGACTCGAGGGTTCACGGATCTATCGGGGCTCTGCACCTGCGCTGACGGCTGGCCCGCTACATGGATTAAGTTAAATAGCCGGAACACGACGAACAAGGCTCCATTAAGCAGCAGTGCGCCTATTTTGTGAATCAAGTAACCTTCCTGCGCTTTGCGAGGTAAGCAGAAACATTTATTTACGCTCTCTCTGAGGGCGATTTTGTAGTTTTCGCACAGCTGCCGAGTGGTTAATGGTTTGTCGTTGAATGTATTTTTTTTTGTCGCAGTTTTTTTTTTTATGCTAGTCTGAAACGTTGTGTGAAAAATGATTGGTCACAGCGCACGAAGCGCTAAGGCGAAAGAGGACGATGATAAAGAAACTGTTCAAAACAGCAACTTGATAAATGAACTTGATGACTTCCGAAAACAAGTTCTGGATCAATTTAAATCATTGCAGCAATAAGTTCTGTAGCGACACCTGCGACGAAATGAATGTAACGAACAAAGAAGTGAAGGGGCTACTAAAAAAAATCAAAACCTTGAAAGAAAGTAACCGAGCACTTCAAGAGGAAAACCGCAAGCTAGCTGAGCGTGTAGACAAGCTGGAGCAGTATTCCCTTTCGAACAATTTGGAGATCAGTGGTGCGCCACTTGAGCTTGAACCTAGCGACGTTGTTGTTAAGCTAGCCGAGGTGGCGGGAGTACCCATGTCAATAGACGACATTGACACACGTCACAGAGTGCCCAGGTTCAACTCAAGCGAAGCAAACATTAGTGTTCGTTTTACCTGTCAAGACAAGAGGAACAGGGTACTAGCAAAGGAAAAGAAAACACGGGTTGCAACTGCTACGTCCGGATGCGAAAACTTCAGTTAAATTTTCACAAATGAGCATCTCACCCTCCACAACAAGCAGCTGCTCGGTGCCACAATCAAACGAAAAGGCAGATTGGATGAAAGGATATGTGCCTGGTGGAAAGATGGGAAGACTTTCGACCGCAAGGAAGATGGCTCGACAGTGCTTCATATCGCGTCCCTGTGTCACATGACGAGCTGCACTGGGACACCTTAGTCGTATCTGTTTAGTCTATGAGTACACGGTACGCAAAATTAGGAACTTTCATATCGGTAAAGCATGACTGCCTTAAAATCCTGAAACTTGAAGGCCCACTGGATTTTCTGCACATAAATTCCCGTTCACTGAAAAATGAGTATGATGACTTCGAACTTCTCGATTCGTTAGATAACAGGTTTGATGCGATTATGGTATCTGAACCCTGGTACACAGTAGAAAAAGGGGTGAGGGTCTGCTGCTCCTTTTAAAACATTTTTTTTAACGTATATGTGGATGAAGTTTCAGCGTCTAATGATAACTATGGGATATTGACAGTTCCAGATACACGTAGATTTTTTACCGTAATCTAGCGCCCATGGCAAGCAAATGTAGCCTTATATCTGACATTTCTAGAGCAGCTTTTAGCCTTTTCATCTTCAAACAAATATTCCCAATTTCGTGCTTGGGATGTCAATATTGACCTGCATGATTCCACACATTATCGAACTGATCTGCTTTAAACTTTTGATACATATGGCTTTGTAAACCTCATAAAAGAGCCTATACGTTTAATATCATCTACTGAAGCATCAATTGATATCTTTCACGCTAATGCTAATAAGCCCGCAACACAGTATGAAGGAGCACTGAACAAGGATAAATGGGGTACGCCTCAGTTGGCAGGCCGAGCCAACGTTTCGACAAGTGGACTTGTCTTCGTCTGGGCCAAGCAATCATCACTTGCAGGGGTTTAATATGCTTTTGCTTCCGATGAAGAAAAGCTGAGGAGGGGAAAGTGGATGAGAAGAAAGTAGGTCAAGGTGCCAAGAGGGGGAGGATGGGTGATAAGAATGTCACTAATGATTCGTTTTAATAGTTTCCGTGCGGATATTCAAGCCCACAATTGGGATCTAGTGCTTCAAAAAACTGATGGTAATTCCATGTATGACGCTTTGCTCTGAGAACTTGCAATGCTCAAAAAGAGTTTTCCTTACACGTTGCGCACAAGCAACAAAAACTCACGAAATGCATGGATCACAGGCTACCTTCTAGCTCAAATAAATGTACAAATAGGCTGTACTGGAAGTGCGTGAAATCAATGGGCGCGTCTTAATTTAAAACGTTTAAATCGTTCAGGAACCATCTAAATACTGAGCTCAGGAATGCTAAACACCTCTACCTAATGATGCAGTTCACTGATGCAGTTAAAAACACTGATTTCTAATGGAAACGTCTAAAACGTCTTCCGAGAAGAAAAAAAACAAACAGAACTCACGAGCTTGAATGTGGGCAGCACCGTTGCGGCTAACAAGGAGCTGTGTGATATGGTTAATGACCATTTTATTGTTGTCGGTATCTCTAACAGCCTGTCAGCAATAGGTTCTGTGAGACTTGCCACGTACAGTTAGTAATTTTATGGTATTTCACCCCACAACTAGGACAAAGGTCTTTATCAGTGGCTTTCCATACAATGCAACATTCTAAATCACAGGATGAAAATGACATGCAAATATCTCCAGTTAAATATGTCCTAGATCTGATTGCCCCTATCTTAAAGAACATAATCAACTTAGCTTTAGAGCAGAGCTGTTTTCCAAAGAACATGCCGATTGCAAAAGTGGTAGGTGATTAAAATAACAGAAATAACTTTAACCCCATCTCCATACTACCAATATTATCAAAGGGTTTAGAAAAATAATACAGACGCGCCTATACAGTTTCCTAAACAAATTCTCCCTCATCTCGCCACATCAATATGGTTTATGGAAAGGCAAATTCACAGAATTAGCACTCTTAACTGAAAAGGAACTCATGATTGATGCTTTTGAGCATACAGAACTTGTACTAGGCCTATACCTCGGTTTCGCAAAAGCATTTGGCAGTGTCCATCATGAAATAATATTGTCTAAGCTAGGTAAATAAGGCCTACGAGGCAGTGCAAATATTCTTCTTTCCTCATATCTTCATCACAGGTGCCAGTATGTAAGCCATAAAAACCATATTTCAAAAATAAGAAACATTACTTCTGGCGCACCGCAAGGAAGTATTTTAGGACCTTTGGTATTGGTTATTTATATTAATATCTTTTCTCTCCTCAACACAATTTCATTGGTCGGGTATGCAGGCGGTACAGCATTGTTTTTCAGGGGAACAAATACTGATGACCTAATGTGTGTCGCAAATCACGCTTTGTCATTAGTTCGAAATTGGTCTGAAAAAATTATATACGGTTGAATGCTAAAAAAACTAAAGCCATTCGTTTCCGTATCAGGAACACAAATGTGAACTTTAGAGATAAACTAATTTTAGACTATGAGGAGGTAAACATCGTTAATGAAATTATGACCCTTGGTGTACAATATTCAAAACCCTGAAAGGTCCACGGAAACGGCCCCTAAAAAGGCACTGAAAAACGTGTTGAGTGTGTAGAATACATCCTTTTGAGCATTAACGCAAAGTATAACTCCTTGGAACAAAGCCAGAGATTTATTATTAATTGTTAAAAACAGCGTTTTTTGAAATTCGCGGGCAGAGAGAATGTCGCTTGGCGGTGTCGCATGGAACTATTTCCTTGACCCGTGACGTCACGGGTAAGTTGACTGGCAAGGCTTGCTAGAAGCTGCCATTCTCTGCGGCCACTGCAGCCATGACGTCACGGACAGACTTCCGGTAGCTGCGAAAGTCGTCTGCTCGTGCGCTTCTCGAACTCTGTGCGGGCTCTTACACAGCTCGCCGCCCTTATCGGTTAGGTGGCCATTGCCCATTAAGTACAACAACCGAAGCGACGCAGGGATCGGCAGAACGAAGCTGCATTTACAAATATCTTATTTATATAACGTAGTTTCAGGAGTACCGGAGTGTCGTCCGACGAGGCGTCAACAGCACGGTCAAGCACCGCACGATGGCAGTACCTCCTCGACCGCCGTAAACACCGCCGCTGTGGCCTTTCCTCCCGCATACCGTTCGCGAACGACACGGCGGACCGTTAGCACCGATGTCCGAAATAAAGCGTGGTAAAATTTGTTGGCGTATGGAATACTGAGCCGAATATCAAGTATGAAGCCCTCGTGAGGCTCGCTGACCAGCAGCAAATTGCTGGTAAGAGCGGTAGCCGTGACACAAGCTAGTTTTTGCTCAAGCCAGCTGCCGCTGGTGCATTTCGGCTGATCCGATCTGCTCGTACTAGCTATGCGTCGGCAGAGTTAATCCTATAATTATTTTACTATGGCAGGAAATGATTCACTATAAGTTAGTTTTATAAGTAGACGATTTACGACAGCGTTGATCATGTTCCAAAGCGTCGACCGCCGCGGCTTCGAAGCGAAACAATTTAGGCCTAGCGACGACTAGGGATGGTCACGCACGGCGCCGTCGTTCGCCGCGCTCGCGCGCCCCACCCCCGCGGTAATTGTGTAACGTACCTCAGCCTGCTCGCGGCATCCCGTGCTGCAAGCGTTGCAAACTCGTGAACTTTCATAGCTAAGGCCGCGCATTTTGTGACGTTCTGATCCGCAACAAGCCGTTCAAACGATACTGCAGGCAAGACAAAGCTTCAGTACGCAGTCGCTGCGCTGTCGGCCGTAATCGAAGACGTCGGGCGGCACCATATTCTATACATCGATCTTTAAACGTGATACAGTGGGCAAATGAATAACTTTGTGAAGCAGACCCGCTCGTACGTTTCGCGCACTGGGGCGCCGACGAGTAGCTTCCGTCAACAGATGCCGTCATAACCTTGGTTAACGACGCAAACCGAGGTCGTCAAGCTCGGTTTGCGATAACCGCGGTTAGTGGTGTAACCATGGTTTGGTCCGCCGTGTAACATAGGGTAACCACGGGTTCGCGGCTACACTAACCGTCGCTGCGCGAACTGGCGAACTCAGGCGTGTGCGAGCGAGGACGGGTTGACGCGAGTACGCCAGCGAGCGAGCGCACGGCAACCGGAAGTTCGTCGAAGTGACGTATGTCTGGGCAGAGCTTTGAACTTGCTTGTATTCTTAATTTTTTTATGGCTCCCTTCGGCGTACGAGTTGAGAGGGAAAATTGGAAGGGTCATTTTTAATCGCCGACATCTCTGGTGTTGCAGAAGCTAGATCGAAGATTTTTGCGGGAGAATGATGGGTGGTTCAATAACTAACAGTGTTATGGCGTTGTTTATCCTCCTTGGTGACCGCTTCTGTGGACCTTTAAGTAGAACAAGCACGTGGATGAACTGTGCAACAAACTTAATAAGGTTTGCGGCATACTGAACAGACAACGCCACTTCCTACCAAAAGCAGTTACACGTCTAATTTATAACGCCCTTTTTTATCGACACATAATTACTGTCATTTAGTCTGGCCCCCCACACCAAAAGAAAATATAGTGAAATAAAAATTTCTCAGAAGCGGGCCTTGCGTGCCATTGCAAATATTCCTTGTCATGCCCATACATCTTATTATTTCTTTCAGGATAAACTAATCGCAATTGAACCCATTTACCTTTTCCTACTAGCACGTACGTACATATCGCTCATCAGTTTTGGCACGTCATCACAGCATTCTAATTTAATAAATCTTCACAGACGCACTTATTTCTAAAATACACGTGAAAATTACATGTATGTGTTTACTTGTGTTTTCTTTTTTACGCCAACATTATATCACCTTTATTTTGATGCCATGCTTTCACATTTTCTAGAATTAATGCTCAATATTTAGGATATTTTGAAGCTGAGTATTATTTCAAACTGAATGTGTTTTTTTTTTATTCTTATGATGCTTGGAATACAGTGTGCCTTATAATGACTATCGTTCCAATGTATTTTGAAATCATTGTTTTCAGGTGCAGTGTTTCTGTTCTGTAATATGTTGGTATCTGTATATGAAGTGTAGTGTACATATTTAATTCAATATGATGTTTTATGTGTTATGCCAGAACTGCTGCCGAACTGCACGTAGAGGGGGCCGGGATTTGTCAAGCCGCACGTAAGCTGCTTTTAGCCCGTCACCCCCTTTTCTCCTTGAGAGAACAAATAAGATTTTGATTTGATTTGTTTTGTGGGCGCCAAATACATATTTAAACGATGAAATACATCTAAGAGCAACGCCAGGACTTCTAGCGCCCACTTCTCTTGCAGTGAGGAAGTTTTGCCACTCCCTGATATTTTTCGATGAATATCTGAGATGATCGCTGACAAAGGCCGCATGCGCAGGAGATAATTATCTGTAGCCAACATTATATTATCCATTCATCGCTATAAGTAATGATGCCCTTCACGAAGTGCTACATTAGGCTCAGGTAGTTCTAACTGCAAGCATACGATTGGGAGTTGCATCTATTAGTCATGCCATGCTGCATCGCGGCGAGTATTCCAACCCATTTGGCAAGTCTAGACGTCTAGGCGTGCTCTACCTTTTGAAGGAAACTCGGAACGACGTTTTTGTTGTTTATTTTTTATTTTTTTATTTATTTACCAAATACTGCAGGCCCTAACTGGGCCCTAGCAGGAGGGGCGAAAAGAATACAATGCAATAAAATATGAATTTAACAAAAGTAACATACTAAACACAAGTGACAAGCAAATTACGATAAGACATGTTCAACACTAACAAGAAAATATGCACCAATATGAAACACGACTATGGTTAAAACGCCAGCAATTTATCAATAGATTCAATGGACATTATTACATCAGAAGGCAGCTTGTTCCATTCTTCAACAGTACGAGGGAAAAAAGAATACTTAAATGCATTGATTTTGGCTTGATACGGAGTTACAGATTGTGCATGATGATGTCTTGTTGGACGTGTTGTAAGGGGCGTAAGTTAAGGTTCAGGGCTCATAGCAAGTTTGTTGTTTTTTAGCAAAAATAGATACTTTAGTCTCTGAATTTTTCTTCGTATTTGCATTCTTCGTATTTGAATTTTTCTTCGTATTGTTTTTTGGGTTAGAAGACTGTTATTGTCAAATTTTTGTATTCTTTCAGCAAAGCTTGTAAAAAAGGCACAGGGCACAGCGTAATATAATTTAATCAAGTAAAATAAAATTTTTGCTTTTTCTTTCCTACGAGCGCTTTGCTAGTAATTTAAATTTGCGACAAATCCTAGTTTTCTATTCATTACCACTAAAGATCGAATGTAACCATAATAATAACAGAAGTTTTAAACAGCACTGTTCCCTGATATCTGAGCTGGTACAATGGTACAACAGTTATATAAAAGAAGATCACGCTTTATGCTCATTTGTATATAGCGCACAGGTTTCAACCTGTGCTGGTTCCATTTTTTTACTAGTAGGCACCTGGCCAACTCAACTTGCGTATATTTGGGAAGCGCTTTGAAGTGTACCTATTTAAGCTAACCGTAAATAGATATAGGTTCATCAAAGCGCATTATTACGACATATTTCTCGAGTCTAGGGTGGACAGTAAATATTTTGCCGAACATCTATGCATTAATTGCAGTAATTGGCCTATGTATGTTATCACGGTTTCAATGATTATGCAAATAGCTGACAAAACAGAGTAGGTGGTTCACCTTTTCACTGGACAGTATATAATAATAAATATTTTATTAAAATAATGGAAAGCTCTTTCTCTGATATATTGAACTGTATTTTACATCTTGCCGTTCACTCTCTACTTGGTAAAACTGTAGTATGCGGGGTGGGAAGGGTTGCACTACTGAGTTGGAGGCCCAGATGTTCACATTTATGATGCCGTTTCTAGAACACCACCCGTTAAAAATGTTTTGTAGTTTTTATTGCTACATGGGGAATCACACTTGCTAGGAACAGACACTCAATATATTTTAAAAGTTCATTGCCCAGATATTTTGACTTTGTGTTAAATTACTGAGACTGCATTCAGGACGTGGGATTTTCTGAGGCTGTAGAATTTATTTCAAACGTTTTTGTTCGCCGAACGAACATGAACCAAAAGAACTGTTCGGCAACTATTGCTCGATTGGGCGTCTCTATGCATTGCGTTGGCGCATTGGCGTAAGCTCTGAACTAACTCCGACCCCCCCCCCCCCCCCCCCCCCCCGACCACAGCAGTAGAAATATATCACTGTTTCTTAGTCTTGCTTAATCATCTAGTGCACGTCAGGGGGGCCCACGATCATCAGTTACCCCGCCCAACCTTCCTGTTTGTGAATGTAAATATGCCACGCTCTTCACTTAAGTTCGTCGCAAAATAAACTATCGTTTCCTCTGGTTATGTATTTATTTTTACTGTTGCGCATGGGGCAACCTGTTGCCAGGCTCAACAAGACACATCTTCATAGCTTGGTGGGTCTCACTCTTTCTAACATAGATCAATGATAATTTATGTTTGCTCTCTAGGGGAAAGCAACTATATTTTCCAATAACCTCATACAGTCTTCTCTCAAACCAATAGCAATGAAATGCTACATGATCTCATTTATTTCTCACAGGACGAATTATATTTGTATGCGCGATATGACATTGGCGCTAGTTAATTATGAGAAA
>JAJIZL010023605.1:43381-60838 GCA_023969395.1 Amblyomma maculatum | reverse complement strand
GAGGTACAGTCTTTACGCCAGAAAGCTTGTTCACGTTAAACACGAATTCGCTAATCTGAACTCGTACGTTTAAGAATACTACACACACACACACGCACACACGAACGCAAAAACAATCAACTCTAAATTTTCATTATATTTTCGAAATGGACGGAAAAGAGACATTTTATTCAACGGCCATGGGTAAGCTGGAACAAAAATCAGTGTTGACCTCATTCACCTAATATATAGCAGATGACATTGTTAATTAAAGAAAAATATCTCTTTCATTGCTGGGGTCTAAGCACACAGCGGCACTTTGGAAAGCTGCTAGAGTAGTAAGAAGATATGAAGAGTTCTTGTTGAAAGCGGAAGGGAAAACGGGATACGCTAAATCGAAATGGGGCTGGCGTCCATTTGCCTGAGCACATTTCAGCCGTTGAATGAAATACGTAACGCACTGTACAACCATGAGCTCGCTGAGTAACGGCGTCATCCATCAGTGTCTGGCCTCAGGCGCACTTTGGCGACCAGAGAATCCCTGGAGTGCTCGCATCAATATTCATATCTAGCGAAGTATGCTAGACGCTGCAGAAGAGTTAGAAAACCCGCGAAGAAAAATATGCGGGTAATGTACATCTATTATCTTCCTGTGGAGTTTATAGCGCTAATTTTATAATCTGTGTTTAGCTACAGGGCGTGAAAGAGTGAACGAGTTACTGTAAGCGAGTGTCTGACGCCTTCATTGGCGTTTGGTGAGGTGATACATGCTATAAACTGTATTTTGGGGACCAGGACATGTCTTAATTGGCTCTACCCACGGTTGCCACTGCGGCTTGCTAGGCTCTGGTTTAATAGTCCAGAGTAGCTAATCTGGCAGCTTGTTCCTCCCTCGTGTGTTCCGGCAAACTGTCGCAGCGGATCAACGGTATCCAACACTTAACCAGGTGCCGGCATGCGGCACCGGTGCCTACACCGAATCGATGAGCAGGCTTTCACCACAGGCAAAATCTCGTGAATTCGAATCAATATAGCTGAAATGTTGCGCCGCGCAGTTTGACATAAGCAGAAGGAATTTTGTCCCCGATATACCCGTTGGTTCGAAACCAATGCGTTTTAAGGCGTTTTAACAAACTAGAACAAGAATAGACATTATTATCTTCATTTTTCGGTTCATTAAATAAGGGCAGTCAGCGAAATTTATTTTGTTATTTCGAGTTAGAGCATTTGACCACGTGGATGTCTGAGGGGGATTCGGGATATATTCTTTAAATGGAGGCTTTTGTTGTATCAGGTTAAGTTATATCGGGCTTAGACTATAACTTCCACCTGGTGGAAGGTAGTTTCTTTTCTTGATCGCATTTACAGCAGATCGATATCGCCGCCGTTATGTAACACCACCTGTGCTCCCACACATCGTAGACACAGCCCTCGTAGCTTGCACCCAAAAGCGAGCAAATATTGGGATGCTTGGTCTGGGTATATCATTGTGTACCCGAGATCGCTTGTAAGAGTCACTTGGCGCTTTTTTCGTTGCTTGGGGGGTGTGTGCCATACTCATTCCGTTCTCAACGGGAGCACAGAAGCTGCTCCATCACAAGCAGTACTCGGACAGCTTTTCAGATAATGCTGCGAGCAGAAGCTGCAAGGGGAGAATTTAAGGCGAAACTCTTTCTTGCATCATGCGTGGCGTGAATAGAAAGCGTCGACAGAACTTGTGACCAGAAAACGTCCTTTGCACTGGTACATAAACGAAATTATGTTTAAACAACGCAAATAGAACCACGATCCCTGCGATGTCGATTTCCAGCCTAGAGCGCAAGCCTCTAGTGCACATCAGATTCGTGAGAAACAGACCGCAATTCTCCTTCTCTAGCGTTAGGATGATAGTAGCGATTGCAATGATGATGCAGTTATTAATGATAATTATGGTTTTAGTGAAAATAAATATGGGGCAATTACTTGATTAAGATAATGACGATAGTAGTGATAATTATAGATGATATCATGGATGAAAATCGCGATGCAAATACTAAAACATTACTCCGTTGTGGCTTTCGCCATTTAGCAGGCTTAGGCGCAGTCTTGTAAATTTTCGAAGCTTGCATATAAGACCTGCACGCAACCTTAAAAAAGAGACCAAGCGGCAACAGACGGGTGATTTGGCATGCAAAGTTCCGATAGCCACGAGATGAGACAACACAAGAAAAAAGTAAGGGGGTACTTTGCCAGCCTAAAGTGCACTAGACGAAACCCTTTGCCACGCCACTTCGACAGCCAATTACTGCCAATTAGTCGCTGTCCAAGGCGATGCATTGAGCCGTTGCAAAAGCTTTCGTTCTGCATCTGTCACCTAAGTCCCAGGAGAAGCCTAGAGCCGCCATTGACGCATTCGTTCATTAAACGGAAGGACGGTCGCCACGATTATTAGCACTTAAATACTTTTGCCATAAAAAAAAAGAGCCATATTAGACCCATTACTAGTTCTTGGGCATCACGTCACAGTTTACTAGTTGATTTTGTGTGTTTGCGCAGCAGTAAGCCTAACCTCTTCATTGTACAGTAGCATATATGAAGGTGGTATTAGAACTTCTCAGCTTGCGCAGACTTTGGCAGAATATTTGGTAATCACTTCGTAATTTCTTTAACGTTCGCTTTTTTTCCCTAGAAAACAGTTCTGATATGCTAAAAACGGCGTATGCTTGAAGCATTCGCTGTATTTCAAGTGCAAATACCAATATCCATTTTTAACAAAGGCTAAAGCCGTCTATTTGTCAGACCTAAAATAGCTCTCTAGAAAAATCAGTGATCATTTTGCTTCGCCGTTCGACACGATATATGCAACCCTTCGTCCAAACAAGACACCGCCCTGTAAAGTTGCAGGTCCCCTACACGTTATTTACATGTCCCTTTTTCTGCAGGCGCGATGCAAGGAGATCGTACTTTTGTGATATCTGAACACAGCTCCTTAACGGTTACTGATAGGCATCCACACGCTCTGTGCGATGATTGTTTCCGTTAATATCGAGGCCCGGTCCTTGAAAGTCTAAGGCATGGCTGTAGGATGAACAAATTTAGAAATAGAAACATGCCCCCTATCGAAGGGTGACACTATGGGACACGCCATAATCCAGAATCTCGCTTCCAAGTCATCTATCACTTGTAAGGTCGTTCGAAGCTTGTGCAAGTTCTGGCATTTCAAACCGAACCTGCGCACTGTATTCATATCAAAAAACATAAATATATAGCATTTGCAGTCATAACACTAAGGCTTGCCTCTGTTTCTTTTTAACTGTTTTAGTCCTTGCTCACCCCATAACATTTGCCCCCATCTCACTCCACGCTGCTTCTCGAAAAACAAAATAACCGAGATAGATATATCCAATGAAAGATGCATTCAATTTCTAGAAAAAGTACTTCCTCGGACAGGCGGTATTTCGTGAACGGCTAACTGTTCATTAATTTCTTCTGTCGACAAACGTTTTTCAATAATTTCCGTCACGAAAACCCCACAGCACATCCCTCAAGTCCATTGTTATACCGTGTGATCCTAGTCCTTTTGCTTTCTCTGTGCCTTATGAATGAGATAATCTGCGTACTCGTCAATTACTCGTCGATACTTGCCACGTGTGGACGAAGCACAGGCTAGAATAAACTTTGGCAGCAATATGGATCTTCAAACGCTGCGCTAAGACTCGGATTTGTTTTTCGCTTAAGACACTAGTTAGTATATGAGACGCTAGTATTGAGGACAAGCCTGAAGTCACGACTATCAACTTCTATATTCCGAGAACCAACATCGCAATCAATGTGTCCCTTGTTGTTTCGTTGCCAAGACTAACTTTCCTGCTTGCGCAATATATTCTTGTTTTTTTCCTTCTGAGCTTCCACATTTCAAACGATGCAGAGAGAGAAATCAAGTTTTGGTAGGTATTCCAGTTGTGATTGGTCTGCAAGTGTTCATACTGGCGCTCTGCTGCTCTTCGTCATCTGAGTGCGCATAATACCAGTAAAGTTTCAAAACAGCAGCAACAAAAAAAGGGAACATGAATTTCGGATATTTGTTTGGAGAACATTGATCTTGCAGCCATCATGCTGTGCGACTCCTATTCTTAAAAATAACTTCATGTGACAGTAGGTAAACGAAGCTGTTCGATACTCGAGTAAGAAAATAAAGGGGGGGGGGGGGTGGAGGGTAGTAAAGTGTAACCTGCGACAGAGCAAAATATTTTAAAGGTCATGGATACGAGAAAACGTGATATTGCTTACTAGTAAGCTTAGCTAAAGTGATTGTCTTCGACGAAGGCCTCGGGCCGCGTCCACTGAGCCCACTTGTCGAGCGCACGGTGGTAGTGGCCGAGCCTGTTGGAATTGAAGGCACTTGAGGAATACTCATGCACTCGGAGACAAGTGGTGATAGCAGTGCCAGACAGTCCGAAGTTATTGGCGGATGAAAGGAGAATGGTCACTTTGACACAGACGGTAAAGAGATTGAATGGGAACCATAGCGACAGACGGCTCGGGTACCAGACCCAGGCCTGTTACCAAGGCGACAAATGTTGCGAACGCGTACGTAGTGAAAGCAAATGGGTACGACGACTGCCTCGTGGCACACCCAGTGATTTGAAGTCTTATTAGCTAAGTGTTCAATTCTGTAACCTCGACAAGCTTATTAACGCCCGTACAATTCACTCAGAGGCAGTTTCCTTGATTTAGTGTTAATTTATTGATGGAAGCTGCGTCGGTATCTATTTCGTTATCGTAGCTGAATAAAATTACGTAACATATAGGCATTTGAAGCCTCTGTGGTGAATGTCATATTCGCGTGATAGAGTTAACATAAGAAATTTAACATGTCGAACACATTGAACTGAATGAATGTGTTGCGTAATAGAAAGAACTAGTTTCTATTGAATCATGAATTCCTGGGTACTTCACGTTGTTAATGATGCAGCTCCCATGTTAAAAAGATATATCATGGCCAAAACTAGAATAAAAGTACGGAAAGGAGAGAAATCGGGTGTGGATTCGACTTTTGCTCAATAAATCGAATTTTATTTCTTTGTTTTTTGAGTTGAAATTGCGCACATTCCTTCCAACTTTTTCACATCAGTGTTTTGTGTTAGGCAGCGCAAGTTGCGGCCTCAATATCAAAGGACTATTATAAATACATAACTGTATTTTTATGTTAAGTACGCGTTTGTTTAACCCCCGCCCCCCTCCACACACACACACGCACTCACACACTCTAGAAAAAACAGGACGATGACTGCAGCTTGCTGCCTGTCGACTTGGGAAGAGACATTTGCCACTTGAACAAATATTTGTCTTAGCTGTTCGGAACAGAACTTCTGGTGGAACCGCTTGGCACTTGAAGCCCATTTCGACGTCGGTATCTGCATTTCGCAAACATAGCCCATTATGTACATAGCTTGTTTGCGAAGGCAGTGCCGTAATCCGATTGTCAGCCGCAGGCTTCCCTAAGTTGCGTTTTCTGGAAAGCGACCCGTGTACAGGTCCCTAAACTGCGTTTCTCGGTGTTGGAGACATGAATATGGCAGCAACGCTTCCGCAGTTATGCGGGTAGGTTCTGAGAGCCGTATCGTGGTTTTTAGAAGTGGTGGTGACAGTAACAGCTTTTGGAATGCGTTGCGGTTGTTTACCACAGATGCGCGAACCTCAAACAGAACACTGCATTTAATATCCTGCCGAGCGTTATTTTCCTCGACGACAGGATTGTTTCCACAGACTTATATCTCTATAAATCCTGTATTTATTGTACCGCCTGTTTTCTGTAAACAGTCAGCTATTTCTACATCACATTCTACCATTTAAGAAGATATATTTTCGCGCCGCAGGAGTTCCCCCGACAGTTTGAAATAATTTACAAAGCACTGTCAAATATCTTTGACAAACCGAAGTATTGACCTATTGAGTGTATTAAGGGTCTCGTTGAACAGCAGCAACAGCCAGTTTAACCTCCGACCGAAGCAAAATATGATAGTTTTTTACTCACTAAGGTGTGGCGGTTATAGGTGCTACGAATCACTGTTTAGCACCGTATTTTATTTCTGAGCAGAGACTTGACAGCCACAGTTTCTTACACGCATGCTCTCAGCACTCATATTCTCCTCCGGAAAGCGAGTAAACGAACCAAGCCGGCTGCGATTATAGCAAAAAAGCCAAATAGAGGACGACACTGGAGTAAAATAAGTGCTATAGTTGCTCCTAACGTTTGGGCCGCAGCTTAGACATTTTCTTCTAAGTGAAAGACATATTCAATAATTTTTCTTCGAGACCACCCGCATAGGGTTGGTAAAGGTCAAAATTAACGATATTGCGGCTCTCGGTGCGAAGTAAGATGATATAGACAGCTTAACAAGATATTCATAACCTATCTTCGCCATCCTCCACGGTCTCTTGTCAATGCGCAGTCTGAAGGAGTGAAGAGCTGCTGTCAGAGGGTATTAGGATCCTGCCGCTGTTTTCCAATCCATGCTTTCCGAAATTTAAAAAGAGCAAGGTGAGTTAAAGAACAAATTCTATATAGCTAAGCTTACCGTCTTACGTGTTCAATTAATGTTAACTGATTTTCATTGCCGCCGAAATGTGTGAAATGGTAGAAGACTCCGTATCAAAACCACGGGTAGGAAAGTCTAGCTAGTTTGTTTTCGGCTATTTCACAGCACCTAGCTACTGAAGGAAACTGATGCGTATAAAGGAATTACACACTATACACGCTTACGGTAAGATAAGATAGTGCGGTTGTCGAGCTGTCAAGGCACGGCATTGAGTAGTGCCCTTTTATGCGGTTGGTAATTCGAATCGAGCGCGGCGCCGAAGTTTGTTTTAAAAAAAATTTCAATAGGCTTTCCTCCGGCCGCTATGAAAGTAATTGGGCCAGCGTCCTAAATAGAGAACAATGGGCATCCATGGATGTTTCCACTCTCTCTCTAAGCTGGGAACGGAGATGGCAGGCTTCCCTACATATCCTTTCATCGACTCCCAGAAATGACCCAGCACTATCCCAGAAGTTGTTAGCAACTGCGGCCCGACTGCCAAAGCGGATGCGGCCACGAGTTAAAACTTTGGCTTTCACGTGCAAGTGGCAGCGCAGTCTTGAACTGCACACGTGTAGAAGGTCATGAAGGCGACGACGTATGCTGCTAGTACCTGTTTAAGTTTTACTGTGCCAGGCTGCGGCTATGGGTTAGTTGTCTTATGCAGTGGCCAGGGAAGGTTACCCGCGCCCTTTTCTGCGAGTTTGAATTATGATCAAGGCCGTAATGTTTATTTCTGTTATCTGATTTATTTCAGATCAGCCAATTATGCTACGCGTGACGTCCAACTCTGCCAACAGTACAGTAGATTCAATGCTTCAGCGGTTTATACCAAGCGTCCGCAGATACGCGGTTTTTCCTACCGCGTATACGCGAAAACACGAGAAGGTTAGTGCGAACCGAAAAGTGCACAATAAATCCCGCCCTTTCCATTGCTCGGTTCGACGCTTCTTTAGGGGAATGTTCCTAGCCACAATTACATGTTAGCCTAGAGGCAAGAAGGGAAAGTTAGCGCCTTACCATGGTGCGTATGCAGAACATATGATCCCACATTTGGAATTGTTATGAGGGATTTGTTGCCTCGATGCTTCACTGGTTTCCTCAGGAGAACGCCCTTAAAAGTTGCAAGACGCAGCCCATGCTTAAAAAAAATCGTAGCAATTTGACATCCCCCCCCCCCCCCCCCAATTTAAACGGGCGATGCGCATACGGATTGGTTACGTAAAAGCCAGAATAGTTGACCTGCGTTGTACAAAAATAATTAGGAATTATATAAAGGGGAAGAAAGCTCAGTCCCGTAACAAAGACGGTCATATCGAAGGTTGAGCTTGGAGGATTCGCTGGCTCAGTCTGGATATTGCTCATGGTGGATGAATGTGATTGGTAGTGAATGGAAGAGCACTCGTCAATGTTGTGTCCTTAACTCGGGTGATAACAGCGGTAATAATTTCCATCATGACTTGGAGGATTCACTGGCTCAGTGTGGATATTGCTCATGGTAGATGAATGTGATCGGTAGTGAATGGAAGAGCACTCGTCCATGTTTTGTCCTTAATTCGGGTGATAACAGAGGTAATAATTTCCATCATGACGATTAGGTTGGTAATGACATGGGTTATATAAGCTGGTTCACGGTGCGCGTGGCATTGCGAAGCACCGTTATATTGCATGCCTTCAAACGTCTTGTTCGAAAGATAATCACCGCCGTCATCGAAGGTGTAGTGAAACGGACAACGCTTGCATACAGTTGGGTTTCTTCGCATGTCTTCACCTAAACAGGTTTGGTACCTGGCCGTAATTCAAATGCTTCTGGCGGTTAGCAGTCTCTAATGTCCTTCATTGCGTGTATTTTCTCCAGACATCCTTGTGCCTCACCGTTGACGGACATCGGTCTGCCTAAAGCAAATTTTTAGATGATGACTTTCCAAAATTTTGTGGCAGCAGAATGTTGACAATAATGACACTCTTTTCCGAATTGGCTTTGAAGCTTCTTCAGAAAAATGTTGACAAATATTCATCTTGTAAGAAGAAGCAGTTATGATTTTCGATTATATCGAAGAAAGTGTTCTCCACTCAGCCTTTCACTTGACATTATTATTCTCAAGCAAGCTAAGCACAGGACGCTTTTGTGACGCTTATTTGTCGACATCTATACCCTGGAAGGACGTCGTTACTAGCCGGGAACTAACCAGCTACGAAAGAGTTGAGTCAATACATAGAGTCCGTGCCTACTGCCCCGACACAAATAACTGCGCCTATTCCGAGTTACCGTCCTTCAGGAACGCAGCTATTTGCATTTAGCAGCAAGAATTTAGTTATTTCATAGTCAGTAATAGCTAATTGCCCTCAGTGCTTTCCAATTAGTCTCCATTGTAGACCGCAAATGCTGGACGGTTTGTCATGCCAACCAGCCCGCTCCCCGGTCAAATATGAAGCTAAATTTGAACTCTGGCAGTGGAGTCATCGAGGTCACACTGCCAGCAAGCAGATTTTTTGAGTGAATCTTGTCACCACGTCGACAGAAATACAGGAATTAGCTCAACCGCAAAACGAAACTTTGGCTAACCCCTGTCCTACTGCAATGGAACCATAACTGCCACGTTTCCTGCAAGACGTATGATAGCATAGGTCCCTACACGACTATCATAAAATTATAGTGGTGAGGCTGCCACCAAGATACAATTTTAGTCAGATCCTCACACCACTACAGTGCAGGTATAATGGTCAGGCCTTCCATCAAGACATAGGCTTTGCATTCTCATGTTGTGACGTTCTCTGGCTTCTGAGGCTAGGCAGTCACCCATAGACTAGAATCATTGGATGGGCTCTTTTTGTTTAGTTCTCATCTCACTCTTTAAAGCAAGTCTAAGTTTCAAGGATTTGCCTCCTACGCCCAACCACTGCTGTAAGGAAGATTCGAACAAAACCTGAGGGCTATATTGAAACGGTTACGCAACGCCTAATAATTTGATTGAAGATAATAGAAGCAGTCCACCTAATGCTGCAAAAGCAGCGTCTCCTTGAGATACTGCAACAATGTAGAGTCATCAGCTTCGAGCGTTGCGCAACTACCTGATTTTGAAGGAGGCTTTAGGTTTTTATGTAACCACCCCTTATTATTGAGTGCTTTGAAAAGACGAGTACTTACAGCGAACATAATATCTTATCTACGGAACGTAATCCCTCCAGTAACATATGATCAATAACAAGCGGCTTCGTATTTGGTGCAGAGGCTTCGAAGCGTAACCGTAGCCAGACTTTGGCATCGGCATCCTCATTAGGCGCTTGAGAAATTCGTTTTCTGTCTTTGGTTTTTCTCAATTCCTCGTGCTATCATCTGTCCGACTTTTTTTCCAAGAAATTCAGCTAAAGGGCCCACATAATTTGATATATATTCTGTCCGACAGGCTGAGTTTGACTTTAAACTAAGTAGGTGGAGTGTCATGGAAATCGATTAGGAACACGCGAAACCTCGTTCTACTAAATCTTCCACTCCTAGGGCACCCTAAGTAACGTTAAAAACAACTTTTTTCTTGCGCACAGAAAAACAAAATAACCAGAAAGGAAGCAGGCCAAAATATTGCCTTCTATAATTTATATCTCATTAAAAGCTTTGGCTGGTTAGTGAAAACTTTTCCCTTCAGGCATCTTACTTCTTAACACTGTGATATAATTTCACCTCCCTGCCCATGAAGCTGTGCTTACGGCATTTTTAACCTCTCAAACTGCGAACCAGTAAAAAGAATACATACATGTAGTAAAATAAAAAACAATGCTCCGCATCTGATAAGCCTGCGCAATTAAGGAACATCTGGTGTGACACCAGAAACTTCGTTATCACATAACTTCTACCAAATTTTATCCCATTCTTAATATCAACAGAAGGGGCTTATTTGTTTTAATAACATCGGCAAAGAAGATGCTGAATCCTCCCAGTAACGGCCGAAACAGTTTCCACTAAATGGAATGAAACACATCGCTTGCAGCCCAACACAATACACAAAAAGCACTACAATGCCAAATACAAACAAAACAATTTCCATCTCTGGAAGCCTAATCTTAGATTTTACAGTAATAGATCCTATTCTTTTACCGCCACACAAAACAATGCTAATATTATGCTCTCGCCTTGATGTTCACAGACGTTTTTGTCTAATTAGTGATTGGTGAATACATTATACTATAAATTCAGGCGATATCAACGCTAGTGCTACAATAGCGCCAAACCATACACAGAAAGTTCTGAAAATTTCGAGAAAACAGTATTTCAAAGTTTTTTTTTTCACAAATGTGCAACTGCAGCCTAACAGTCAATATTTGTGATGACCCATTTTCTGAAGAGCTGTAGTTTTTCTTGTTTATTTTCAAAAATGCACGAGGTTGTATTACTAAGACCATCTAATTTCCGCTGTGAGACCAGTACAGATTTCACAAGCCAACTTTTACCAAGCCTCAAGAAGCTTAGATTATTTCTATTAGTATGTTCGTAACTGGAGCTTACAATATACCTCCCTCGTATTTATTCTAAAACACGCAGCATATTGCTTTTCTATGCAAGATTTATTTGCTCGGTAGCTGCACCAAGAAGCCTTGAAAACCCAATTTGGCTTCGCATCATATTGTCAGGTGGTAGTGACAAGGTCGTAGGCCCAAAAGGCGAGAAAGGCCCAACAGCACTGAAATATACTCTTTCTTGTGGCTGACTTGCGCTCGCAAAAGAACTGAGCAACTCTGCGTCGGCGATATCAGCAAATGTGCTCGTCGGTCGCCGAACAAAGAATGCCGGTTTCAGTCGTCAGCAGCCAATTTAAAGGGGGCGAAGAAACATCTAGATAAGTCCGCAAACGGTTTCTAGCATGACTTGAACATTGTAGAAATGCGCGCGCGTGGCTGGAAACCTTCTAGATGCATCTCGGTGCATCTTGCGCGACAAAAGAAAAGCTAAAGCCGCGTCTCACTGCAGCGAGCATGAACAAACAGCATATATAATCGGTCCGTGCTCTACAGTCACAATGATAAGGACGCATTCCGGTGGCTATTAAAAAAAGAACAAAAATTGAAATGACTCGCGGCATTTGCTAATACCACACTAATCAAGATTTGCAAAATAGCAAAACAAAATCTCAAGGCTGCATCGCAGTAAAAGGTGTCAGAGAAAACTGGACTTTCATAAACTATAAATTCTACAAAATGAGCATCATTCTCTGTCATCGGCGGCGGTAACTTGGGCACACTGTTCGTTGGGCCTATGAGAGAAAATAATTTAAGGATCCCATCAGTAACTTTGTATATAAGCAGTCGACAAAAGATTACACGTGTTACACTAGTTACGTTTTTTGTTACCCTCGCTTTTACAAATTGAAGTGTCTTTGCGAATATTATCAGAAAACAATGTCTGAAACTAGATAGCCCCGAGTCACGGTGGGGACATTGAAAAGCAAAATAAATGAATGTACACGTTCGTTAACCAGTACCTGTTTCCAACAAACCGTTTCATCAGGTTGGAAGAAAGATGTGTTCCGTATATGAAATGACTCTTAGTATACCGCATGTCGAGGTACTAAAAAAGAGCCTCCATGTAGGACTGAAATAAAAAAGTTAAAAGCAGCATATTTGATTTTGTTGCTGAAGAAAGGATGAAAATACGAAACATTTTTAATATTTCTGAAACGAGCAATATATGTCTGTGAAATGGTAAAGCATATATGTTAGAAGCGATTTCTGAACATAATTCCCTTAGAACGTAAAGTTAATCACAGTTATACTGAGGCCTTCCACTCTTCCCCAATTGTGACAGCGTCAGAGTGGCTGTGTCAGCCGAAGCGCCACAAATGCTGAAATACGTTTAACAAGCTCAGGATAATAATGTAGTTTAAGCATTCTTAGCATCGTCATACAAGTGACAGTTCTATACGGCAGGTGGAAATTCCTCGGCAACGATTGGGCCTGTAATCCCTACTTATGTGTAGCAGATACTATCCGCTCGTATGTTCTCTGCATGAAGTTTAATTTAAACGTCGTGTGACGCCACTGACACGACGATCTCTGTAAACTGACCATGCGTGAAATGTATTTTGTTCAGTCGGGTGCTCGAGCTTGGGCCTTGCTTGATGGCCGACTTCCGCCCTACCTGGCACATGGCCAACCATGGGCCGTCATTCGACCGAGCCTCGAATGCCGACAGGTCGGCTGCCGATCAGCCGCCGATGACCGGCCATAGGTCGGCAGTCGGCCAATGCTGCTTGGGGCGTTATCAGTGAAGTCAGGCTTGGGCTACACACACAACGCTGACATTGCGTGGGCTTCTGAAAAAGAGAGAAGGGATTGAGCAAAGCTTTCCCGAAAGGGCAAGGGCGATAATACCCGTGCTAGTGAGGTCGCACCCGTTTTTCATTATGGAGATAAGTTTACAAGAATAGCAAATCAGATGAAACCATAGCGTAAATCCCGCCATCACTTCCTCCATCTCTGAGATAAGCAAATAAAGGGAACTCAAGTCGTTCTCAAGAAGAAAACTTTGCACACAAGGACGACGCTCGAACTCAAATGACGGCGTGTGTGTCCTTCCTGGCATGCATTGAAGGCGCCCTTGCATTTTTGTTTTTACAGTCAAAAGACCGCCACCTGGAGTAGCAGGCTACGCTGCTTCAGATTGCTATTTTCGCAGATAATCGCCATAAAACTTCCTTTCCTTGCTTTAACAGCTTGGCTTCATAAGCTCAGTCGATGCTGCCTTTGCAGTCAAGGTCGCTTCAAAATAAGAATGGGTGGCAGGAGCCACTTCCTCCTTCTCATTCCTTTGTGTCACTTTAATAAGAACGAAACTATGTTTTTTTTTCCTTCGAGAGGGTGAATTATAGCCTTTGTAACCTTTCTGTAACAGCTGTCGCTAAAAGGTAAAGTTTTGTGCATGCCGACATTCTTATAGACCTAGCATAAATTAGGTAATCAGCCTCACAGATACCATGGTTAGGTTCGCACAGAAATGTGCGTTCAGTTTCTCTGATGAGAACGTGGATTCCTATATTTAGAACCGTAGTTTGTGTCTTTCGTACTTTTTTTTCTAAAACCATGGATTCAATTAACATTAATTTTCACAAAGTTGCACATACATTGGGCTGACATTTAATCTCTGTGTTTAATAGTATGACTCGTCAGTGGAAACTGGTCCAATTTGCCGTATACCTTTACAAATCCCCATTACACCAACATGCACTTTGCTATTCCTATATTAAAAATATTTTACTTTGTGCCTCTATGACACCGCATCTGTAATTTTTATACAGTCGTAAACGATCGTATTACATAAATGCCACCTGAGATAGATGTCAATATGAAGTCCCACTTTAAACAAGCCTTGTGAGCGCGCTTGCAAAGCCTAGGGGTAGTTTGTCGAATTGTTGATTGAAGGTTCGTGGCAGCCACTTCAAAATAGGTCATCTCGTATGGCCTCATGACTGAACATAACCTGACCACTAATCTGCACCAGCGACCTTCTATTGCCTGCCAAAGCCGTACGCAGTTCTCGCTGACAACATTGACGCCTCAGACGGCAACGGCTCATTTTCAGGGGTAGGGAGGCTTACACGCTATCTCATTATTTTTAAAATGGAACTAGGAGCAGTGAGAGAATTTTTGCAACTACGGAAAGTCAGTACCGTCTCTTTTAGCCAACAACTGGATTAAGGGTTTCCGCACTACTTAATCATAAATCTATAGTTAATCACAAGGTTAATTTATTCTTTTCAGTCTTCGCATGAACAACAATCGAAAAGCTACAGGTGTAATTTGCTATAAGTCACGTCTAACCAACGTACAGAAAATATTTCGCCCAGCCAAACATTCGTTATGAAAAAAAAAAGTAGGGCGAATGTACTCTTTTATGGCAGTTACTTTTAATCCTCTCGGGGAAAAAACGTCAATTCCCTAGAAACCACCGTCACGTCATGGCTTTGCGAAGTACGGGTCTTAGGACTCTTTACAAAGCAGGCGACTAATAGAACATCCCACCTAATTATAGTTAGGAGCCTAAATAAACAAAAATAAAAAAAATCTTACTCGCATTGATAATACCCAGTCGAAAAAAACTACAGGACCATGTAAAATATACGACAAAATGCTCTCCAGTTCTGTCGTAAAGGTCAGAGTTTTCTGTAGTTCTGTAGTATTTTTCTGCAGTTCTGTAGTTTTTCGGTAGTATATTTCCGTTGTCTGTAGTTCTGTAGCGCTTTTCTGTTGTAACTACAGAAATTTCTCATGTTTCTACAGAGCGTTCTGCTGTCACAACAGGTTTTTCATCAAAAGCCGCACAGAAAGTACCTCGTAACAACAGAACATTTTCTGTTGTTTGTTCCGTCTGGGTAGTGCGATTATAAAGTGGAAAATCATGTAAGTCGTATTAAGAATGAAATTTAAACACAAAGTAGAAGCTACGCGGTAACAGGGTGACAACCGAACCCAAGCAATTCGAATATCGCATCCGGTGCTCTTACCAACTGAGCTACATCGACGGTTGTCCGAGCTTTCACTTTCTTGGGTAATAATGTTGCCTATAACCGAAACTTAATGGTCTTCACCAGCGCCACCTTTATTTATAGTGGTGGAGATGAAACGCCCCGTGATCCTTCTCCTTCTTCTGTTATATTTATTTGTCTTTCTCCCTAAGTCATTATAGCACTAATTCACATCAATAGCAAATACAAATGAATAAACAAAATGTTCCTTATGCTTTCCATGGCCTCGCCGACTGTTGGCTTCTTTAATTCTTGTATAATTTAGCCAACAATTTTCTGCTTAATAGCCTGCAAGGCTATCGGTTGTAGCACACTTGAAGCCAAAAAGTAGCGCAACTTTGTTCTCGCACATATTCCGCACTTCAAATTAATAACGTTCGACTTGACACTCGCGGTATCAAAGGACGTTCCCCACCCGCCGTTTCAGATGATCAGCGCTGGTGAACACACTCAAGTTTCGGTTACAGGCAACAAGATTCCTCAAGCATGTTGAAAGTTGGGCATCCGTTGATGACGCTAGTTGGTAAGAGCACCGGACGTGATATTTGGATGTCGTGGGTTCTGTTCTCACTATCAGCGTGTCGTTTTGCTTTTCTTTTGAATTTAATTATCCAACAGTCATGCCGAGGGTGGGATTGATGATTTCTCAGATTACAAGTGCCATTACTACCTCGAAAATATAAGACTGATCAGCCGTCTATATAGCGCCTTTGGTAGGAGCGCCGGATGAAAATTCAGAATCCGAGAGTTCAGACCCAAGAAGCGTTATTTCTTACGACTTTGTTTATAGTTAGTTATATTTCTCCAAACATTGGAAGACGGCGAGACCTCACTACGCCCCGCGAACCCGGCACGACAGAAGATCGTCGCCAGCTGCACTGCCAGCGTCATGTACAAATTAGGCACGAACGTTTGAGTGTAGTGGAGTCGTGCGGGGCCACAGGGGTCCTGAGATGTCCCGAATTCTTCTGTAAAACAGTTTTTCTCTCCTTATCTCCTATAAAATGAAAAGAGTACAGTTAAGGCTTTCTTGCAGCTGGCGATGAGAGGAAGCACATGATGATGGAATGGGTGATCTCGTGTAGGTGTACTAAATTGCAAACATCGAATTAACTCAAAGAAAGGCAAGGTAAACAATTTATTTACAACATAAATAACAGACAAAGATATACATCAATGAGAAAACTATTTACAACATTCTTAAACTATTGATCAGAAAAATACAGTCGTTGTTCTACCCTGAGCGCTTACATATAAGCCTTCTATCACCGGCTATAATGGGGACCGCAACCAATAGCACCAAAAGCGACACTTCTCACCAATAAATATTAGGGAAACGAAAATAAGGCTTCCCTCAACTAATAAAAGATTGCAGAAAGAATATTGAAAAATCACTGCGTGCGAAGAGCTGCGTGTCGAAAACACACGCGGAGCAGGAAGGGGGCGTTCGGGTGCTCTGGCGGTGGCGCCACCGAGCCCCCACCGGGCGTCTCTTTGAGGCTGGGTAGTTTGAGCAATTTGGTAATCCCAGAGACCGGGGCCCACAGGTGCACTTTGAAATCTCGAAGCAGTTACCTAGGGCGAGACATTCGTACAGCGAAACGGTTGACGCATTGGAAAGTTCAGCGAACTTCGCAAGCACTGATTCATGACAGCAGCAGCCAGTGAAAAATAACGAATTCCTAATGTTTTCCTGGCCTCCCTGACTGTGGGCTTACGCTTGTGTATCCAGAAAGCTCCGGAATTTGCCTAATTATCTTCTATATATATATATATATATATATATATATATATATATATATATATATATATATATATAAAGGGCATCCTATCTAGATGTAATCAAGGTGTTAAATTACGGCGCGCCCTCGCTAGGTGACAGCTTGAGAGCAGTTTAGGTACGGATATGCTGGTCTGCTGTACTTTTTTTCGTTCTCTTACGTTGGTTAATATTAAAAATGTTTGCTGTTTATCTATTAGTTTGAGGCAGAAAGTGTCTAGGCAAAAGTTGTAGATAGGCTCGAAGAACTGCTGACTACATGTTTTCTATCAAGCTACGATTTTATTGGATTTTGTTTTTGTTTTTTTGCATCATAGAATCCCGCGATATGCGAAAATAAAGGCCACCTGAAAGGCCACCTGATAGGAATCGTTATCAGTGCTCCCAGAGGTCCAATCAAGTAAGGAAATAGGCTTTTTTCTGCCACGCGGTCAGTACGGCGTTTGGAGTTTTGCGATGGTTTCATTTCGAGAATTGCGCTTGCAACTCCTAACGCGCCGCAGAAAGCGATCACGCGCTGCTTGTCAGGGAAGGCTGGTCTGGTAGATCATCAGTGTCGGCGCATCGTGAAAGCAGCGGCGACACGTCGCTTTTTTGATGTCACGTAGCGTAAGCATCTCATTCA
>JAJIZL010023605.1:29964-42981 GCA_023969395.1 Amblyomma maculatum | reverse complement strand
AATGAATGAGATGCTTACGCTACGTGACATCAAAAAAAAATATATATATAAGCTACAAAAACAACAACAAAACAATTCCCCACCTTGACTAATTGCTGCTGCCAGACTACAATTATTTCGCTCGCATTTACACCGCACTTGCGACAGTCGCTGGATCGTACCTCTTCAAAACAGCAAAACGAAAACCACTTCAGGGCAGCAGTACGGAGAAAAAAAGCCTTCGTTACTCAATCGGTTACTCTTGCCATGTGAAGTGGTTGTGTTTGTAATTTCCGGGCTTATAATAAATAAGCCTACGGAAATCGCAATATTAAGGAAACAAATTAAGTCACCGTTGTTTCGCAACAGTGTATACTTCTGCTATGAACATTTCTTCCTCAAACGGACAGTTCAAAAGTTATAAATTTGTCTTTAATATTTATGAACGTAAGTGAACGAAGGAACGAGCGTAAACCACCCCATCCGCCTCTCATTAGCTCTCATTAGATTTGAACGGGCAAGAGCAAACTGTATTTTGTAAAACATTGGTTATATTTTGCTGGCACGCTGTGTATATATGAATTCCTGTCTTGCACGTGCTCTCAGTGTCTCTTTCTCAGGTATATAAAAGCCGCAGATCATAGCGCGCTACATGTATTTGCAAGATGTCTTTTTCTCTGTCTCGAAAACTGAGCTGGCATCGTTTCAAACTCCCTTTGGGTCTGATCACCAAAACATGAGAATAAAAAGAATAAGAGAGTGCATTATATTTAACCAGCTGAATAGCTGGAGGCGTTTTCCAGCATTTTGCGTTAGCTCCGGCAGGTGTATTATTAAAATTATTTTTTTCTCATTTTTCTGCACCCAGCTGTGTTCTAATATTCTGAATGTGTGCGCTCAAAAACCCGGTATATATCAATATAACTCGTTTATCGAGTAAAAGAACTCTAAATATATGTACGTTTTATCCCATATAGTGCTCGCACGTCGGCAGCTTCCATTTAGGCCTCCGTTGCTGAAAAGCTGGTGCTGAAAAGCTGGCTCTAAATGCGCCGCGGGCCATGATGCCTTTATCTTCACAGTAGCTTTTTACGGCCTGAAGAGAAGCCTTGCTTCAGAAGAATATCTCCCGCCCGCAGGCACTTTTGTTTTCTTTTGTTGTTCATTACAAAGTGTGATCATAGCCTAAATACTACCAGTATTTTTGTTGTTCATTGGACAAATGGCTTCCATACATTTGGTTCGCTGCATATTACATGCCCATATTGCTTGTTTCTTTGTTTTTGTTTTTCAAGAGGAGGCTTTCGCCCCGGTCCTGCGAAGTCTGTCTAAAATCCTAGAAAATTGATACAAATCTGCAGGCTTTTGCTAGCTCACGTCAGATACATTATGAGAAAGACCTCTCGTACCAGTCTCCCAAGGGCTTCTGTTTTCTCAGCTCTAACCGATTCAATCTCATCTTGACCTATAAACATAAACGTAGTTTAGGTATTATCATTTGAAGCTGCATGCCCATTTACGAGATCATGACAGCTCATTATTTTTGGCCCCCTTGCCAATGAATCTGAGGATTTCACTTATCACTAAAACTTCCACACGCTCCTCTTCCCTGCAGTATTACGCTTGCAAGTTCACTTCTTTCTTGTACAGTGCGTATTGTTCTTCCGCAGCGCACAGTGCCTATGGAACCAGCATGGCAGGAAATGCTATACCATATTTGGAACCTGATGTGGATTTCAATTGTCAAGCCTGCCAACTTAATGTTACCTAAATCCTGAGTAGATAACCAGTGCCTTTTATTACTGGTGCTTTCTGTGTTCTTCAAATAGACCTCTAAATGTTGGGATCTCATCTGCTTTCGAATTCTTTTCTTGAGTCAACAAAGCCGTAAAAACAGAGCTTTGGCGCAGCAGGATGCCCCGAATCGATTCTGCCTCTGAGGCGACATATCGCAAAGCTCCTTAACCGAAAGCTCCCGCGTAGGATACAACAATGGAGTGAAGGTGGGTTGAGTACCGGTGACAGTTGTCACTTTGAGAAACTTGATTTTACTCGTATTCGTTCCGAGCAAGTGATTTTAAAGGCCAACTACAGCGAAATATTTCAGCGTGTAACAGGAGCGTTTTCAAGTAGTACATGGAGGATCGCATCACAAAAACCGTCGTTTTTCAAACTGAAACTAGAAAAGCGTGCCATTACTAAGAGCCGGAAATGACATAGAAACTGATGCAATCGGGCCTTCTGAAGCAGTAGTTGTAGCATTACAGGCATCTTGCTGCATCCTGCAGAATCCTCAACGAGAGGGCAGAACTTTGTTTTTCGGGTGTTATGAGAGACGTGAGCGTCGAACGTATGAATTTACAACCCTACGAACGAAACCCAACATTAACATGGACCACAGTTTTTTCTGCCGCTTTCAGTACTCCTGAAACGCAGGAGACGCGCGCGTTTCTTCCTGATGACGGCACACTGTTTTGGCACGGTCATCGCGGTGGAAATGATAAAAACAAAGTTCAAGGTTTTAACAAACCTAACACCACAGAGCCGCGCTTCTGTCTCAAGCTCTTGACTGCACGCTGTCGCCAGACCGTTTACACAAAATGTGCCCGTGCTGACGACGCTTTACGAACGCCAGTTTCTATTTCACATCCGGTAAACTGCCAAATCAGATAACACGCCGCCAGGTGCACGTGTCATCTGCTACTCAGCTCTGACACCCTTATAACTACAGAAATAGTTTCCTCCGGAATAGAAAACTTTGTCTGGATTAGTTTAGGATTCACTGATTACATGGCAGCCCACATGAAAATCGTTTAAATTGGCCTTGAGTCATAGGGTCAAATGAGCAGTTCTCCAAGACATTAGGCGCCCGCGTTGTGAACGCCGGTGTTCTTACAGAAAAATCTCGACCGTGCCTCCGGACAGTAAAATCCAGCAATATGGCCATGCACTGATGAGTAGGCCAGCTGTGTGACCTTGTGAGACCACGTGATACTGCATGCCAAGTTACATGGTAGCTTCTTTGAGGCTACCCCTGTGCCACATGTCACATTGTGCACTTTACTTTAAGCGGATCTATATATCTTGGTCGGGTAGCTTGGAATCTAACTGGATAGCTTGTGAATGAGTATGTGTGAGTTAAGCGAGGTACAGAATAAAGGTTTAGTTATTAAGCGTGCATTACGAAGTGAAAGTTGGCGGCGGGAGTCATCAGCGGTGTCGTGTGATACCTATAAATGCAGGGATTAAGTGCTCCTTTTTTGCGCTTGATTGTAAATGGCATATAGCAGTCGAGCTGAAGGTTAAACGTTTAATGCGAAAGGGATTTGGAGACGATAGGCAAGAATGAATACCTAAGCTCGGAGTGCTAGCCTTCAACCGGCTTTTGCTAAAATAATAGTTTGAATGCAAGAAAACCATTTTGAGCCCATAGGACAATCAGGCTTTTTCGTATACCGTACCTTCGTACTCTCTGGGGTGGGGGTCTACTCAACTCACCACCACCCCGCCGGGGTGGCGCAGTGGTTACGGCGCTCGACTACTGCGCCCAAGGACGCGGGATCGAATCCCGGCCTCGGCGGCCGCTTTTCGATGGAGGCGAAAAGCAAGGCGTCCGTGTGCTGTGCGATGTCAGTGCAGGTTAAAGAACCCCAGGTGGTCGAAATTTCCGGGGTCCTCCACTACGGCGTCTCTCATAGTCTGAGTCGCTTTGGGACGTTAAACCCCACAAACCAACCAACTCAACTCACCAGCATGCAGAGACGCGCTATGATGCTTACTCAGGTAAATGCATGTATGAAATATTATTCATTGAACTGAACATTTCAAATAATGTCCGGAAATACTCCAAGATATTGTACAGTTATGTATTCAAAGATATTACAACCGTGCGTTAAAACAACTACCTCGAACGATCACTCGATTTCTTATTTCTTGGCCATCAAAACGTGCTTATTTCCTGCTCCTATGCAGCTCTTTGGCGCCCGTTCCTGCGTTTCGCGGCGTCGTCGTTGTCCCTCGTAATCAGCCCCTCAAAAAAATAAATAAAAAATCCTGTCTTCACCGGGAATCGAACCTCAATCCCTTGGATCCCCAGCTGAGCGCATCAACCAACGGCGCCACGCGGCAGATTGTTTTTCTTTATTTCCTGTTAACGATGAAAAATATAGTGGGACGAAGTCAAATTATATTAACACGAAGAGCACTAGCAAAAAATAGTGATTGAGAAAGTTTCAAAAACGCTTTTATTTTAGCCAGCTCGTTCAATACTGGCATGCATTCAGGCAATATAGATGGCTGCAGGTAGTTTACACTTCCAATCAAATACTCCCCCGCGGAGCGAACATCCACGTCAGCGTCTCTGGCAACCATTCTCGTTTTTCGTGCACTGTGAAAGCAAAGAAACATGAATAAGTCGAATGGCACACCCCCTTGATCATGGACAGGCAGGAACCGTATACCATATGGCGTAATTGGAACGTCCTTACTTAAAGTCATCGGCAGGATATCCCAACAAAAAGACTGCATCCCAGCAGCCAAAGAACATATGGTCTATGGTTTATGGCGAGCCAAGCAGTCCACCAACCACGGGAGGTAGACTTCTGTTTCCCTCAACCACGGTTTAACAGGTGATGTACCACTGTGAAAGAGGAAGAACAAACTTTTTGCTGACGACCACACTGGAATCTTCTTGCGCTTTTTAAGACATCCTTAACTTCCCCTCCACAGTGTATTGAACGATACAAGGGGACTGGCATCATTACGACAAAACAGCGACAAAACCTTTCGCCAAAGCAGCAATACGTAGGCGGGGTTTATAGGCGATGCTCCCGTTAGCGTCTATCCGCGCGCTGTCGAGTTTGCGTGTTTGATCGGTAACTGCTTTAACGCTACTGTAACGCTGCTGTCAGTGTTCAGGAATAACAGCATGAGTAGCTCTTCGCACGTATTATAAAAATTCACCAGAAACGAATTTCTATACGTTTCCATCTGCGACATTAGCAAGAATGACGGTGGTGATGCATCTAAGCTATTCAACGCAGATGGCAAGCAATCGCGCTTTTTTAACTGCAGGGTTACATTGACAATTATTGCGGTGATTATTTTCAGACTTTTCCGCTTGTCACTTCGCCTTCTGGGAACGTTTTTTTTGTTTAAATTTGTTACTTCCTCTACAGTCAGGAAATACAATGCATATTAGATTCGCGCAACACTCAGCCAGAGGGCCAGGGCGAAGCTTTGAACTGCTCATTGCGTCTGAAAAGGAGGCCGAATGATAAAAAAAATGTGACGGGGCCTTCAAACGAGTAATACGCAATCATTCATGTCTTTCAGGGAAAGGTTGTTGCTCCGCCTATCGATGACACGGAATTGCGATCTTTTGCGTAAAATGTTCGGTGTGCGCTCACCTCAGCTATCTGCATGTTGGCTGTCTAGCATCTCACGTCTGAGAATTTAAGGTTTTTATGTCAAGGCGAAAATGTCTGATCTTCAAAACAAAGTTATCTGCAGTTCATGTCTATTTCCTCTGCTGCGACTGTGTTATGCGCTGCGGCCACAGTAAAAGAAATTGCGAACTATACCGAAACGCTCATTTTCTAACATTTTTTGCTAGTGGTGGTAGCGCGCACTAGTTTCCTTTTTTTTCTTCTATGGTATGAATGGGAGGAACATATGTTCATTTTGGTTCGTGGTGGGTTTGTCTCCACAATAGTAGTTAGTCTCTAATATAGTGGTTTGATGCTCGGCTGCAGACCTGAAAGACACAAAAAGTCGCGAATTTTTACCCTCAAATTAAGCCCCTTCTTTCAAGCGCTACCTTTTATTGATTCTCTGCGATCAGGAAGAGATGCGGCTTAATATTTCAATATTAGCAAGGCGGAATTCTTGAATTTGACAACTGGCGCCACCCATCTCATCATCCATGTATATATACTCCGCACTGGCAGTCCTACAGTCCGTATCAGAATCGTTCGTTAAGCACGCGATTGTCAGACAGCGTTTCGAATTGTAGGCGTTCTCGTCTCATATAGTATACATATACCAGTCAAGGCAGGAAGTCGAAGCACTGATATGTTCACTTCTATCTATGTGCTTTTCAAACTTGACTTCGGTGATTATTGCTCCCAGAGGAAGGATGAAGGATGGCCGTCTTCAATAAATCGCAAGCAAACACACAGAAAACAACAGCAAAACGAGCTCAGATATATAAAAACAAATATTCCTCGAAAGGATTTCACCAGTGTTATACTACAACGCTTTTGGTTTTCATACGCACAAATGGTTGGTCTTAACATTTTCTTGCGCACTACCGTGAACATATTGCCCGCTTGACCTGCACAAACCCCACAGGCACACTTTTGCCGGCGTTCCGAAAAATAATCTGTGTTGAATAATGTGAAACACCTGACGGTTAGAATATTCAGACAAGTGTACACTTTCATGCATGGGCCCAAGCGCTAGAAAATTGTGAAAGTGAAATATATCCTCAGGCGAGAGGATAGAAAGTATAGGTAGACCCGCGGCTCGGTGATATTTTCAAATATGTGGATTCCAAAACACGAATGAGAAACTACAGCGACTTATCATACTTTTAAACGACCTCCCTTCTACGCCCGCAACATCTCATAACTCATTTGGGGTACATATGGACCTAACAGAATAGCGAACTTATATCAGTTACCTACAGAATAAAACATAGGTCAGGTAAAATATTCCGCTCCACTGATCCTTTCTTCGTGATCAGTTTACCAGATACAAATAAATGAATGCGAGAATCTGTTGAAACATAGCTTATTAACTAAACAAGAACATGGAAAGGTGTATTAATCACAAATAATGTATCCAAACCAGGAGTAAAGAGGGGAAGGAAGGAGGTGGCCGTGATGGAATGGAAGAGTCGGTATTATGCCTTTACTTAGATCCCAACTTCCCGTGCAAGCTCGGAGTTCGCTAGAAAATGTTTCCGGATGTTTTCTTCGAGAGCCGCAGTGATATCCTTTGCCTTTACCAACCATGTGTACTTTGAATGCAAGAGGCATGAGTTCCAGGGCACTCCCAAAGGAGTCAGGATGGTTTCTTTTCTCTCTCACCGGCCCGACAGTCAAGATTCGGACCTCGCTTCCGATCGATAGCAGCGTCGGCATCCCCTGCCTTGCTCCGTTTTTGCGTTGGCCGGTGAGTTCACTTGCAATGTGAGGGATGTGGCGCGGGGTTCCCACAAAGCAGGCATGATAGTAATTGAATTACAGTATTGAAATTACTGTAATTTAATTACCTTTTTGGTAATTTGTAATGTAATTAATTACGTTTTAGTTTGGTAATTTAGTAATGTAATGAATTACTTTTGGTAGTAATTTCGCAGAAAAAGTAATTAATTCCTTTCAAAATTACTTTTACTGAAGTGCGTCTAGTCGGTTCCGGTTTTTGCTCTGGTCTTGTTTTTGTAATGACAAGTGCTATAGGAAAGAGGGAATGAATAGCTCTCTGGGACGGAATTTGGCGGAAAGACGAAAGAATGTGTGTGCTTCGCGTCTGGAGAACAAGTTGTCTTTTTTACTAGGTTTACTTAGTTTTTGCATGGATGGAAACTAGAAAGTAATTTTAAAAGAATTGAATTACTCGGTAAAAGTAATTGTAATGTAATTTAATTCCTTTTTGGGAGAAGTAATGAGTAGCGTAACTTACTTTTCTGCAATTTTCAGCAAAGTAATTAGTAATGTAATTTAATTCCTTTTCAAAAGTAATTTTGCCATGTATGCCACAAAGGCACACGGCGAATTCGCCGTAGGCCTCTGCAGAGAAGAGAAGTGCAGATAAACCCAGTCGAAAACAACTACACAACTGTGTCAAAAATACAAAATATCCTGTAGTTCTGTCGTAACCATTAGATTTTTCTGTAGTTCTGTAGTACTTTTCTGTACTATATTTCTATTGCCTGTAGTTCTGTAGCACTTTTCTGTTGTAACTACAGACATTTCTGATGCTACTACAGAATTTTCTGTTGTCACAACAAGTTTCCCGTCAAAAACCGCACAGAAATTCTGTTACTCTGTAGTTTTTTCCGACTGGGAAGGTACACGTTCAACGTAGTTTGGTCTCTATTGCTGAAGTAGATATGATTTTTTTTGTTCTTATTACTCCTGCGCTCACCTCGGCCTATCCGACCGCTGACGTAATTTTTCATTTTCTCTTTTAAATATTCGCTATTGTTATTGCTAACAAAATTCGATGGCATGACCACTAGGGCTCAAACCAACTGAAGTCTGAATGTTACGTTTAAGTGAATCAGGTAGCAAGGAAAAGCGCAAGATTGTTAATCACTTGCGCTATATGTATAAAGAAAGGCACATAATCCCAATGTAATATCATGATTGAAATGCGATGAAATTTTGAGTCTTGGGTATATATAATTGAAGCCGTGCCGCTCCGTCATGAAGCGTATTCCGGCACAGCGGAAAATGAGCTCTATTAGGTGTTCATTACATTACCATAGAATAAAGCAAATGGCTCAATATGTTTCCTCTGCAGATAATTTTTTAATCAGGAATACAGGTGTGCCTTTATGCAGCACATTCAATACATCGGCTGCAAAAACAATTCTGTCTAGAGTCTCGAGACAATAAAAGTGCGCTTGCTTTGGTTGACAAGTCAACAAATGCGACGATCGGGTATATTCGCGTCGCTTTATGGAGCCTCAATGTACCATTAGCAGAGCTCATGGAGAAATAAAAATTCTTTTTAATTCAGAAAATCTTGACATCGTTTCAAGGTCCCACTCTGCACCTGGGAAATAGATAGGCACTGCAGAACGTTGTCACTATGCTTGTTATATACTTCGCTTGCATGTGCACCCCTACAAAAATTCAGAGCTTGTTCGACTGTGAAGTTTTAGTGACGAAGCACGCTCCTGCTGGCTGGGAGAGGCATGCCTCTTTTGTTGTGTTTCATTAAATATCAATATATTTTGTACCAACAAGAAAACTGATCAAAATGTGTTCGCGAAGCGTCTGCCAAGTAAACTCGTTCACGTTTTACCATTATAAACAATATACCTTCCAAGTACGAGTAAGTAACGAAATGTTTTTATTTATTTTTATTTATTTATTTACAATACTGCCAGTCTCTAGTTGAGACCATAGCAGGTGGGCATTGTATTCATAATATCGAAAAAATGATGATGACAAGAAATAAAGCAGCTCTACAAAGATACAGTATTAGGCAATTCTTAAAGCACAAAAAACTGAAAATGTGTTATCAAATTCGCACAAACAGCTCACAAAATAAAGAACACATACAAGTTCAAAAACGAAACAATGGGATAACAGGCTGTCGACTGCGTTAAACAAGCGAAAGAAAAAAGAAAGCGAAATTTGTAACCGAATAATGTCAACTCATACCGTGGCCTGTAGTTTGGAACAAAAACTTGAAAATGAGTCAGCGTTAGTAACAGATGAGTGTAGGCAATTCCATTCGCTTGTTGCCAACGGGAAGAAAGAATGTTTAAATGCATCACTGTGACATGAAAATTCGGTTAGCGTGAACGCGTGATGGTTTCTCAACTCTCGCTTATGTGATAATGAAACATACTGTGATAAGTCGATGTTAAAGGCGTTATGTAGTAGTTGATATAAAAATTTTAATCGCGCCAACTTTGCTCTTGCTGATAGCGTTTCGAGCCCGGATATTACAGCTAGTTCGGTTGGGGAATCTGTTCGCTTGTATTTGTTATGAATAAATCTTAGTGCTTTACGCTGTATTCTTTCAAGCCTCGAAATGTTAGTAAGAGACTGGGGAAACCAAACGGTGTTAGCATATTCTAGTACTGGTCTAATAAAAGTCTTATAAGCTAAAAGTTTAGTTTGTGCAGGGGCTAGGCGAATACATCTTCTAAGAAAAAATAACTTGCGCAATGCTGTAGCAGTGATGTTACTAATGTGTTCGTTCCATCTAAGGTCTGAAGTCAGTGTGACACCTAAATATTTGTGTTTGTTAACAAAGGTAAGTGGAATGTCATTCATTTTATACACGAAATTAGAAGGCTGTTTTTTCCTGGTTACTGCCATTGCTACGGATTTCTTTGTGTTGATTGACATCTGCCAGTTATTGCACCATTCAGCGATTTTTTCTAATGACCTGTTGAGAATGACATGATCTTCGTGGCTTCTTATTTCTCTGTATATTATGTAGTCGTCAGCAAAGAGTTTGATCTTACAGTTAATATTGGCAGTAATATCGTTAATAAAGATAAGAAATAACAGGGGTCCCAGAACAGAGCCTTGAGGAACTCCGGATGTGACTGCTACCGATCTGGATTGCACGTGGTGGTAGAATACGAATTGTGACCGTTGATGCAAAAAGTCCTCTATCCAAGCCAATATTTCGCTATCACCAATGAAGCCTCGCAACTTTGCGATTAGTTTTGAATGACACACGCAGTCAAATGCTTTAGCGAAATCGAGTAATATAATGTCAGTTTGGCTGCAGTTATCAATATTTAAAGCGAGGTCGTGAACAACTTCCGTTAATTGAGTAATAGTAGATAGGCCGCGGCGAAACCCATGCTGATTACGTGATAATAAGTTAAAGCGTTCTAAGAACTCAGTTAGGTGTTTAGAAATTATATGTTCCAACAATTTACACGCAGTGCTAGTCAGTGATATTGGCCTAAAATTCGATACTAAAGAAGTACTGCCTGATTTATGGATTGGTAATACCTTGGCTAATTTCCAGTCATCTGGCAGTTTGCAGGTACTAAGGGATTTACGGTAGATGAGACCTAGGAACTTGCTGCATGGTTCGGCGTACCGTTTTAAAAAGGCGTTTGGAATTTCATCAGGACCGGTTGCTTTCTTATCGTCCAGGCCAAGAAGAAGATTAAAAATGCCGGCGTCGGTAATGACAAGAGGATCAATTTTTGGAACATCATATATTTCTGTAACGGGTATAGAGCAGTTATCGACTGTAAACACTGAGCGAAAAAAATCATTATGCGCATTTGCCACTTTAACCCTCTCCCCGACTGGTAGATGAGAGGCATCGCTTTTATCCCCGCCAAAATGTTTCCAGAACCGTTGCGGGTTATTGGTGAGGAAATCTGGAAGTGTAACCTGGAAGTAGTGTTGTTTGGCTTGTTTTGCTTTTTGTTTAAAGTCTGAAATAGCGTTTGTTAGTTTAGTTTTTTTAAGAGCTGTTGTTCCTTTCGATTTAATGTTTTGTCGAAGCCTTTTAACACGACGTTTTGCTTGAATGACTTCACGAGCAATCCAGGGATTTTTTGTTGCGGGCCTTTTTGTTAACAGGGGGACAAAATGAGATATGCAGTGAGTTACAATATTTTTAAACATGAGCCAAAGAGCGTTGATATCAGTATCTATACTAAAGGAAAATGCGGAAAAGGAGTTAAGTGCGTGTTCTAGATAGGTAAGGATGCTTGCATCGTCAGCTCTGTTAAACTTCGGTATTATTGTTAAAGCAGTTCGAGGTATGTCGGTAATTCCCAGGGGTAGAATACAAATCGGAATGTCATGGTCGGAGATACCTTTGATGATGTTATTCTGGGTCCTGTCCAAGGGAAAGTTTTCACTGAGGAATATCAGATCAAGCACATTTTTCGATGTATCCTGTGTTCGCGTTGGACATGTCACTGTTTGGCGAAGGCTGAAACTTAGCATTAAATCGACTATCGCATGAGATGCAGGGGATGAGGGATTCATGTGAGTCCAATCCATTTCAGGAAGGTTAAAATCACCCATTAGTATCACACGTGAATTTCTACTGCGAATGTGGCGTTGCATGAACTCTTGAACAAAACATATGCTCTCGTGTCCCAATGAAGGGCTTCGATAAACACATCCTACAAAAATATGACCACCATTAGTTGACACCTTACAAAATATGGCCTCAGCATCCTCAACTTCTGGCAATACGACGAAAGAAATGTACTTTTTTATTAGTAATGCTACACCACCACCACGTGTCTGTCTATCTTTACGAATTACGGAATAGTTTGGAGGGGCGATTTCTCGGTTCGAGATATCTGCCGACAGCCAAGTTTCAGTGATGCCTACAATATCAGGTTCGTATACTAGAAGCAAGTTTTCGAGAAGATCAGTTTTGTTGAGGATGCTTCGGGCATTTATATTTAATATGGTTACATCTTTGAATGTGCCTTGCGACGGGTGACTGGTCCGCTCACGGCGTCGTTTTTTTCTAACGGAACTATGTCTCCTCTTTCATCATCCCATACATATATGCGGCTATTGATATAAAGTTTGTCAAATGCTAGTGATACCTTTGCTTTTTTATCACGGTGAGGTTTAGATTTTTCCCACAACTTTTTGCGTATTTCTCTTATTTTTGGCGAGAAATCTTCTCCGATCGAGAAGTCCGTATCCTTTAGTTTGAAACCCTTTTTCAGAATTGCTGTCTTTTGTCTCCAGTCCAGGAGTTTAAGGATGACCGGCCGCGTTTTATTTGGTCCCGGTCTACCTAAACGGTGAATCCGCTCGATGTCCACTGGTTCTAGTTCCAGGGTGTCCTGTATTATTTCTTTATTCACAGCACTTTCAAGAATTTCGTTGGTCTCTTCTTCAATTTCAGGGAGGCCGTATATGATCAGATTGGAACGCCTGCTACGATTGTCTAGATCGTCAATTCGTTTTTCAAGCTTATCGATGACACATTCCATATCCGCTAATTTTTGCTGAAAGCAGGCAACAGAATTTTCCAGTCTGGTAAGAGTGTTTAGTTTTTTATCAATTTCGGCTAGTTTTATCTCCTTAATATCTTTTATGTCTAAGGCTATTTCCTTCAGTTGTTTAGCTATTAGCGCTATATCTGGTCCAGGGTTCGTCTCTATGTCCCCTCCCAACAGCAATAGCTTTCGCAAACATGATATCATGGAAAACACAAACCCAGCAAGCCGCGGGCACGGCAGCACCACCAAACACAGGTCATTTGAACGAAAACATTTTCCGTATTGCTTCCTCACCTGCGCGATGAAAGAAAACGGATTTTGAGCGAACCGCATCTCGGAAG
>JAJIZL010023605.1:13926-29954 GCA_023969395.1 Amblyomma maculatum | reverse complement strand
AAAACGGATTTTGAGCGAACCGCATCTCGGAAGTGCCGCCGTGCCCATGCATGCATGCATGTGCATGCTCTTCGGCCAAAACATGGTCAAGCAAGGTCAGATTTAGCAGTGACTATATATACCGGGTGTCCCAGCAGACGAGGGATAGTGACCGGCGAAAGTTCAGGCGGTCTCCTTTGTAGTTACCGGTATCGACGAAACAGATCAACGCTGGCCAAAGAATTAACCAGGCTTGTGACACGACAGCGCGTGAGTGAGGGCGAAGACTGTAGTCACAATGTGTGGTCGAGCAGGGAGTACCCGACGCAGATAGCAGCGCCGCGGTGTGGCCTGGCAGCCCCTGCGTCGACTCAAGCCTTGAGCCACGAATCATTGAACTCGACTCTACTGTATGAAATCCATCATACGGATCCCAAAGAAAGGGTATTCTATTAAATTTAAGCCTTCTTGAGTATTTGTTACTCATCTGTCTCGAAATGTGAAAAAGAAGCAATGAATAACTTACGGCTTCATTGATTAATTGACTTCATGTTTGATTTAATAATTGAACAAATTATTGAGATATGATTGATTAAAATTTTATTGATTAGGCAACTGACCCGACGGATTGGACAATCAATAGGTCGATTGACTGGCCAACTCAGTTGCGCGCTTTCGTGTCTCTCGCCGAATAAGCGTTGATTGGCGAAGCATTATAGAACATCTCCTGGTGCTCATGCGATAGCCGACGAATCAAATTGGAATAAATGAATTCCGGAAGTTCCTCAATCCCATTGAAGGTATAGTTCACCAGTAGCCTTGCATTCGACGCTTCTGATTTTCGCACGAAGATGTTGAGACACCATCGGGAGAATTGCTTTTAGCTGGGCCTACAGCGAAGAGGCCACAACGGGCTCAAACTCTGGAAGGATAAAGCAATACGAGCTAACAGCCTCTGTACCTCCATTGTGCTGAGAAGAGTAGGCTGTTTCCAAGGAAACATCACTCAGGTGTCCTCGGACCAGCGACTCTGCTTTAGTGGTCTTGCCTGTAGGCTGTTCATTCCAAAGCATATGTTATGGCTCCAGAGATTGACTCCAACAAATATACTCGTCACCTTCCTGAACTATTTCAAAATACTATTTGTTTGTAGTGCACCTGAAACAAATATTATCCACTGCTGATACCATTCGTTCGCCCTGCCTACGGAAACGCAAAGGAACTAAGCACCTCTCAGCTAGCGGCTCTAAACTTATTTAAGGGAGTAAGCGAAGTACAGAAATGCGGTGAAAACAGGATATATTCCAGTTCAGAGGTAATGTACGTTTTCTATTCTTGAACATCTGAATTTCGGCCTCTTGGTAGACTTAGTTCTTTTTTCTCTACTTTCCGTGTAACCATATGTACATAACCCGAGTGTCGAAAGCTGAAAGTAAAGCTGTTTCTTAAACTCAGATAATGCGTTTGAATAATGGCCTGTAGCTGGTAAGTTGACACCTGCTTTCTGAGTGCCCATATCTACCATGTGTCGTTTTCTACGTTTAAGATTTTTGAAAACTCAACGATGTTTGAACATGTCAATCATCAACCAGCACAATTAGAAACCCTTTTCAAGCGTAGTAAGTGCGACTTTAAATCTTGAATATATTTTTACAGCATGGAATTTAATTGCGCTTTTTAGGAGGAGGAGGAGGAGGAGGAGGAGGAAGATGAGGAGGAAAGGCAGGGAGGTTAACCGGTAAAGGAACTGGTTTGCTACCCTGCACTGGGGGAGAGGGGTAGGTGGGTATAAAAGTTGTGAGTGAGAGAGGGATGATGAAGACAGTACAGTCACATCACAGACATGTCACATCACATCACGTCACAGTCACATCAGGTAACATAAAAAATAATAGCCTTTCGATCAGTCCTGTGCTTTTCATAAAGCGGAGCAGTGCCTGGGAGGCCTTCACCGCAGATGATCGCCATGGCCAGGGACCTAGGATCTTAATTTCAGTCAGTGGGCGTCCATCTAGACACTCCAGCGCACAGCAAAGACACTGTCTTTCCTCGCTGTATATGGGGCACTCACAAAGAATGTGGCCTATAGTATCGTCGCACCCGCAGTTTGTACATTCAGGGCTATTTGCCATACATATCAGAAAATAATAAGAGTTTGTAAATCGCACTTTAGAAGACACACAGACGCATACGTTCCCACATTTGTCGTCATCTATGAGTTCCTTTCTTCGCGGTCTTTCAGCCGTGACTCTGGATCGCCTAACCATGAATTTCTCCGTTCGTTCTTCACACGTATTAATTTTAAATACTGCAATACCAGACCAGGTATGCGTTTTTGAATTCGCCACAACAAAGCTGTCATATCTTGCTTTCTCTGCATTTAAAGGCCTCGGGCAAAGATAGGCGATGCGTTTAAATCCCCCCAAGATTATTTCCAGTAGTTTATAAGAATTACACCGCCTTGTGCAAAATGAAAGGAGTGTCATCGTACAAGATGCCGTGGCGAAGCTATGCCAATGTTCTCCATACGCTGCAAGAAGTCATAACTATAATTACCAGTTTGACGAGTTTAATTAGGCGGATCAATTCTGTCGACGCACGCGAATCGATTATCTACCAAGCTTCAGATATTTTTACGGCGGATCACCAGAGCATACTTTCAAATTTGCCTAAGCTTCCATAAGTTTCAAAATGAAGAGAACTTTAGCTAAAATTTCTACTATTCCGCGAAAGGGTTGCTGCAGTGGTTTTGTCCCTCTCTCAACTAGGTTTGTGTAGTTGGCTGGAACATGACCTACATATTTGTCAGCCATTCTATTCTTTATTTATTGATTGGATGCGCGACTACGATACTATACTGGAAACATGCCACTGCCTTGGCAGCGTGCTGCAACGAAGATCATATGTAGTTGTTATGCAGCGCTGCTATGCAGTAGTTAACCAGTTACAGCTGCACAGCAAGCGATACAAAATTTTTCTACGGGTAGTAACTTTCGGCATAGGCTTTCGCACTTTTGCTCTCGTTAACTCCGTAACCAGACTAATCTAGATGACTTTTCATTGGTTTCATTATAATTGCCGCATTTGCTGACATAATGATGTGCGCATACACTAACTACATAACAGGCAAAACATTTTTTTCGGCGCCGAGCCTACTGACAACAGCAAGATACAGTAATAGGCCATTTCATAAACGTGGAAATAACTATGCCATAATATATATCACCTTTAGAATGTCGATACTTCTAATGTAAGCCTGCACGGCGAGCATCAGGTAAATATGTACGTTCCAAAATTGAAAATGTTATAAGAAGTCTTTTTATAAATCGATACCTATTTAATCTAAACAGTCACCATAGTCTACCTTTATAGAAGAAATGAAACCTTAATCATAAAACCTTAATCATCTGGCTGAGAGACATTTCTTCTAAACTATTCAGGGCGTGCTATCGAAAGGAACAAAAACGGAAAACGTAGCGGTGAATACTTTTGTGATTTCCGATTTCTAATGATGACCTGTTCTCAAGTAACAAAGAGGACGAATAGAAGAGTGTAATCGGGGTTCTAGGCAGAAAAATCAGAATGGTACACATAAAGAAAGGCATGAAGAAATGCAAAGCAATCTTAACATTCCCAGCACGCTAGCTATGATAACCGTGGGTAGTCGTGTGTGTAATCCAGTCAGGTCCAGAGTTAATCTGCCACCCATGCGCTTGCCAAACACGTGGGCACGGCTAATTTATTTCACTAAACACTCTCCAAAGTCAGGAAGTGGAAGAGAAGATCGAGAGATGGGAGACGTCCAGTAAGAACATGTCCTCTCAATTTGTCTCCGCATCACAAGCTCCCATGGGTTGACAAAACGAGGTTTCATTGGAGCAATGAAAGGCAGATGCTTGTCAAAAGCTTGGACGAACTTGAACTAACTTCCGGGTAGGAAGAAAGTTTAATTAAGGGCAATTAGTGATTCTCCGTGCTAATCAGTGAGCCGCTTTGAGTTTAAATCTTACCCCAAGAAGCAGCTAAATTTAGCCGTATAGGTGGACACTTTCCTATACCACACGACTTTGATTTCCTTTCTCTTTTGTGAGCAGCCACACCATGGATGCTCTTAGGCAGCTGTTTTGGAACAATGGCTAGCGAGACGGAAGTTTTGTGGGATTAGGAGAGTGTCGTTGCTGGTTTTGTACTTTCTCGCAATGTAAAAGAGTCTAACAAGAAAATGAAAAAAAAAATCCTGTTTATGGATGCCTATAACATTAAGGTGGTACATATTTGCTTCCAATTTATAATTTAGGAATAGAAAGGAATAATGAAAGTAACACCAACAAACAAACGTTTGTTTTCGATACGATTCTCCCAAATTGGTTGCTATGGAAAGATAATGGTGTATGAGAGCGTACGTTGGAAGAAAAAAAGCCAGAAAAACTGACCAGTTCCACTGAAAAGTGTAGAATATGTGCATACACTTACTCTCACCGGCAGTCTTCTTATATTTATTTATTTGTATTTTTTCTGCTCCGCCAAAAGGCTGTTATTACTTCAAAATATATGCCGTCATTAGTCGCTTACATATTCTCAAAATTATGGGTTCTACAAACTTTATGTGCAATACTTTTTGCGATGAAGACAACCTCCGTCAGCAATGAATACACCTGCAGCGAACGTTTTTGTTTTTATGTTTATCGTTTGCTCATCTCTAGACCGTGTGGGAAGCTTCGGCAAAAGTCCTAACTGCTGTAGGGTTCGTCCCATAAGGACAATGCAAGTGTTACAATTTATTCGAACTGCTAACTTAAGTACTCCATAAGGTGGGAGGAAACATAACACACCCACAAAAAGGCAAGAAAAAACACACCAGCAGTTATTGCCGGTGTGCAAATATGTAATGGAAATAAACTTGCATCAGCAGACCAAGGAACTGCTTCATTTTCATTTTTCCGCTTGCGAACATTTTTTTGTCTAAACTCTCCCAAGCCAATAATTCTTATCAAACGTTTGTAACGAATGAATTTTCTTTGGATTTGATGCTGACGCATTATTTTTTTTGATATACTCGAGAAGAGTTTGCTAGTGCTATCTACTTTGTTTTCACTGATTGTCCTTTCTTTGAAAGTGTACAATCTACATTCCTTGATCACCTGACGTTCATCTTGATTATTATTATAATTTTCTTTTCAATGTCACACTAATTTGCATAAAAAACATTAATGATTTTGTCACGTTTCCAGTGATACCTGCATTGCCCTGCACTGGCAGGGCAATACAGCGTTTCGATGTATGCGAAACGGAGATGCGTCTGTGTGCTTGCGATGTCAGTGCACGTTGAAAATTACTCCGTAGCCCTCTCTTTCTACTTTCACTCCCATCTTCCATCATTCCTTCATAGCGCGGGTCAGGTGTCTACAGAGAACGTGACACAGATACTCGGCCTTTCCTTTACTGAATTATCAAAAAAATATTAAAAATCAGCGGATTGGAAAGGAGGTATTACAAGAGCTGTCGCTGCAACACTCAGCGTTTGCTCTACCAGTAGGCAGAAGCCATAATTAAACAGCTTGAGTTTTAAGGCCAAAGCCGTTATACGCTCATGAGTGTGGACAGGAATTGCGCGTCCGCATCCTGACTGTCGAGAAATGAATTAATGAATAAAAGAATGGTTGTTTGAAGTAATGGGTGAAATAATGTATGTAAGGGAACTTTCGTTGATGTGGAGTAATTACTTATAATTAGAGCCCAAAAAAGTTCCGACATCAATATAGCCAACGACGTCGATATAGTGTTCAGATGACCAAACAGCCACGGGCATCAGTATTGTACAAAATACGTAAGAACTGTGCAAAAGACTGGTAAAGACGTTGCAATAGACGTTGCCTCGTCATTGCGTTGCAATATTGAAAACAGTCACTGAAGAGTAAAAGAGGAAAAAAATACTTCAAGAGAAAGGACTGTAAAAACAGTGCACAAAAAAAAAACTTGGAAAGAGCAAGAGTTCAAAGAGTAAAAAAGAAAGTAAACAAAAAGGAAAAAGTGTAAAAAAGATAAAAAAGATGAAAAAGAGAAAGAAATGAGTGAAAAAGCGGCCAATGATTGCAAAGGAATGAAGGAAAGTCACTTTACCGCACCTAAAAGAGATCCAAGTTCCTCCAACGCATTAAAAAAAAAATTATTTTGTGGTCATTGTGGAATAGTGCAAAGTGCGTTTATGATCATTTTTATAGAACTTCCGATAAGTCGATAAATTAAAATTCTCAATTCTCGCCCCCCCCCCCCCCCCCCCTCAGAATGAGCAATTGAGCCTGAGATGGAAAGCCAATCGAGTGTGTTTTCGATAGTAAATAGCAAGAACTTTTATAAAAGGCTGAAACAGAGAGGATTTCCAAATGTGTCGTCTGTTATGATACTATTACAAAATATGTGAAAACTAAATTTATCTTGCACTTTCTCAGAATATGTCCATACTTCTCGCTATAGAAATCCAGTGCACAAGCTAGCACTAGCTGAGAATAGAAATGAACACAAAATTATCGATACTTGGACAGAACCCACGCTTTCAAAAATCAAAATGTTATGATGATAATTAAATTTCGTGGTTTGTGTGGCGAAATAGCGCCAGGGAAAAAAAGTATACTTACTATAACCAAACAGGGCGGAAAGAGCAATTTCTTCACTCTTCTCTCTCGGATAACCCGAACACCATGCCATTTAACTCATACCCACTGCTTCACCCGGCTAGGTACGTGGTGGCTTAAGATCTAGAGAAAATTGATGTTGCAGGCAGAACTCTGAGTGCCGAAGTTGGTAGTGGACTAAATTCATTCCAAGCGTTCTTCACTCTTCACACCCTCTTCTCCGGTTTGAAAATTAGTACATATTACATTTTGTTTATTTTTCATATATTTCATCAGTCATTTGACGCATGGTCGTGTAATCACGGAAATGTTCTGACATGACGCCATAGTCGCTCAGCATATTACCTGGTTATCATCAGTAAAGAGCACGCTTTATGTATATAATTGTCTTCCAAACGCACCGAGATGACACACAAACCGGCAAATCTAGGAGCTCAGTTTTACTACGTACAGTGCATTAGGATGCTAAAAGTTAGTTACGGCTATGAACAAACATTTCTCTGAGTCAGTAGCGCTGTGCGACGCTTTCCTTAAATGCCAGTTTACGATCTAAATATAGCGCGGTAATTAAAACATGATTGATACATTAGGCTGGAACTCCACATTCCCGACTACTGCTTCATCCCCCACTCACTCAAAGAAGACGCTAATAATCTTGATTCCGCGAAACCATCTAAGTCAGTCTGTTGTCCTCGGAAGAAACAGAAAGCGCCCACTTATTACGGTGTAAAGAAAGATACAGGAAACAACATCGTTATTAGAATGCGAGTTCGATACTGGAAAGCCAGGACTGCCCGGAAATGTTTACTCTGGATTTCTTAGTACCCGCGTAAAATCTGGGGAGTGAAAGGAACCAGTTCTCCTAAACCAATAAAGGATTTCAAACCTGTATATAGTTTGGGAAATGGGGACCCATTTTCTCGATTCATACACGGTACAAGAATGTATAAGAACTGTTAAGACAACCCTCGCACTATTCTATTTCCGAAAAAGTTGTGATGGTCGCAAGTCTTGGTACTCCCACACGGTCAGCACTTGATGGTTTGCTTCCTGAGAACCTTTGTGTCACTTTCAAATTGCCACCAATTTCACGGGCTTGTTGCTTGACGCTTCTGAAGAGTGAACTGAGACAGCGGAACTACCGAGCTCTATTTTGAGACGATATCTGGTTCACTTCTGTAGAACTGTACGATCTAATGAAAAAGAATTCTTTTCATCCCACTTGTTGTAGTTAGCGTTAGGTGTCGTCCCTAGATTGCATGCTCCACTTTGAGTTGCTATATATTCTAGTATTCGCTGGGCACATCCAATCACTTCCTTGGATGCGCCAAACGGTGTTTTCTCTTGATTTCAAAGCAACTTTACCGCATGTGTAGTCGCATCTTCTTTTAAGACATTAAATGACGTTAAAAAGCCTGCTTATCTTTCTTATCAGATGAAGTATCCGAACGCGGCTAAACAAAAGATGACACTCGGATCAGAAATATCGAAGAACATTGAGGAAATTCGCTTACATATACTCGTAATCGTTCCACATAGGTTCGAGTTATAAGTGGTACTTTCAAAAACGTTCCGCTTAATAAGGGGAACGTTTTTTTAAAGTTCCACTTATAAGCGGAACATATGTGGAACCAGATTAAGAGTGTATAGTCACAGATCCTTAGCAGCTGAAAAACATGAACACAATCACAAAAAACTGCAAGGTGGTAAGGCCGACTGTTAGTGCTGGTTAGGGAACCTAAACATACAGCAAGCACACACATTCAGTGCGCCCTCGGGCCCGGTGCAGAAAGTTATTACGCTTTTTCCTGCCTGCAATTTTAGGGACGCAATGTTTGAGTCGAATGTTTCCGAATGGCAGAGTTTGATATTTTTCTGTTTATGCTTATAGTAGGTGATTTCCGGGCAACGGCTACGATGTGTAAGTGTTATTCTCACCAGACAGCGAGAAAAGTTTCGTATTCCCAAAGGACACAACGTTTTTGCAGCTCCAGCCTGTTTTAGATATCGCTATATTTCGCAGTGTACAGTATACGGCACTTTATGAACGCGGTGATGACTTCAGAATATCTTTATTCTTTTATTAAAAGCTTGAAATCGTGATTTTTTGAAAGAAGCTTTAGGTGCATTAAGCGTTACAGAATTTAACAGTACAGCATTGGACATTTGGGTTATTGTACGCAAAAAATGTGTTGTAATTGGTACGACAAAGAGATCGTGTTCACTAAGTGCAGATGAGAATAATATTCTAATGTAGAAAAATTCTCAAGTTATCATTTATCATCTGAAAAGTTTATCGGTCTTGTTTTCATAATGATGCTTTGTCAAAAAAAAGTTTTTAGAATCCCAGTGAATTACGTCATAGTTTTAATGGGGGGGGGGGGGGGGGGTAGAGAAAGTGTACGCACTGATGGATAAGGGAACGTTTCTGGAGACATTTAATTTAATTAGATATGAAGCCCAGCGGCTGTCTACGTTTTCTTGCAGTCATAATTTTGAAAGCCTCTTTCAGTGCCAGGGAACTCCTCTCAGCGTTTGTTTTCGTTCTTTGCAAGTCAACTTGTGGGGAACATAACTACAACTATTTCAACACTCTATAACATCATCTTCCTCCTTATGCTCATGAGCGCTTTACCCACTTCTAGGACCGACCTTGGAGTCATTCAATTTTATTAGATATGAAGCCCAGCGGCTGTCTACTTTTTCTCGCAGTCATAATTTTGCAAGCCTCTCAGCGTTTGTCTCCGTTCCTTGCAAGTCGCAAGTCAACTTGTGAGGAACACAACTCCAACTATTTCAACACTTTAATACATCCTCTTCCTTGTGGTCGTAAGCGCTTGACCCACTTCTATGACCGACTCTGGAGTTTGTCGATGCATTAAACTTTTTTTTTGTGGCACCATTTATGGCGTTTCCTGATGACCAGAGCTATAAACACCATCTTACTCTGTTCCTAACGTCATCTTCCCGTTTTTTTGTTTACGACCGAGTACGCAGTTCCGCCAAGTTACTGGAGTTAAGCAGACCTAATTTCCACAGCTTTAAGTTGTTTTGTGAAGTTAATTATTATGTACGAAAAGCTTGGGGGCAAATTCTGCACTGTGCTGAGCGGCATAGCCCGTCACAAGTCCGTAAGTGATGAATGGATCTTATTAACACGGCTCTCATAAACACACACTCGAAGGCGCGTCGCTGAAATTATTTGAATGTAATTAGAGCCTCTCTCGTCCTATATGTTGCAATCCTAGAACTGCCCGATGACACGAGTTGAGTTTTTTGACATTCAATATTTCAGCTAATTCAGACTTTAGCGCGTGAAAAAGCGCAGTTTAAAACAGCTATCGTTTTTTTTTTTTTCGTCAAAGGTCTTGTGTCTCACGCTGGACAAATAAATTGAATCCAGATTATTGTTCGCATACAACAAGAAAATTCCTGAAAAGCTGCAGAGAAGAAATATGAATGTTGCTTAAGAAAGAGCTGCGTGCGATTTCGCCTAATTTGCAATATATAAGCTTTCAAACGAAACTCTTTGTAGTCAGAATGATAAAATATCTTGGTGTGCTGCCTCAACTCTGAAAAGCTTGGAGAAGAATATTTCTTTCAATCCTGCTTATTACCTGTCTTGTTCGATCTCTATTGACTTCTAAAATTGTATCTGTTTAATGATCTAACCTACAGACTTGCATGGGTTCATAACCAAATTCTAGACATCTGGTAAAGAGCTCTCATCCCTGGTTACGGTAAGCGGTTCCCGAATGATGCGCTGTATGATGTCGTTGGCGTTGTCTCGCTGGTAGTTTGGCACAAAGTACGTATTCTGCACATTGACATTATGGTTGCGTGCCTGTGCACTCAGCACATCCGAAATGAGCCTGTTGTCGCCGGGGCCGCATACCACAGCCACCATCAGTGGCCATCATCGACGCAATTTAAATACATAAAGCGGGAATTGCTGAGCGGGTCTTATTGGTTTAAACATAGAACGCGCTCCATGCTTCGGAATTAAAAATATGATTATTTTAAATGCCGAAGAACAGGAGATGGTTGCAAGTTTATAGTAGTATAAATAAATTGATTACGTAAAGATAACAAATATGACATACGAAGCCTAGGGCATAGCAGAAATGAGCACGTATAGATATTCAACACAGTGATACCTGCGCACAACTTACGTTAAGGATAGATTTCAGTTGCCATCTGCTACGCCCCAAAGCTCGCGGATTGACTCCAATCACTAAAGATGTAAATTTGCCAAGCAAGGAAGCGCCAGACGTTACGTCGATTGCATTGCGATGTCCCCAGATTTAATCCATACACTGAGATGATAGAGTGACGACTTGCAGCATTCCTAATGTTTTTTGTTTTGGTTTTATCTTTCGCTACCCAAATTTTGTTCTCTACTTTCTCTTTTATTTTCATGTTGAAGTCCGTACCACTTGTCCGACATGGGTACGATGCTCTACTTTTATTTTTTAATAAGCCTTACCTTGCTGAAACCATACCAAACCTATAATATGCAAAACATCAATTTGTACTTCGAACTATATCAGGAAACAACAAAACCTAACCACAAAAATCAGCACTGAATGCGTACGCACCAATAGTAGGCCTAAATAAATGGCAAAACGAATGTTATAAATTCAGCTGCCATGAATACCACCTATCATTAGGTAGCTAGTTGCACTAATTTAGCTCACTAAAAACTAGCTAGATTTAGATTTTAGGAAAGATTTTTGAAACTAGCTAGTTCACGAAAAAATCTTACCGAATGGTGCAACTTATGACCAGTAACAGTGTGAGCGCAAACATCTATTCGTGCTTCGTATATATGTTGTGACAAAAAGAAAGACCCAGCATGTTTTATGGCAATATAAATGGCGTATGATTGTCGGAAATTAAGAATGGCAGATACCTAGCTAACCTATTGTCTTCTTATCTCGAGTAGGTTACCGGGTTTGCTAACATCGCATCTGCTGGTTTGCAAAACACTCTCTTCATGATGATACGCTTACGGCCCACACCAGCATCTGCTGAAATGCTAGCCTAGGCAGCCTTCGTAAGAACACATTTAGAATAAATACATGTACTACTCGAGACCCCCAATCGACAATCAATGTCATAAATAAATGTTATAAGCGTAGCCATGCAGATAGCTCTCGCGTAACTCCAGGTTTAACCACAAGCCAAGTCACAGCTAATGTTTTGCCATATTGTATCTAGGTATGCGACTTCAATGTCCGTTCAATGTCCTGTGTCGTCCTTTACGCTGTACGATGTGATGGATCGATACCAACTTACCCAAGTCGCTCTACTTTCGAAGTCGGGGACTGCTAATATAAACGTAGATATCTGACTCGCTCTTAAGCGACAAAAATGCATAAGACCCTGTATAAAGAAAATACAACATGATCTTGAAGAAAGCAAAACAAGTAAAACAATTACTTCCCTATTTAGAAGCCTTGTGTCATAGTTTGGAAAGGAAAGAAAAAAGATGAAGTGAAACTATGTATTGAAAACCTGCGCGACTTCTACATTTCCCGTATTGTACTCTCATAACTGAGCAACGGTGACGGATAAGAGCCACGCGTCATTGATCTCAAGTCGGATTGGAATGGCAGTACTGGTGAGGACTCACAGAATTGTATTAGTATTAAATCCCGGAATACTGCTGTGTAATAGCGACATTCAGGTCCGCTTGCACACTGCAGAAACTAAGGCACTTGGTCAAAGCAACTAGCAGTCTAAACGTACAAAATCTATTAGTCTGGCGCAGAAATTATAATACGAAATTTTGTGCATGAAGTGCACATACGGCACATTTGTATAGATTGAATCAATCTTTTAAACAGAAAAATAAGCTAAACACCGTGTCGCTAATACAAAGGCGCTAATTGTTAATGCGGAAATTTGATATTCTTCGTCCTTCCGTTTTTTTTTTCTTCAAAAACTGAACTGGACACACGGGTGTAATTATTAGCTTCTTTGCTGTAATACAGCCGAATGGGGGCCGTATTCGGACTTTGCACCGTCACTGAAACTGTCGCCATCTTAGGGTCATCTGAATTGAGAAAACGCAGGAATCGTAAGTGGTAGTGACATCCGGTTACGGAATTTCCACCAGTAGGATGACTCGAGGTCGGGAAGATGGCGACACTTTCAAAAACGACGAAAAGATGGAAACTGATGAGGGTAAAAGAAAAGTTGGACCTTTGTCGGGGCGCTGACTTGTAGGTTTAATGTAGAAACTACGCCAAATGTTTTCATACAAGTAGGGTATCTCTGCAACCCTACACAAAATACAAATATGGCTCAGTTTATTGCAATACTGCGGGAACATGAATGGAAGTATACATTCCAAGCCACGAGAGAGACATTTTAACTACCAGAAAAGGGATTACGAAACTAAAACTTTAGTTCGAGAGGAAACTCCTTCTGCGGCTCGTAAATTTGTGCAGAACGTTGTAAGCGGAACAGCATTGCTAGACGGGGTTATGAAGTACAGTGGCAATTATAATTTATTTGATTCTATTAGTGCGGCTGCACCTTCAAGAAAAGCTTTCTCAGAACTACTTATGGCAACCATTTGTGATCAAGAAATAAACGAACCGAGATTTCAGCTTACGTTTCATGAGTGTAGCATTAGTAGGTATGCTTGATAGGCAGAACGAGAGAAACATGGCTACGCAGTATGAACGAGCACTGAACAAGGGTAGAGGGAGAACCTCAGTCTGCAAGTTGAGCCAACGATTCGGCAAGTGGACTTATCTTCGTCTAAGCCGAAGAAGACAATACGAAGAGAAGTCCACTTGTGAAAACATTAGCTAGACTTACGAACTGAGGTTACCCATCTACCCATGTTCAGTGCTCTTTAATAATGCTGCATCCAAGATTTACGTAAGAGACTGGCAAACTTAAACACTACTAAAGGCTATTTTCTTGAGTCCAGAAATTAGTGAAGTGTGACAGAAACATTAGCGTAGCTGCGCAAGGTAGAAAGCACCTGTGTTTTGACTGTAAGGCAGGGCGCCAGCGTGTGGAGTAAAATACGTTATATATATACCAGTGTCTCTTTTTGCAAACGCGTTAACACAATTGCAGGGCACGTTGCACCCTGTAATTTGCGCGGCAATTATTCCCTGCTTACGAGTGGACGTTTGAATATTTAATATGCCGTTCACATTGACTTCAGCGGCACAGAAGAAAAAAGGTGTCCAGGTCGATGAACAGCGTCTATTATGAGCCAGGGACGAAGTAAGGCGTGGAAAAAAGTATTCCTTTTTTTCTTGCTGTTTTGTCGTCTCATTAAAGAAACCTATTGCAGTCAATGGGCCTGGACGATGCGAAAATATAAAAACAAAATAGATAAGGGTATTGACGAGCAACGGTTCCGACGGCGGCTGGTGAGTTCATCTAGGCTCCTCTTCATCGCAGTCTCGTTCTTGTGAAACGGTCGTCCTAATTCGCCGCAAGGCAACGCTCGTCTCCACCTTGCACGTACGCCGATATTGGTTTTGGTTGCTAGGCGGTGTCTTCTCACCTGGCCGCAATTATCACTTTCTCGGAGACCAAGCATTTTGAAGGCAAGACCGGGCCGAAGGTTCGTTGCAGTGGGTGGTTGTGGGTACACGATGATAGTCATGCCCTGCGGCATATTTTCTTGCACCCCGATTAGACACCCACTTTCTGGCACCTTGTGCGGAATAGAAACCGTCCTCGCAATACAAGAACCCAAAACAAAACTCATCCTGTGAAGAAATCGCACTGCTTTTCTAGTCACTACATGGTAGCGCAGTAAAATAACGGATCGTACGAGGACGAATCACAAGAAGGCTGTGCGTTTCGTAGAATTGGAATTTGAACTGGCTTTCAGATCTGCAATCAGTAGAACTTTGCTCTCTCTTGCGCTGCATACTAGTGAGTGCTATACGCTAGCAGTGCGCGTTTCTTGGTATTCTTCGAGGTAACCCTTCCCTTAGTTGTTTTTTTTTTTTTCATGTATTCATAGTCTATAGAAGGTCGAGGAGACAAAACGGTTAAGATCGTCTAAGAATTTTGACAGTTTGTGATCTTTAAAATCCCTCTAGACCAAAGTGGACTGGCATAGCGTCATAAACATTCGTCTATTGATACTTCATAAACTTTCAGCAGACATATGGGGTTAGGTGTCATAAAGAACTTATTTATCTAGGTTTATGCACTCTATGTATGAAAGCAACCAAATGCTGGCTTTCAAAATTTCGGCTGTTCATAAACGAACGTCTGCCAATAAACTCAAGTACAATGGCTGTCCTAGACTTAGGTCTAATTATATCCTAAAGCTTTCTGCGGACGTATATCGATTGGTTGCTTTTAGCCGGTTTGTTCGCAGCGTATATGGTACCTACAGGTGCCGGTAAAATTTAGACCCTAGATATTTGTGTATTGATTGCCATGCGTTGTCTCCCCATGATTTAATCGTAAAACAACACTTTGTGGATACAGATACTAGTTAACGCATGACATCAAGGACTACTTACACTTGACAATTTGTTATCTATATGATATGGAGAGAGGTTGACATCAACTCTTTGTTGTCTATTCTAACTGCTCAGTGTACCGTTACGACTCCGCTCCAGCTTCAGAAATTACTGGGAGTCGCACAGCGGCGCTCATATCACGCTGCTTGCAAAGAGCATGCTGCTTACATGTTGAGAGCCTACATTCCGCCCGGCATGTAGGCTCATTGCTAAATATTGCTCTAGACGCCCAGGCATGAATAGGAATGACGTCATGAGGCCAAAATATGACTCAACCAGGGGCTTCTAACAAATCAGCCTTTGCCAACCCTTTTCAATTTGGCAAAAATTAAAACCCGCGAAGTTTAAAAAGTGTCATGGGGCCACGCACTCTATACGACCGAATAGTCGGTGGATACTGTGCTTCCATCTATGACATTGTGAACCGCTGCCACTGTGATTTATGTGAGCTGTCCTAAAAGGGTTAGCATTGCTGCTGATTCAGATGACGCGCCGGAATAAGCTTTCTGTCCGCCACAGTTCACGCTAACCGGATTGAGATTGCGGGCCCCGATTGATTGGTCGCGGAGTGCCTGAGGACTTTACAAAGTTACGTATATAAGGTGTCGAGTGTGTACAAACATTATGGCTAGTCATACACATGACTCACAGTCCTTATGTAACGTAGGAGGGCTCAGCACTCTACGAAGCAACGTGATGTACATGAGGCAACATAATGATTTCGCCTACTCAGACGTCAGCAGTCCTAAGTGGTTCTACTGAATTTAATTTTAGAACAAGGTCTATTTGGAAATAAGAAGAAAATGCAACCATTTAGCCTGGCAGAGGCCGTACCGGGCCATCACCTTCGCATAGAATATGCGGTGCTCTGCCACATACTAGAAGGTAGAGTAGCCTTCTA
>JAJIZL010023605.1:0-13916 GCA_023969395.1 Amblyomma maculatum | reverse complement strand
TACGGCGGTCCTTAATTTTTTTTTTATTTTAACGCGATGTAGTTGAAGGCCGCATTCACCAGGAAGTCTGGCGTCATCGCCGTTGCTGGCGTGGTTGGTCGCGTTGTGAGTGGAAGACCGCTGTTATGGCCCTGGCATGCGGTAACTGCCTTCTCGCACGACCTTGCACTATCAGGTCATAAGACGTGACGGTACGCATGACATGGCCGAGACGACACAAGCTGTCATGTTGCGCTTCACGTTTCAGGTAGAAGGGTGAGAGAAGAATCCAGACCTCCGCAACTTATGGATCCCTAATTAGAGCTGCTGCTCATAGGCGACTCGGGCGTTGTCGTGCGCTTTGGTTAAAACGGCTATTATATATATGTCGTGGGTGTTCACATAATCTGGTATGCTACAACAACATGATATTAAGTATCTTTTGGATAAGGGAATAACAAGTATACTACTACTGAGTTGGCGAGTAGCATACTGAATGGACGCGTACGAGGATCCGGGAGCCATTAAAAGCTGTCTCGTCATAGCCGTAAAGGAGGGGCCTTAGCGCCTCGGCCTACGACCTGCCTACAAAATCTAATAAATGTAACTATTAGTATCGCCTAAAACTTATGGGGTACCTCATCACAAAGTTGACTACAACTTCACGAATCATGCTAATTAATTAGTTTACACTGTGCTGCCTAGAACACAGACTCCCGAAACACGATAGCGATAAATACACACGTCATCAGTGCAAACATCCCAAGCATTTGGTCAACTTTAGCCACTCGGAATTGTTTCGTGTGATATCTTATAATTCAAATTTCCACTATAAACTTTAGTTTCACAATGGCTAACAGCCGCCAGGATAGGGAATGGGGACTTATCTAATTCCTGATATATATTCCACAACCATAGCATAGACTTTTACGCTAATTGCTTTATCGTCGCTTTCGTGTAAATAAAGACAGTTTCAATGGATCAGTCAGGAAGTTCACTTATTCCTGGTCGAAATGCCAGAAGCATATCACATGCTTTGTTACTAATTGCTTTCGGTCACTTTCGTGTACAGAACCACAGTTTGGATGGTTTTGATATCTTCATTGATATTCGTGCCTTAGCATTTTGTAGATGATAGCGATTATTGAACCTAATACGGCATATAGGCATGAAAAGGTATTTTTCCAGAGCAAGGTACGTCGCTGTGTAATAATTTGAGCAAATAGATATGAAAGGAGCACGCTACGCAGGATCGGGAATTACGAGCAGGTTTTGCATACTTGTACAAGCCGGTGGTCGCGACCCTTATCTGCTTCCTCCCTCCCGTGTCCTTGGCAATAAAACGTTTTTTCATCCTCACCTGCTTTCCGACTCTCTCTTATTTCTACCAAGGCGCCTTTCTTCCCGCCTTACATTCTTCCCGTTGGTTTTCTCACTGCTTTCCGCTCTCTGTTCTCTCCCCTTTCCCACAAAACCCTACTGCCGCCACCTCGTTCCCTCTCTACGCAACAGGTGTGGCTCTTCAGTGAGAGAGCCAACACCAACCGGAGATATTTTTTGTGAAGTGAGGCTTCTGAGTACTGACTGCCACTTGGCAGACCAACCTGTCAACTTCGACATGCCACTTGATGACATCACTCCCCTCATCGATCAGCCAGCATTTAGCGGTGCCATGAGAGGGTGGGATATGCCATCACACGAGCTGTGAAGTGTAAGTCATATAACTAATTTCGGCGTCAGATATCTTTTGGGAACTCTGGCTACCAGCACTGACAGTTGAAAAGCATTTCGGCAGGGCCGCTCATTAGTCAGAAAAGAAATGCGCTTTGGATGATCTTTCTATCATGATTAGGAGAGATGATGTGTTTTATTACTAATAAATGGCAGTTTCATCTGGCAACCAAGAATGAAAAATTTAGCTAATCTGCATCAGCATACCTTACTTCACGCTTTCAACAGTGCGCGTAAAACAAATCGATGATATTTCTTTAGTTACGCAGCCCTGATTACGTATCACGCCATGGCAATCGCAGAATGCCTTGTTACAACCAGGTTGCGTGTAATTACATATTTTTTATTTTCTTGCTAAATTTTTCAAACAGAGGCGCATACCCCGATTAGTAACTAACTGCGGAGTTGCACTTAGCTAAGGGCACCTGTGATTATTATTAAAAACATAATTTGGAAGGATGTCTGTTCTCATCAGTATAGAAACCTTTATTATTCGCCCAAAAAGTATCACGCTCTTCAATTACATGAAAATCCGAGGCTTTTAATCTCTGATACAGTTTCGTTCTGTGCGCGTGCACAGCGGTTGGCACCAGCGCGCAAGGAAAAGGTTAGAATGGTTTATAAATCCTCCCGCTGTTTACGGTGAGGCTAATGAGGACCACTGAGACCTTAATCCGAGTGGGTGTAGTTTGACTACACAGCAAATTTGCATTCCTAATCTGCTTTAAGCCAACGTCTCACCAGCTCACAAAAAAAAAATAAAAAAAAAAATCAGGACAATGCTTTTGGTCTCTGGAGACATATGTGGATAGTAGTGAGATATTTCCCAGGAAAGGGGCATGCTGCTTCTTAAGTTGGGAAAGCTAACAGCAGCGCATCGTTAATAAAACTTGCAACAATCCCGCGCATAATACCAGTGTTTTCTTCCAGAAGGACATTTCGATGATAGGAAGAAGGGCGCAGTGCACATGCTAAGCGCAGTGGTTCCAGTGGTTCTATAAATAATTCCAGGTTATTTGTGCTGAATAATCTTAAAGCAGATTTGATGAGAGTTTGCTGAAAAGAATTCCTCCAGTGTTTACTAAGGAGGCTCATAAGTGACGACAGGATTTGTGCGTCCGTGAAAGGTGGCACAACGTTATTGTAGACAAATGAATCGTTTTTATGAGTAAAAGAATGACTGCAGAAGGTAGAGAGCGAAAACGCGTTTGTGTGCAAAATGTCGCTGATGCGGAATGATTAGATAACTAAATAGAGCTCAATTTGACGTCAAAATATCCACAGTGTGCAGACGCGAAAAAAGTCACGGACGTCGAATTCGCCCAAACAACGTGAAAAACGTTGAACAGCTTTAACGTCAGGCCTCGTATTTCTGTTACAACATCGAAAACAGTCCGTCAATAGCAAAAGAGAAAATTTTAGAACAGGAAAAAGGAGAGAAGGAACAACCAAGAAAGAAAAAGTAAAGAGAGTAGCAAAAAAGAAAAACAGTGAGTAAAAGAGTAAATGAGTGAAAAGGCGGCAGATTAGTGCAAATATTGGCATGAAAGGCTTTCGCCTTACTTCCGTTAAAAAAATCTAAGTTCTACCAAAGAATTTTGTGGCCTCGCCGAGGCAGGTCGCCACACAAAGCGCCGGCTGACTCTATGACAAAATGGCCCGGCAATTCAGCGCGGAAGTTCAGCAACGCCTTTTCTAGAGTTTCACACTGTCACCGATACTTCATTTTGTTTATCACACTGCTTTGGTTAAAAGCCGGTGATATGATCAAAGCAAACGGTCTGGAATTACCAGCCAAGACCATAGCGCGATATTCAGACACATTCTCGGCATAAGCGTTTTGGTTATTGTGATCTTTTTTCGGATGTTTACAAGTATTGGTGCACTTTGTGTATGGATCGAGATTAACTGCGTAGAATAAGCAATTAAATGGGAGAGTGAGAGCAGCTCAACATGACAAGTCATATCCTTACGATTGCCTGACAAAGGCGCAAAATAAATCAGCATACTCAGGCCTTTGAAAGGGAGCCTAATAGAAGAACCTTGTAAGTTCTTTTTGTTAGCCCGAAATTCCGCGTATCTCTCCTTCACATTTAAGGTGTGCCTGCAGTGAATTCGCTCAGTCATTGAATGTGCCGATGACAATAAATAGGAGCCGTCCCTATCGCAGCTGAACCAAGTACAAACACTTATACCGCTGCATATTTCCAGTATATCTTGAAGGCCCAAGTCTCCAGGATACCTTCCCAGGAAAACTTCTGCAAAAGAAACGAATAGTCTCATTGCGACTCAATAGTCTCGCTCAGTCAGCGCTGATATGCTTCTATTTGTCTTCCTTGCGCTCTAAACCTGTGATGTCGAATTCAGTAATGTGTGCTTGCGGTCTAGTTGGTAAAATATTGCGAACAGAAGAGCGCTGAAGACAGGGACAAGAAAGAACATTAACACAGTCTGTGTTCTTTCTTGACCCGTGTTCAGCGCTTTCATTTTTGCTATGACAAACATCTCGAGCGGCAACATAAAGAAAATTCACACGACGGTGACAAGTGTGTCATGTGAATGTGTGAGCCTCAATAGTGGTAGTGTGACTAACGAAAAAAGAAACGCTTTCACGGATGTGTTCCGTTTTGTTTTCTTGCAATGTCAGACAGCCGGAAGCAAAGCGAGGCTTGCGCGGAGGTGTACCTATACTCTGTAGGGAATTTCGTTCGAAAGATCGCTTATTCAGCGGGGACAGTTTACTTGCGTGCCAAGTTAGACAAGCTGGTCTGAGCTCTCCAGCATCAGCTTGCGCCCACGTCGAAGCATCGTAACACGAAAGTCCTTTTCAGGCCGAGGCGTTCAAAACTTCCTTTGCGCTCTCGAAAAGGCGCAGCGTGGGTTGCTTAGGCTGTTCTAAACAGATACGCCTAAGCAGACCTGGCGCCGGGCAAAGGTATGTTTGTAGCCACTTTGTCGGCAGTGAGCTTGGAGCCAGCCACTTCCCGCAACCGAATAAGAGGCCTAAGCCACTAAGCCATCCGTCGCCTTCGCCCTTTCTTCATTCTTCCATCTGCCCCTTTCCATTTCCGCCTTCTCTTTTAAGCCTACAGAATGCATTAGCACTCGCCTCACTTTAGTGCCTGCCTGTTCACGAGAACGGTACCATGCTAAGGAACAACCCCGCGATATTGGCTCGTGCATTCCTGAACCTAATCATATCGGTTTATTTCTTTTAGGTTCTCGGGATACCACAAGTAATCTGATAAGTGGAGGAAAGCGGGTTTTCTACGAGCTTTTAAGACCAGCTTATCATTCCACGGTAGACATTGCTTGTCATTCATGCCTTCAAGTAGCTCATGGCAAGTTCGCCTGTTCACTCAGTGATCGAGAGCTGTAAAGGAACAGTCGACAATTGCGTGCCATTGTTTAAGTATCCCTAAAGACGAATACTATAGGCGCTGATATCCACAGTAAATAATTTCGAAGTTTCAGGCAGTAAGGAATGAGGCATGGAACTAACGCTGCGGTAGGCAACAAATGAATCAACCTCTTTTTAGTTAGCGGCCTGACTCCACCTTGAGAGCTGGAGCAAATCTCAATTCAAGTGACTACATTTGTACAAATGGTATGTTTGAGAAGCTCACGCCGCTTTTAATTTCTCATAAATTTTCTATTCTGAGTGTTCTACTTATTGTAAACTAAGGATAGCCTTTCGCTTAAGATTATGATAACTAGGAGAAGTGCAGGCTTCCCAAATTTTGAATGTTTCCGCAGTAAATAAGGGCGGTTTCAGATTTTGTACCTCTGCCGATAGATCGATGTCCCGAATAGTCTAAGAAATAGAAGTGCAACAAACATTTCCCGCCGATTGCAATCTATGTTACGCAGTCTCGACGACACATTCGCAAGATTAAAAGGGATTGCAGGCCTGTCCGCAGAGCCAGCCTACCGGCCCCGTACGAAATGCGCAGGAGGCAGTGTGCCGCCTCATTTGAGGTCTCCATCTCCTAGCGAATACAACTTCCGACGACTGTCCTTCTCCTGCATACCCGCCTGACCTTGAAGCGCTCGTTCTTGGTCACCCAGCTGGACGAATGGATAGACGGCTCTGAGGCAACCGTGACCTTATTGCGCGCTATTCTTAACCTCTGTTCAGTTGGAAGACTCTGATCACCTAATGCTGGCAGGCGTGATTGTCATGAAGACTTTAGTACCCTTCTCCCACGCAACTGCTGCGTTTCTGTTCCCTCCGATGCTTTCGAATAAATGCAGAGTGCCTTGTTACAATTAGAACATTTCAATATGAATGCCATATGTCAGCCCGCTATAGTACCAGTTTTGCAGTTAAGAAAACAACTGTTAAAAACATCTTGTAGCGCAGATAATTGTTTGATTTTTGATTAAAACACTGGTTGAAAATGGTTTACAAGGTCATTGTTTATTTCATAAATGTAAGGGGCGAAACAAAAGCCCTGGTAGCGTATGAAACGAAACAATTCAGATAAATTATTTTTACTGAAATTTCGTGAATTACCAGCAAATGCGAACCCCCGAAGATTACAATGAAAACGTTAATTAAAACAGGTAACGCAGGGCATGGACAGAAAGAAAAAAAGCACAATACATAGCAACAGCCGGGAAAGCACATCAATGTACAAACTCTGTAACGAATGGGATTTCGTGGTGATATACGACCACAGAAGTCCTTGAATCTTAGTGGCAAAGTCGGATTACTATAGCACTTTTATTTCATACGGTTCTTTATGAACTGTTCTTGTTCTCTTGGAATGTTTATTTGCAGCGATCACTCTGAATTCACAACCGATATATGCTCTCAGCCCTTATTTATTCAATCCATCATCTTTCTCCCAGGGAGTAGCTGTGTACGCTTCCGCTTCTGAAATGTCCTTGAAAAATCGATAAATGCCCGCTGTATTTCGCCGATTTCAAGACTGCTGGCTTGAAGGATCACAATAGGAGCTTTAAGTGCAGTAGCTCAATATTGGCTTTTCATGCGCTATTTGTAACACAGGTTTAAAAAGAGTAAACGAATAAAATACCAGTATAAGTGCTAGATAAATGTTAATAAAAACATTTGGGGAGGACCGCCAAGGTCTCCCCCCCCCCCCCCCCCCCTACCCAGCCTACTCACAAACTTCGGCGTCGCTGCATTTATCTCTCTTCCTGGTGTTCTCACGTGTTTGTTTTTCGTTGTTTCGTCTTCTTTTTAACGTTGATCTGTCCTGCTTTTGCTCACTCGTAGTTTGGCGGGAACTTTCTCGGTGTAAATTAACTTGCGCTTCGAACAAATTCAAACGAACGCAATATTGATTCACTACAGCGGATTTTAAGTTTCACTATTTACTCCCATTCGACACTGGCCGTAAATCAGTTCCATAGGCTTTTGTAAAGATGAGCTGTTAATGTGTTATTTATGTCGCCTAGGGAATAACCGCTGCACCTGTCGAGTTCGCTTTCTGGTTAACAAAACCTCACTACACATCGTTGTTCTCCATTCTGCGCGGGACAACATTTAAGCAACCGAGGGATATTTCCTCCATTTCCATTGCTTGCATAGCAGCAGCGCTTAGGAAAAATAAAGAACACAAGGGGTTCACTAACGCTTCACATCTTCCTTGTAGCGATGGAGTGCAAATTTTTCACCTTGTACGCAACACATATATGCGGTCACTCTTAAGATCACATTGAAGTTAGCGTTGCGCAAGCAACTGGCAGCATTGCATGAGAAGTGGCGTATTTGTAGGGAGGAAAAAAACAAACCCACTTCCGCCCTGAGCACTGCAATGAATGTCCGTGAGACGTATTCTCCTTTCGCGTCTCTCATAGCCTCAGTCTCTTTGCGATGCATTATAACCAAGCCTATTCATAACGTTATTTACCATTGTCATAGATTATATCTTTGTTATACCTATTATAATAAAAAAGCACATGAGGTTTTCCTTTTACTTGTTTAAGCTCGGTGTAATTACTGCTTTTATACTGTACTTACCTAATACAAATATTCTGTGGCTATGGGCCGCATGAACAGCGGAAACTGCAGCACACTAGGCCCATAGCCGCTGAATGTTTATATCAGGTAAGTACAGTATAAAAGCAGTAATTACACAAAGTTAAATAAGTAAAATGAAAACCTGCTCTGTTTTGTTTTACTATATTTGGTTTACCAGAGATAAGCCGTGCCTATCTATATTAACTGCACGTTAGAACAACGAAGAAAGAATAGCTTTGTTTTGTAGGGTTTAACATTCTAAAGCGACTGAGGCTATGAGAGAGGCGAAGGGAGAAGGACCGGAGATACATGCCAAATGGGAGGACGAATGCATTGGCATCACCCTAAACGCTGCGCAGTAAAAAAAAGTACGGATGCTTCAAAATTTACATACGAACTCACGTGCGTATTTCTTCTCACACGTTTCTGTATTGGGTTACGGCAAAGCGGCGCCTTTTCGAATCAAGTGAGTTCTATACGCCACCACATAAAATTTAACCGGATCACGGTTCGTAGGCAGGAGCCGCTGCGGCACCACACCGCATAGTTTGGGGACAATAACAAACTTCGCCCTCACTCTCATGTGGGTGTTTTTCACGCTTGAAGATGAATGTCAATGGCCAATATTTCACCACATACTGCTGTCACGTAGTAGTGGACTGTGGGTATTGAATGGCATGCTTCCATAGTCTTTGATGACTGAGTCTGCTCTCCACGATTCGTTTTCCCATCGTCTCTTCGTAATGGTACACTCAAAATGAATGTTTTATAATCGGCTGGTTGTCGTAGCATCCAATTAAAATAACTGTCAGAGTATCTGCTGAAATAAATGTCAATCCCGTTGCCGGAACATAATACCGAAAAAACGTCAACATTAAAGCAACACACGCATCAAATCTCACCCCTGTGTAGCCTATCGCTCCAGCATTGAAAAGCAGTCATCATTAGCTAGCTGTTTTGCGCTTAATTAAGCAGTGGTGCAGCAGCAGGACACAGGCCATAATAAGAAACATGATCGAGATGGATCTAAATTGTCAACAAAATGCTTATGGGGGACACTGAGTTCTGCCTTCGGAGGTATGGCGTGATACCTTAGGCTACAAGCCCACATATAAGGCCTCGATTTAACCAAGGTAGCCATATAAACGTGTTTCCGTGGCCTAAAGGTAATGTGAAGGAGAGGGTCCTGGCAGTCTGATTCATATATCACCCTCCCATATCAAAGCAGAGGTCCAAGTTGGCAGCTCCTGCCAAATGTAAATTTCAACCAATCCTACGTCCAGTTACTCATCGCGGCCATGTCCGCTGGCTCAGTTTTCGCTCAAAACACCAACGCCGGCGGATGGTCGCAGAAGCCAGATTTTCTGTGTTGTTGTTGTTGTTGTTGTTGTTGTCCAAATAACTTATGGCACATACCCACAGAGGGGCTTTAACATTAAAAACTGAAAACGTTGTCTTCTTTCCTTGTGCCGCGGTTTTGAAGCATTGCGGCCACATGCAAATGCGCGACAACGCCATGCGGTGGACAATTAGTGACGCATGCTCCCCTCCGTCGCTTAGTCACAGGCTGAGGGTCGAACGCCGCACTAAATGTTTGTCAATCGTGACAAGCAGCAGCGCAAGAGAGAAAGAGAAGTTTGGCGCCACTCGAAGCAATCTCGCGGGACTGCGTGGAACGAGATGGCAGCGCCCGCTGTGGCCGCCGCCGCCGCTCCAGCCACCGATGTCGTGATCCGTTTAGTGCTCAGAGCAATAGTACTCGTACCACAGAGCTTTGGTATCCAGTGCGACAACACGTGGCCGACAGCAAGGATAACAAAGGAACTGACGACAGTGTTACCTCCCTACATGACACCTCTCTCCTTATCAGAGAGCTTCAGTAATTCCTCCCTCCTATTTAAGCGGCAATGTTTGTCTGGTTTCTAAGAGTCCAGCAAAGTAACGAAGATAAAAAAGCGAGAGATATTGCAAAGACAGCACTTAGTACAACACGCCATATACCATAAACAGTTTCATGGTGGATTCTTATGTATTCTACTTCAAACGTTTAACCGTCTTGGTCCCGTTAACGGGACCAAAAGTTCAAACCATCTTTCCGCTTGACTGACGCTGCTTTAAGCAAAGCTCACATTAGTTAATTCTGCAGCACCAGGGTCACCCAAGGAAACAATAAGAGCCATCTCGGCACGCTCTTCGTGACAGGCTAACTTAACTAGACCAACCAGAAGTAGTCAAGGGCACCGTAAGACCGACAACGCAACCTGACCTCGACACTATAAGCGGTGGAATTCTGCGAAATTTCGGCATACACAACTCGCCATGAACTTTCTTTTTGCTAGGCTAAGAAACTGGGAGCGGCGTGCCATCTTTATTTTACTGTCTTCTGGTCTGTGCACCGACATGGGCAAATACTGTTTCGCTGCGCGGGGTGTTTAGATCACCCAACAGCTTCTCACGGCAAATAAGTCTTTTTTCATTCAAACTGACACAGCGGCGGAACGAGGCTTGACTTTCGCAGTGTCACTTAACGTCGTCTCCTCGCGTATGCCCTTCTGCTGCTACTGCTGCGGTTATGTGGGAGAGTAGAGTGTGGAGATCGATCAGGGCTGTGAGCTCCGGTGTCCACAGGCTGTTTGACTATATAGGAACGCGACATTCTGGCAAACAGCAGTACGTTGACGACGACGTCTTCTTCCGATATCGTGATCGCCGCCCTCCCGCTCATTAAACCGGTCTGGTGGGCTCACTAGATATGAATACCAGTGGCCAACAAGTGAGCCAACAAGTGAGCCGGCCGAGGACCGGCGCTGCTTTCTGTTTCCCTCGCCCTGGAAATGACAGCAATAAAATCACGCGCCACAGTGGGGATTTCGTGTTGTGTGATATCGATGCCGGTATCACTGAATAACGGGATTACTATGTAAAGCCAAATGCTGCCGTCGGAGATTTAGATTCGTTCTCAGTATTGGGTAGTATTTTTATATTTGAAAATGGAAAAGATGCGAAAAAATTTGGAATTGAAGTAGGAGTGAACGTCAAAATGCTTCTTACTACAAATAAACTAAAGCACACTGATTAGCAGCGCTATCTTCAGTTTTGCACATTCCACTGAAAATCTTTAGGTCTCAGTGAATGCATAAAAAACTTCGATATGAAACTCTTTCATCTTACTAAAGATAAAATGCGGCGCTGAAGGAGTCGTTATGCCGAGTGAGAGGCTTAGCGAAAACCATTGCATGCGCGGTAGTCAGGAATGACATTCGAAACGTCACGCTGAACGTATCCCTTTAGATTCGTTCGTTCCACGATACCTAATAAACAGGCCGACCTACGTTTTGCTTGATCGTATAATCTACTGTGAAGGTTTACTAGAGCGAAATAAAGACGTCTATATAAGTGAGAGCGCTGAGCCACATGGGAAAGCGAATGAAAACGGTTCTTATTCTATTCGCTATTGTCCACCAGTCAGGAAGCATGATGGAAGTTTTGTAATGAGTGGTGTGATACTTTCTCGCTTCGAATGAACTGTTATAGAACCTCATTCAAAGAGCGTAGAAGCAATAAAGATTCACTAATTGTTGCCAAAGGCTGAGTTCAATTAACGTATTATTCACTCACTATAAAGGACAGTTCTTAACGTCCCAAAGCGACTCGGGCTATGAGAGACGCCGTAATGGTGGGTTCAGGAAATTTCTACCACCTGGGGTTCTTACGTGCTGTTACATCACACAAAATAAGAGATAACAGTCGCGAGAACTATGTCCAGATGGCTGCGTCAGCACGCTTATCGGGAAATGCACTTTTTCACAGGTAAATAATTCACAACATGTTTCTTTAGAACAGGCAACATTCCACAAGCTAATTTAAAGGGACGATAATGTATTTGCATGAGTAGTTTTTATTCAATAGTACCACTTAACAAGGTTGCCCCGACCCTTAAAAAAGAAACGAGTTGTAGTCTCTTTAAGCAGCATTTATATTCACTCGTGCTGAATTCGATATGTTTTTTTCTATTCTTTCGAGTAGAATGTATTCCTTAGCACTCCAGCGTTGAAGGAAAGCGTTTTTCTTAATTTGAAAATACGACAAGCCAAGGGGGTAATAAGATTAACGTCCACAGCGTTGTGGCGCGCATGTAAGCACTAAGCTGTCAGAAAAGTATTGAAAACTTTTACAGCCTTGGATGTGCGATGTCTAAATCCGGATTTCTTGCATAACTGCAGCTGTCAGGAGCGTTGTGTAGCTTAAGTAAGACGCGGGCAAATATTTGCTCCTTGTTTGCCTAAGCTTCCTCAAGGTCATCCGGCTTGAATGATTGCGCGAGAGCTAGACGAAAGATTATTCCCAGGTTCCACCGCTAGCAAAGAAATAACACATATCCTCAGTCTTTCACCTTTTACAAGAGCAAGTTTGCCACAACGCAACACCGCCTTTGTAACGAAAATATATATTCCATTTTCGACACCACCAGGCTCTCTATATTTGTTCTACTTTGCGCTCTTGTCGAGAGCTTTCTATTCTCAAATTTATCCGGGCAATGCAGGGGCAAAACCCTGAGCTTAATTATGCAACATCTTGCACTTTGGTCAAGTTTTAGACAACCACCCAAGAAAATAAAAAGCAATTTGTATTTACGATTTTTGTGATCTTTTGCGCTCAGATAAATCTTTTTTTCGCGAATGTATATTTTAGTAAACAATTTTAGCAACTTTTCACTAGAAAGTGCACTGTTTAAGAACCTATTTTCACAAATCGTAGTTCTACGCCCCTCTTGTACGTTCGTGGTAACGAAGCCTTACTTTCTGAAAAGTCTGGGTGGAAAGCCAGGTATTACTGACTTGCAGATCAATGTCGCACTCCGCTAGAGCTGCGACAGCTGAGTTGCTGGGCCAATGTTAGCATCATCTCTGAACTGTCATGTGGGAGGCATCATTGTATGAACCTCATTGAATCGCGCGCATTGACGACAGCCTTAGTTTAGGTTTTGGGTTCTTCTAGTGGGAAATGCGTCTCTCATCTAGGTTTGGTAGGCACCAGACCATGCTGTTTCTGTTTTACTTCTGAGCTTCCGTAAAATTTGGGGAGGACATTGTTATTACTTGGCACTAAACGGAACACACCGCATTGCAGTCAGACATAACCCTCTGAGAATATAGGAGCCTAAAATATACGTAACGTGCCTCTGACAGCGTTTATAGTTCTGTATTTTGTAACGGCTTTTCAATATCATGTGCTTTAAATATTTTGAATCGACAATGACTCACGGAAATAATCTAACATGCTAAAATGCATGTTTTGCGCATGAGTGAGAATGTTGCTTAGTGTTTAGTAAATTTCTATGTACACTAGCAATTTGTTTTCTTTAATGACTTGGTGCTACTCTTGTGCCACAAAATTGGAAGGCTGCTTGCATGCGCATACCAAAGGGATGAAAAGACTATGTAAATCCAAAAACTCAACAAAGACATTATATTTCTTGAGGAACACAGTAACTGTAAAAGGGAGGCTACAGATTCACAATAGCTGTTTCGCTGATGAGAGCCGTACGAGTCGTATTTCTTGTCTAGCATGAGGATAATAGGATGGCAGGATGGCAGGTGACAAAGCCAGGCGAAAATAGATTGGTCACATCATATGCCTGACCACTTTACAAAGCAACGTATATGATGCGTTTTTTCTTGTGGACATTAAGCATTGTCATGATTCAGTCGTAGCCACGACTCAGTCACTGTCCAACGTAGCAGGAATCAAGACTTTGCAACCTTACGAATTGCTTTTGAATTCTTGAACGTGATGAACTTTTAAGTGTCTCTGCCATAGTTTTTCAATACCAACATCATCATTTATAAACATTGTTGGGGTTATCTGTCTTGAACCTTGTGAGATGAGCGAAATCTTTGAGAGAGGCCGCAAAATCCCCATTAATACTGCTTTTCAAGTCACTGTCTCTTGTTATATCGCATAAATGCATGAATAGAAAGGCGCAATATATGTCACACGCTTCTGTGGACATTTGATTGATTGATTTATAGGAAGGGAAAGGCGCGGTAACTGTCTCACTTGTTTTCTGTGGACACCTCAACCGCGCCGTCAGGGAAAGGAGGAAGGTGGGAGTGAAAGTGGAAACAGAGAAAGAGGAGCCGTAGTGAAGGGCTACGGAGTGATTTCGACCACCTCGGGACCTTTAACGTGCGCTGACATCGCACAGTACACG
>JAJIZL010023604.1:0-35735 GCA_023969395.1 Amblyomma maculatum | reverse complement strand
CTTTCTATTTTTAAGATACAAGGAAAAGGGCTTACGTTTACTCATGATCTACCGGTGGACAACAAATTGCCGTTTCTTGATTTAAATATGAAAATTTGTAATGGGGAAGTGTGTTGGAAATATTTTCCCAGGGCTAAAAAAGAGCTACTCCCATAAGGATCAGCCCATTCAAAGACTATAAAAAGAGGGATAGCTTCCCTTTGTTTGGAGTCGGCCTTGTTAAAATCATGTGTACATATGGCAGAGGAAAGCTTTAATAATCAATTACAAAGGCTCGATGTGGCTGGTTTCCCGGGTATGATTATATGTGGGGTGGCAGAGTCTTTGCTTCAAAAAATGAAAGGGAAAAAAAGATCGCCAGATATGTTGAGGAATAAACGACCACAAGTGATCCCCTATATACATAGAGTTGCACACTGCCTGAAAAAGGTGGCTAGTAGGTTTGAGGTGCCAGTTGTGGTTTCTGCCCCCAATAAGCTGGGTGGGTTATGTGCAATAATAGGGAGAAAAAACAAAGGGCAATGCGATAAGAAGCATGTTAAGAGTTTTATTGGATGTCAGGTGGGGGTGATTTATGAGGTTCCTCTGACGTGCGGTAATCTATATATTGGGCAAACAGGAAGATGTATTAATGATAGAATGAGGGAACATGAGAAGTCCATAGAAAATGGCAAAGGGTCAAATTTAGCCTTGCACTGCCAAAAGTGCAAGTGTGAGCCGTTGTTTAGCAGGCTAAACATATTAGGCAAGAGTCGGGGTAAGATGGCACGCGAAATTTTAGAGGCGTATTGGATACAGAAGAAAGATGAGAGATGCATTAGTGAAGCTTCGTTGAGTTTACGTAGAAAGGAATTTAATTTTATTGAGCAATCTTCCTGAGTTATGCAAAGAACGAGATCATTATCGGGTCTCAAGATGTTATTCTTGGCCTAAAGTTGTTATTCTTGGACTCATCTTACGTTTTGGTGCCATGGGAGTTTACAGAATTTTTCCCCTCAAGTACATGGGCCTCGTGGATTCTTAGATGTTGGCAAGATAAAGTTTCTCAATACATAGGGACTACTTAAGTTATGGGGTGTAGATGGACATGTCCTACTGTATATGTGTGGTGGTGTTTTTAGTGTATGACTTGTGACTATGTGGTGATATTTGCCTGTCCAGCGTGGTAGGAGTTACTGGGCAAAGCAGAGGTGTGGATTCACAAGACAGTGTAGAATTTGTGACTGTCATGTTTGGTCGATGTTTTTGGGCTGAGGGGAAGAAAGTCACTATCCCCTTGGTAAAGAAGAGGAAGAATAGAAGAAGAGGAAGAAGAGATTGGTCACCGCCATGTTTGGACAAGGTTTTGGTCTACGAGGAAGAGAGTGCCATTTTCCCCTTGGCAAAGAAGAGGAAGATGAGAAGAAGAGGATGTTGAGACGTGCCTGAGAGTAGAAGAGGAAGTGTTTTCCGGTTCTTCTTACAGTTGGTAGTGTGCGCGTGTGTAGTGTATCTTCTCCTGTGTTTGTGTTTGTTTGCGCCACATATCTGAATACGAAGTGCCAATGGCCGCTTCGGCTTGATTCAGGAGTAGCTTAAGTGCACTGGTAAGCCCGCGGGTATGGTGGCGCGTAGTGGAGTCCGGCAGATATGTCGTGATAAGTTGTGGCCTGTGAGGCTGGAACCTTACCCCATTTCTTCACACATCAGGCATGACATTACTTGAATTACTTCAACGAAATTACTGTAGTTTTAATACGTTTCCCGGTAGTTTCGAATGTAATGAAGTAATTTTGTCAGTAAATACTTTATTTACATTACGGTTATATTTTCGGAGCAAAATAATATTAACTTTCGAAATTACTTCTACTTATGTGCACAGCTCCTCTGTTAATAAGTAACACAGTATAGGAAAACGGGGATGACGCGCGGCCAGCTAAAGTCAGCATAAGGGATCGGCACAAAATTGTTTGTGGCTTAGCTTCATTAAGCCTGGATATCAGAAGCGAAAAGGTTCAGGCGACGCCATGGCTTAGCTTGTGGTTCCTTGGAGTGATTGGCCCACTGCCCACACTTTCAAATGGGTTGGCTGGGAAGCGAGACTGAAGCTCACGAGTAGCATAGCCAAGCTCCCTCATCCGAATTTCAAGGTCCACTTTTTGTAAACCGCTAACCTCATCGCCACATCCAGTGTTCTTTTTAGCAGTAAAACCCGCCCATCTTGCTGCGTCACTCATACGTCTCTTTTCCAACCGTTCGGCACGCTGTTCTTCACTTTACTCGGCCCGCCGCCGCCTCTTGTTTTCATTCCACCGTGCAGCAGTGGCTTCGGCCTGAGCAGCAGCACCCGGCACCTCGTCTCCTGTCATTCTCCTTCCTCTCTTTCCCGGCATGCGGTGTCACGGTGCCACACCGACGGCTTGAAAACCTAGCGCAGTGCGTCAGTCTTCTTCTTCTCCTGTGACGTCACATGGTTTGCGCATGCGCAGCTGTGGATTTTTCTAACGCTGGAGCACACGCGAGACTAAGAGTTGACTAGCGTAGTGAAGCTTTTAGCTTCAAAAGAGATAGAACTAAGTAGAAGTCTCCTTTGAAGCAAAAAGCTTCACTATGCTAGTCAACTCTGAGTCTCACGTGGGCTCCGTACTCTTTCATATACATGTAAACCCGATCCTGTTACGGCCTCAAAGTGAGGCCAACAGTATGTAATAAATAAATAAACTACGCGCCCGAGATCTGTCGTGTCCCATGTCCAGGCCATTTACTGCGAGTATCCTATGAATATAATCTCGCCCATTTCCGAAGCAGCAAGACATGCATGAAGGGGTTGCCGAAGGGAATATTGTGAAACACGACCTTAGCTAAAAACTACTTGGGAGCTCACATGGCAATCCCTGTGTTCTCGCCATAGGCACAGCGGTGCCTGGTAAAGCTCATCACCACAATGTGAGGAAAGTGTCAGGCAAGCGCAAAACTCCCATGTCGCGAACACTGGTGACATTCGACATTGGAAACCCACCTCGTTCGTCTTTCTATTATCATTTCTGCCTTCCGAAATGCTGGTCTCCAGTTGATTTAGAACAAAACAGAGCGCAGCATGTGTGGCCCGCACTTGACACAGCACTGTGACACAACACTTCTTCCTCCTAAAATCGGTCAACTGGTTTCCTCGTCCGCGTCGAGCGTCGTAGGACTCGAGCGGGTTCGCTTGGCACTACTGCCCCGGATGATGGAAGTGACGGCAAGGCGCCGTCAGCATGATGATCCCCAACTGCAGGCGGTGAAGCAGATTCTTGGAGTCTCACATCCAGCTGTGATGCGGATTCCTCTGGCCTGAATGTAGCACCGTCCAGGCACGCGTCTTCCGCAGTGTCGGGTGACTGTTTCTGTAGGCCAAAAACGTACCTGGTCCACTTGCCGCCGGTCAATTGCTCCAGGCGTTTCTACTGTAACCATTCTGGTCCCAGACGTAGATGTCACATCATCTGGTATCCATTTGTCTCCTCTTCCATAGTTGCGGACATGCACACGACTCTTTAGTTGGGGCAGCCACTCCTAGCTATCCAATGGTGCGTCTCTGGTAGATTTAGCTCCTTCTTTGCCAGGAATTGTTTCCGTACTGCACTTGAGCGTACACCGCACCCACTTCTGTCTCGGATCATCCTGTCAAGGCAACTGCCGAAGTTGCAGTTGCCTCCTATGCGGCAGATTTCGACCAGGGAAGTCTGAATGGATTCTCCTTTCAGTTGACAACGACTGAAGAATTTATAGCTCTCTGAAATCTCGTTCCGTTTAGGGTCGTAGTATTCATAGCTGAGGAAAGGTGGATGGCAAAAGTTATGGGGGAAAGAGAAAGATACAAGGTTCTCAATGCGGATTTTCAGAAAATAGCAAGGAGAGATAAGAATGCCTTCCTAAACATACAGTGCCAAGCAGTTGAGGACAACAGCCAATTAAGGAACACAAGAGCTCTGTATAAGATAATCAAAGATATCAAAGGAAGCTTCTCTGCTAAGCTGGGCGTGATAAAGGACAAACGAGGCAGGGACCTCACTTGAAGCCTCAGAGATAAAGAAGAGGTGGCAGGAATACACAGAACTGTACAAGAAGGACCCGAATGTGCAAACCCAACATAAGACGGTTGTGATTACTGATCTCGAGCCGGGCATCCTGAAGAGTGAAGTTGAATGGGCCTTAGCCAGCCTTGCTAAGAACAAAGCTAGAGGAATTGATGGCATTCCAGCTGAATTGCTTCAAAACCTTAACCACGACGCTGTTAACATTCTGCATACATTATGTCAGAAGATTTGGACAAACCTGCAGTGGCCACAGGATTGGAGGAGGTCAGTTTACATCCCCATTCCAAAGAAAGGCAGTGCCAAAGAATGTTGCAACTACCGCATGATCGCGCTTATTTCGCATGCTAGCAAGGTGATGTTGAAAATCCTCCAAGGAAGGCTGCAGCAGTATGTGGATCGGGAGCTTCCGGACGTGCAAACTGGGTTTCGCAAGGGCAGAGGAACTAGAGACCCAATTGCCAACCTTCGCTGGATGATGGAAAAAGCAAGAGAGACCCAGAAACCCATCTGCTTCTGCTTTTTTTATTATGCGAAAGCGTATGACTGCGTAGATCACAGCAGATTGTGGCAAGCTCTCCAAGAGATGGGAGTTCCGATTCACCTCATCTGTCTCCTCAGGAACCTGTATGAAGGACAAGAGGCCACAATAATCAGAACTGGGCATGGTCTTACTGATTGGTTTCCGATTGAGAAAGGAGTGAGACAAGGCTGCATACTGTCACCCTGCCTATTTAACCTATATGCTGAGTGCATCATGAGGAAGGCCGGTCTGGACGAGCCTTCATCTGGAGTGAAGATTGCTGGAAAACGTATCAACAACCTTAGATATGCGGATGATACCACTTTATTTGCAGAAAGTGAAGTGAAACTCAAGAGACTTCTGATGCGCGTAAAAGAAGAGAGTGAGAAGTTTGGGCTTAAACTGAACATTAAAAAGACAAAGATCATGGCGTCTTTCCCTATCAAGTCCTGGAGCATTAGTGGACAAGAAGTGGAAGCTGTGACAGATTGTCTCTTGGGCTTCAAGATTACCTCTGAAGGAGACTGCAGCCATGAAATTAGGAGACGCCTGCTTCTGGGAAAGAGAGCAATGGTTAGCCTTGACCGCCTTGTATAGAGCAGAGAAATTAGTCTGCCAACCAAGATCCGTATAACTCGTGCTATGGTCTTTCCAGTTGTGATGTATGGATGCGAGAGTTGGACTGTGAGAAAGGCTGACCGCAGAAAAATTGATGCGTTTGAATTGTGGTGCTGGCGAAGACTCTTGAGAGCTCCTTGGACTGCCAGAAGATCAAATCAGTCGATCTTGTCGACCATAGACCCTGACTGCTCATTGGAGGGTCAAATTATAAAGTTAAAGCTCAGCTACTTTGGTCATCTGATGAGAAGAGAGGAGTCGCTGGAGAAAGATTTGATGTTGGGAAAGGTTGAGAGTCGCCGGAGAAGGGGTAAGCAGCGAACGCCATGGTTAGATGGCATCCTCGAGGCACTGCAGATGAAGTTATATGATGTTAGGAAGATAGTGAGACCGGAAAGTCTGGCGTGACATGGTCCATAGGGGCACGAAGAGTCGGACACGACTGAACGGCTGAACTGAATTCATTCAAGGCTTTGATAACTTCGTCATAACTCAAATAGTTCGGCGCCCGGGGAGCCACCCTTCCGGCAAGGATTTGAGTAGTCTGCGTGCTCTGTGCCGCCACAAGAAGTGCTCTCTTCTTACTAGACTCAGCGATGCCATTTGCTTCGAAATAAGCCTCCACTTTAGTCAAGTACGGCTTCCACTTATCTGTGCTTTCGTCGAAGCTCGGGAGCATCTGGTAGGCCATTGAAGTCGCTGGTAGGGCTGTCTTCAGGGCCGGAGTGTCTGGGTGAGTCTTGACGGCGTGGGTGTCGTTTTGGCTCGTCACCACTGTAACATAGCCGCGGCCAATAGGCCACGGCAAGAACGGAACGCACGTACATGCTTGGGAACGAGGCAGGTAAGACCTGTCGTTTATTGCAACAGAGGGTGGTTATATATAATTCTGGGAAGAGAGGGAATAGAAAGGGGACCATGGCGAGATAGCAAGAAAACTTCACGCTTGCGCAGTGTGTGGCCTGCACTTGACACAGCAAGGTGACACAACATAAAGCTTCGCCCAACGCTAGATAAAGGTCCTGGGCCACTTGGTTGGCGTCACAGGAGTCAATAATGGCCCCAGTAAAGTCTGTGCCGTCTGTGATCTCCCAACCCTGCGCTCCACAAATGATATGCGCAGCTTCCTCGGCTTGTGTTCTTATTCCGACAGTTCCTTCCGAACTTCGCTAACATTGCCTGTCCGCTCAGCACTCTCCTCAATAAGATCGCACATTTCTCTTGGGGCCCCGATGAAGTTCGTGCCTTCCAAGCCCTGATTTCGGCCCTCACCGCTCCAGCTGTAGTGGCCCATTTCCACTCTTCGGCACCAACAGAACTTCGAACCGAGGGCAGTGGCCATGCCATTGGCGCTACTCTTGCCCATTTCCAGCGTGGCGTCTCCCGTGCATTTGCCTATGCCAGCCGCCTGATATCTCCATTTAAGCGCAACTATTCAAATACCGAGCAAGAATGTCTCGCTCTTGTTCAAGCGCTAAATAGAATTTGCGTAGTGACCGACCATCATGCCAGGTGTTGGTAGTCGCCCCTTATGACCGGACGCGTAGGTCGCTGGGCCTTGCGCTTGCAGGGATACACATCTGATATTGTCTATGAGTGAGGCCTTTTAGATTAAGACGCTGACTGTTTGTCCTGCCATCCCATTGATCCTCTTAAATTACTCGACTGTACTGCTGACGACTACGTGTTGTTCATTACTGACTTTCGGCACATCTGCGCCGAATAGCGTCTTGACCCTTCCCTGTGAATAATTATTGACCAGATGCACACCAAGAACATAGATCCTTCCGGCAACATGTTCGTGCCGTGTGACGGTAGATTGTTGAGACGCAACATGAGCCCAGATGGTGCGGACCTTTTGCTCGTTGTCCCTACCAACTCGACTGCTTTGGCCGAACTCTATGACGCCCCTGCAACAGGGCACCTCGGAGTGTCACGCACGTATGATAGCGTGCGCCGCCGAGTTTTCTGGCTTGGCCTTTATCGCTTTTTTCGCCGTTGTTCAGTTTGTGACCTGTGCTAGCGTCGGAAATATCCACAGCTTAAGCCCAGTGGTTACCGTCAGCAAGTTTCTCCTGATCCAATTTGCCGCGATGGTATCGACTTCCTTGAACTTTCTCCGACATCGACTTCCGGGAAGAGAATGATTGCAGTCGTCACTTATTACACAATGCGTTACGCTATCACGCGAGCTATCCTGACCATCTGTGCCTCTGATGTCGCTGATTTCCTTCTTTATGACGTCATCCTGCTTTATGGAGCTCCATGTCAACTATATACGGATCGAGGCCCGTGCTTCATTTTCAAAGCTGTTAATGACTTGCTCAGGTGATGCTGTATCCGCCACAAATTTACGACAGCCTATTATCCCCAACGAAATAGCCTTACTGCGCGCCTTAACCGGGCCCTTCGGACATCCTGTCTATGTATGTTTCTGATCACCCTCGTGACTGGGACGTCAATTTGCCATTCGGCACAATTGCATACAATTCGTTCTGTCCAGATACCACTGCCTACTTACCCCTTTAATTCCTCTTGGCCGTGACCCTCTGCTTTCTTTCGACAGTTTTCTGCCTGTTGAAGACTATCCGAGCAGTTATGCCTCCGATGCCGTGGCACAGGCCGTTTTGAATCGCCTCAGGGCTTCCCTGACGGCCTAAAAACATCGTCACGACAATTACGATTGAGATGTGCGCTATCCTCCTGGCTCCCTCCTCCTTATTTGGCTTCCGACCCGCCGTGTGGGCGTGTACGAGAAAGTCGTGCCCCGTTACGTGGGTCCATACCATGTCTTAAAGGAACTTAGTGACATGACCTACAAGATCACGCCCCTGTCTCATGCTAGACTGCACTGCACCACCTACACAAACTGTTCATCTCGCGCGTAATATTCTCGCCCATATGTTTAGCAGGCACCGGGACTGTGCTTGCCCCGCGGAGGGTAGTATTACAATGTGTAGCCGATATGATGGAAGATGACGAGGATTGTTTGGACGCTGGGTCGAACGACGACGACACTGAAGACGAAGCTACTTTGTTTGTGTGCGCAGGTAATCCGGAGGTGCTCCTGATGTTGAACTCAGACTTTTACCGCTAGGGAGCGCCCCGTAACGTCGGAAACGCCCAAGAAGCTTCAAACAACAATTATTAGTTTAAACTGGAAAATATATAATATTTTCCAGTTTAAACTAATCTCATTTAGTATACGGCACCAACTACTGTTTCAAATAAAAATAAACTCTACATTCCACAAAAGAAAGCAATTCGTGTCACTATGAACACGCCATTAGACACTCACACACGACTACCATTTGCTAAACAAAACTTACTTCCCCTCCCAGACATGTAAATGCCACCTTGGTGATGCGCTATCAAGGTGGCGTATAAAACCATAACACTACATTAGTTAATATCGCTACCCTAAAGTTAAAACAAGTGTCGCACTACACGATAAGCTGAAACCTAGGTAATTCCACAATAATAAACTGGTTATGGGGTTCAAATGCTGCGTCATCGCCTTCCCTCATGCCTATATGAATGCAGGTAAATGTTTTCGCAGTTTTCGATTCGTTTTTTATGAATTTTGTATTAATTCGTTTCCTGATTTTTTATTACTTAGTCATGCTCATGTTAATGTTTCATGTATTTATCTTGACATCATGAACTGCCTTGTAGGAAAAGATTAAGTCTCCTGCATGCCTGTTTTTATATTTCTACTAACTGTTAAAGATATGCTACACAAATTGTGAATTTTAGCGTAGTGAAGGTACCCCGCAATAATGTAGATGGCCGAAATATCAGAAGTTTGTGGAATTGACAGCAAATATTCTCGAATAGGGATCTCGCTGTCATTCTTACGAGGCTGATCAGGGCGAAGGGTATGCATAAAAGGTAGTGGCATATAAAATGGATCGTGCATATGATGTGTGCCCGTTCTTAGCGCTGCTTTCACAAGCAAGTCAGAGCTGAATTTTCTATACTTAAATATATTAGTGTATAAGAAGCGCCGTACTTCACCTAATAAATTCACTCTACTTCTGTGCAGCCATTTATATGATATGATTGTGAACGCGTGCCGTTGTAGGGCACATCTTGTATAGGCGAATTTTTAGGCGGGTAACGTGTAATGTTACACGAGTGACTACAACACTCACTTTTATGGGTGATACTCCGTCATTCCTAGTAAAGTGCATTGATGATATTTCGGTCGGGTCTTGAGCTTGTCGATGCCGGTAAAAATATTCTAAAGACCAAGATACCGTCTTCGTCCTGCCGATGTACTCATTATTGTAGTAACCCTAGGAACGAAGCAAAGTAATAGGTTAGAACAGGCAGTAAGAGCAGAATGTTGTCGTAAAGAGCCGAGATTTAAGGGTAGGTGCCAAACTGGCATACTATCCAACTTTATTCGACCCACAGGATGAGAGAGAGCGAGAAAAAAGATAGACTAGAAAGGCGGGGAGGTTAACTAGGCGTTGTCTATTAGGCTACCTTACACTTGGGGAGGAGAAAAAAGGGAAAAGAAAGAGCGCCAAGAAAAGGAGCCTATCACATGTCCTGAGATCTATAGTGCAAGCGAGTAGAGAGCGAACACTTAGTCTTGAACCCAACCCCGAGTCCTTCAAAAATTTAAGGAACGCCTTCTCTGATTTCCCTTGTGATGAAGGAGTCTTCCAAGGCACTACAACCTTATTTTCCCTAAGAGCGCGAGAGTTCATGTGGCGGAGTGTAGCAGCGAGGCAGGCAAGCTCACACTCAAGCTGAGGGCAGTCACAAAGTATGTGCGCAATAGTTTCTACACACACGCACTGCTCACGAAGGATGAGGATGCGCGGAAAAGACTGCAGTTGAAATCATCTGGAAGAGCAGAAACGTTTTTAGGAGTTCGTGCACATGAAGCATGCACAAATGAGAAAACAATCACTGCAGATTTCTCCTGGGGCTTCATGTGGCTTGGTGCACAAGCATATTTTGCTATAACGATAAAGGCTACGTTCTCCATAAAATCCTAATTTGACGTCGGCGTTGAGATCTAGAAACCACAAATGCTATTGGAAGGCATTGTACGCCCTGCAGGTAGACATGTGTGGCATCATGACGTCGCAGGACATGGTTTCGACTGCTGAATCACTCCTTCAAAACAGCTTTTTTTGATGCGAGAAGGTGAGATGCAGTCAATCATCTGACAGGGACCCTCGTATCCGGATTCCGACAGGAGGGTCTAGGCCGTGGAAAGGCGAACGTACAACTTGCTAAAAAGCAAGGCTCTATGTTTCTTATACTTTTCCACATTTGGGTACCTCAGGCCTGTGGGACAATGCACAGGCGTATGCAAACATGGGCGCAAAAAGCGGCTAATAAATAAGCAGGCAGCAAATTGCATATTGAGCGAACAAGGATAAGCGAGGGCTCACAGCCGTGAGCCGTTAACGCTGCCGAGTTACACCTCTTAAGATAGAGCATATATGTCAATTAATAAATTGCATATGTTGTGACGTTAAATATATAGTGCGTGTCAGTAATACGAACATGCACTGTTCACATCATACAGCCCCATTGGACCCAAGATATGTACCTTCCACATGATGCTTCGAAGATTAAAAAAAGTATTTGACCGTTGAGTAAAATAGTGCTATATGGGGCGCCTGCTTTGCATAGTCCGATTCACTTGGGAATGTTGGGCCTTTAGGCAGATTACGATCAAGATGCTTAGCGCCATGGCTTCAATACGTTTTGTTTATTGACCATGAAAGGTTCAAATTTATTTTTTTTTATTTGATACTGTGAATCCCATCAGGGATTGTAACAGGAAGGGCTGTGAGCATATTATACTAAAGTCAAAGTCAAAGTTTATTTCCCATCTAAAACTACAGATGGAGGAATCGTAGAAAAAAGCTGCCCTTGGGCAGCTTGACGAGTCTACAATCCTAATTATTGGCAGGGAGGCAACAAAAGAATTTATACAATTTTAAAAACAAGCTCATCAAGAAACACCAGAAGATACACGAAACAGCAATATGTATACATAATGAAACTTAAACCATGTTATTCAAAAACAAATTATGTAGTTCACGAAGTGGAAAAGAAAACAAATCGAGGTTAATGTGGATATACCTATTTAGAAGAGATGGAAGAGTGTACTGAAGGCATTCCCTACCAAGATTTAATCGAGGTGTTGGCACTGTCCATTCTTCGCCACGTCTTGTTGGATAGACTGATTCTTTTTTCCTTAGTTCTGCTAAATTCTTAAGGTTTGTTACATTATTCCTGATTTCTGTTTTAAAAGTAACACTGAGGCGATATTTATAAAGATTATGTGCTTTAATAACTCTGGAATGACAAAAGAGAGCTGCACTTTGATGTCGGAATGGTAAATTATATGCATTTCGGAGATATCTTTTTTGCATTAAATGAATACGTTCAAGGTTAGTGAATGTTGTAGTGCCGCACACTAACTGGCAATAGTTTAAATGCGAGTTGAATATTGAATTGTATACCAGCATCTTAGTTTTTGTGGGAAGTATGTATTTTAGACGGCCTATAATACCAGTGATTTGAGCTATTTGTTTCAAGATATAATTGACATGATAATCCCATGACATACTGGCAGAAAATATAACCCCGAGGCATTTAAATTGCTCAACTATTTCTACAGCCCGCGAGTTTAATATAATATTATCGTGCGGTGGGATAACTTTGTTTTTCGGCCTAAATATGAGAGCTTTGGTCTTACTCTCGTTTATTTGCATCAAGTTAACTGCAGACCAGACTTCAAGTGCTTTCATTGTAGCATTACATTGTGTGATAAGTTCATGAAGATTTTCACCTGAAAAAAATACGCTCGTATCGTCGGCATAGATCACAAACTTTGTATTATCGCTGATGTTGACAATATTGTTTAGGTAAATATTGAAGAGTAGAGGCCCTAGCGTACTGCCTTGGGGGACACCGCAGAAGAGCGGCTTCGGCTCAGACCGTATACCATTTATGAACACCACTTGCTGTCTAAACGACAAATAGGAACTTAAGAGTGAGAGCGCTTTTCCTCGGATACCATAGCAGTGTAATTTATTTAGTAAGATTTCATGATTTACCAGGTCAAAAGCCTTTGAGAAGTCCACAAATACACCAATGACAATAGCTTTGTTTTCAAGTTGCTTTATTATATATTCCTTTTGTTGGAGTAACGCAAGTTCAGTTGATTTGCTTTTGCAGAAGCCAAACTGAAACGGTGTTAGCAAGTTAAATTTATGGATGAAATTTGACATTCTTAAATGGAGCATTTTCTCAAATGCTTTCGAAAACACTGGCAAAACAGAGATTTGTCTGTAGTTGCCGAGGGCGTTGCGATCTCCTTTTTTGTAAAGAACAACAACTTTTGCTAATTGCATTTTTACCGGAAAAACTGCAGCCTCTAAACACATGTTAAAGATGTGAGCAAGTATAGGAGCAATTATATCAACTACATGCTTGACTGGCCGTATTTGGATACCATCAATGTCACAGCTAGTGCTATTGTTAAGATTTGTTATCACCGACACTACCTCGCCTACCATGACTGGGTGCAGAAAAATTGTTTCATCATTCTGAATTCGAACATATTTGCAAGCGTCAGATCCGGCAGCACGGGTAGCCAAGCTCGTTAAAAAAGTATTGAATACATTAGCGAGTTCAACGCCAGAAACTTCCTTTCCATCAATATTTAATTTTGTTAATGCAGTGCGTGAGCTGTCCCGCTGCAGAAGTGTATTTAGTCTCGACCATAGTACACCATTTCGAGCATCCTTAACCTCTAGAAGTGACACATGATAGCCTGTTCGTGCAGACCGCAGTTTTTTTAGACAGTTTATTCCTATATTTTTTAAAAACCGCAAGGTCCTCAGCCTTCCGGCTGGTCAAAAATTTTCTATACAGTTTGTCTTTCATTTGTATTTCTCTGCGAAGCTCTGGCGTTACCCAAGGCTTGCGGATTCTGCGACTTTTCACACGTGTTACAAGAGGAAAGCAGTCGCGATATATCTGTTTAAAGCAATCGATAAACGTATTATAAGCAACATTTGCGTCATGAAGTTCAGCTATCTTACTCCAATACACTTTCGTGAGCGCATCCCTAAAGGATTTCAATGATGATTCTGTAATAGCTTGGTATGTGATTGATGTGGACTTATCCCCTATTGTACTAGCCTTCTTAATGCAAGCAAACACGGGAAGATGATCACTGACACAACAAGATAAAACACAAGAAAAAGCATTCAGCTGCATAGAGTTAGTAATAATTAAATCGAGAACTGAATGGCCTTCGCTTGTGACTCTGGTTGGTGTATTGATCAGGTTAACAAAGCCATTAGACATAACAGTCATATTAAAATCTCTAGCAGATGGGTTGGGATTACCCATATCAATATTAAAGTCACCACAAGCTATTAAGGTTTTCTTATTGTGATACTGAACAACAAAAGCCAAGAACATGTCATAAAACTGTAAGAATGATGCAATATTACCGTTAGGAGGGCGATAACACACAGAGAATACAGCACTTTGTGTAGAAACTGCAATCATTTCATAATCTGTGGTAATTAAAGTGTATGCTTCAAGTAATTCGCCTTCAACGTCATCCTGAAGCAATAACGCAACACCACCGCCGCGAACATGTCTGTTTGCATAATACGTCGTAAAATTCTTCAACCTGAAAACATCACAGTCACTTGTGCTCCACGTCTCGGTTAACATTATTGCAGAGAATTCAAAGGAAAAACTAGCAAAAAATTCTTGCAGGCAGAATACTTTGTTTTTCACAGACCTAGTATTCAGGTGAATACATTTGTAAGAGGTCGCCGGAAAATCTGACACCACTTGATCAACATCACTGGGCAAGTAATAGCGAGTACCATCCATCACTTTTTTTTCAACAAATTAGAACAAACAATGCGTCAGTTACAGGCTATCAAGGTCAGCTTTGGTCTTAATAACAATGTCAACTGCACCGCTGGTCTTTCGAAGCAGAACTTTTCCGTTCACGTACCAGACAAAAGCATAGCCTTTTTCCTTTGCCTTATTCTTCGCGTCCCGAAGAAGTTCTCTGTGGTAGCGAGTTAGGTTTTCCTGAATGAAAGCATTTGTTTCGCTGTCTTTCAGCACGCTTCTTTTCTGAAGCCATGCGTCTTTTGTCTGCTGCTTGGTAAACCGGATAATAATTCCGGGGATTTTATCTCTCCTGGCTGGCAGGCGGTGAGCTGATGCGACGTCAGCGTCAGTGAGCTGAGGGACTTGAGGCATGTCGGCAATCTGATTCAGAGATGATAACAGGTTTTCGCCCGCGACAACAGGGACACCGTGTACTTCCAGATTAAGCCGCCTACTGCGAAATTCTAGATCATTTATTTGTTGCTCAAGATCAACTTTTACTGTAGCACGAGCTAAATCCGTCTCTTCCAATTCTGCCACCCGCTCTCTGAGCGCCTTTATTTCTGTGTCCTGTCTTCTTATCTTCTGCTCAAATTCATCGAACTTTCCTGACATGAACTGAACAGATTTTTCCATGTCACTGATTTTTTCAACTAGTGCCGGCAAGCTTTCGAGCTTTTGATTAATGGCCATGAGAACATCGGTTTCAACTTCGCTTTGAACGCGTGTCACAGCGCTTCTGCATGTTGGGCATCTCCAATTAGCCTTGGCGGTTTCGGTTTTTCCCTTAAAAGATTTCTCGGTTACGCCAGCGCACTTGCCAAAGTGGTACTCGCTCGATCATTCTGAGCATTGCACTGACCCCGATCCTTCATCCAAGACAATGGGCAGCTGACATGAGAGGCAATTATAAGACATATCTGAAAATCTTAAAAAAAAACAGCAGCAACAACAACAAATCACGGAAGGAACAATTGCAAGGTGACGCTATGACAGCGGCAGCAGCAGCAACATTGTTGGTTAACTGTTGATAAAATAATGAGTGCTTTGTACACCAACCTGTAAAAAGCAGGATTCCTCGATAAGCAGGTGATCCCACGAGCTGCCGCCGCTGCCAAATGACCACCGAGCAGGAAGACGCCTAGTTATATCAGTTCCTGCAGTGTGCCAACTGCGCATGCGCTGGCAGAGTTTGTTGAAATGGCGATGCAGGTGATCAGGGCTTCGGGGCTTGCAGCGCGGCACTGCTGGCAGGGCTTTGTGCAGAGCCGGCACCACGTCCAAAGGTTCCCACGATGGCTTGTGTCAGCAGAGAAACAGCACGGAAACTGTAAAAAGCAGGATTCCTCGATAAGCAGGTGATCCTACGAGCTGCCGCCGCTGCCAAAAACGCATAAAATCATACACAATATTACATGGTGTAGAGCGCTACATGCAGCTTACAACAATCAAAGAACACGGGATATATCACATATTAATTACATGATTACGGGTGATAAAGCGAGGGGATCAGTATTAGTTGTAATTGACAGTCAAGGCACAATCAAGGTTTAAAATACTAAAAAAGGAGAAAATCGACTATAATGAATTCACAACTTGAATCAGGCACAAACAGGCAAGTAAAAATAACAAGAGAACAAGGAAGCATCAAAATATGGAATACAATTGTTACTGCAATGGGTATAATTCATCTGCAACAACGGAACAAAACCCAGCTAAGGGCGTGCTGTGTAGATTGTTCTATTCTCGTGTTGCCCTTGGAAAAAATGAGTATTCGAAAATATCAGTATGAAATGAGAATTTGCCTAATGTACACGTAAGGTTATAACAGGTTAATCTGTTCGAGGACGTCGGCATGTACTTCGTAATAGGCAGTTTTAGTTGATTGTGTATTATCTGGTATATGATTTTAAGTCTTGCAAGATAGGCTCTGTTTTCTAAGGTTAGTAGTTCTGCACGTTTGAGTAATTCTGTTGGTGAGTCTGTAAAGGGTGTTTATTGTATATAAATCTTAGTACCTTTCTTTGTACTGCCTCCAGTTTTTTAATGAGCTGTTTAGTAAACGGGAACCAAACGGTAATGGCGTACTCTAGTACCGGTCTGACAAGTTTTTTATATGCAAGCAACTTTTGTTCAGGTAGTGCTAGGTTAAGACGCCTGTTAATAAAAGATAGCTGTTTTAGGGCAGTTGACATCATGTTGTTAACCATAGCCTCCTTTATACACTCTGTGCCTGGCAACTCCGCGCTCCGCGGCCGTCGCCGCCGCTCCTCCTCCGTTGACAAGTGACGCCTCTTGCTGCCGAGAGATAGCGACAGCGACGTAGAGTCGCTGCCGGGTGCGCCGTGTTGCAAAGCGGTCCGGATAGCCACGCGCTGTTTCGTGGACTATTTTGCAGTGTGCAATTTCATGCTTCTAGTTTTCTCTGCCTTCAGGTGCTGCAGTTATGCAGCATTGTACCAACTGGTAAGTGCCTGCTTTGCTTTGTCCTTCCGGCGATCTGCGCAGTGTTCAGCTGCTTTGAGGCTTGTAAAAAATAGTGACAGCACCAAACACTGTGTTTATTAAGCGTCAATACTGCAATAGTAATGTTAGATGTGCACCTATGCTTTCTGGACTGCAATGCTAATTGCTTCCCTGCCTAACTCGTCTGCGTAGTGTGTTAGATGTGCTCCTGCGATTTTTTTTTTTTGCAGTATGTGCTAATTACGAAATTTTGTGATAAAATAGTAACACAAGATTTACCTATTGTGAAGATGACTACTTCAAAGTGAGTTAAACCGAATCGTGCAAAGCCTATATTAGGTTTCCTTGTCAATTAAATCGCCATCTCTCTCTATCATCGGAAACCGCAAAACGCGTACTCAACCGCATTAAGACCTGTGAAAAATATTAACAGCGCCAGAAGTGTGATTATTACTCGTAAGTAAGGTAATAATAATATTAAATTTGCACGTGTATTTTCTGGAATGCGATGCTAACTTCCTCCCTGGTTAGCTCGTCTATGTGGTATGTTACATGTGCTCCAGCGCAGTACTTTTTGTTTCGCTAACTGCGCAAATCTGTGAAAAAAATAAAAACACAAGCTTTGCCTATTGTGAAAATCATTTTGGAGTGATCGAAACAGAAAGATGCAACAGGTATATTTGTCTTTCCTTGTTTTTCAAGTTAAAAAAAAAAAAGCTTTTACGATGCGCTGAATTATTGAAAGTAACAGCACCAAAATTTTTCTCCTTACAGATCTCGATGGCATACTGCGATGCAGTTGTTGTACTCATCTGCAAATCTAGCTGGCTTCTGAAGTGCTATCAGTGACAGCAGTCACCGTGAACATTTTTTCCTACTTGTGGCAACTATTCATCACACCACTTATACATGGTTCTCTTGTAGCACAATTGCTGTTGTGAAAAGTGTGAATAAATGCTGGTGCCTTTCTTCTTAAATTTTGTTTGGTTCCAGCGTAGACTAGCATTGTATTTTTTCTATTACCATTGGCGCTAGCGGAGCAGTGATGAAGTTTTTCGAGTCACGCGCAATTTCTTGAAACTGTGTTAACGTGAGAGTTGCACCAGAAGTCAGAAGTTAGTGCCACACCAAGATACTTATGCTCATGAAGAGATCCAAGGGGAATGTTGTTAAGGGTGTACTGTTAATGCTGATGAATGCTTTTTTCTTGTTATAGATAAAAGAACAGACTTTTTAAAATTGTTATTCATTTGCCAGTCCTTGCACCACTGATATACTGCTGTTTTGGCGTTATTTAAAGTTGTATGATCATCAATGGAGTTAATTTCCTGATAAAGAACGCAACCATCCGCAAAACGTTTACTATTGTGTGAAGCGTAAGCTGGTAAGTCATTTATAAAATTTAGGAATAATACTGAAGCTAGGACACTTCCTTGGGGTACACCTGATGAAACAGTAGTTAAAGCGGATTTCTCGTTGTTAATTTCAACAAATTGTGTGCGATTACTAAGATAATTTTTTAATCCAATCTCGAACAGGAGCAGTTCCCAAAGTTAGCTCAAGTTTTACCAGAGGTTTTGTGTGTGATACGCGGTCAAATGCTTTAGAAAAGTCTAGAAATATGAGGTCTATTTGTTTCTGGTTATCAATGCTCAAGGATATATCATGTGCTAATTCAATTAACTGAGTAATGGTGGAAAGGCCCTTACGAAAACCATGTTGACAGGGGGTTAAAATATCCTTTACTTCTAGGAAGGCATTTATATGTTTCAAGATAATATGCTCTAGTAGCTTGCATACTGTCCTGGTTAATGATATTGGTCTGAAATTCGAGGGATCAGATTTATTTCCCGATTTGTGTGCTGGGATTATTTTTGCTGATTTCCATTCCCTGGAAAGAGTGCAAGTGAATAATGATGGAATAAAGCCACCCACTCAGAATATCTATGCAGAAATATGTGAGGAATGTTACCTGGCCTTGGTCCTTTCTTAGTGTCTAAATTTAGTAAAAGATTTAAGACTCCAGCTTCTGTTATAATTTTAGGTTCCATCTTCATGCCTGTGCTAGAGTTCATTGTGGGCAGTTTTTCATTATCACTTGTAAAAATGGAACAAAAGTAGTTCTTCAGAGTAATCGCAGTATGTTTGTTATCTTCGGTAAATGATTGGGTTTCATCTTGGTTTTTGGAAATTAAATAACGCCGGAATTTTCGGGGAGCATCCTTCAGGAAATTGGGAAGTGTTTTTGTAAAATAGTGTGATTTGGCTCTCTTAAGCTTTGATTTCAAGTCCTCAATGGCGGAAGTTAATTTTTGTACTGTGCGTTGCGACGGATAGCTTTTTTGCTTTCTTCTGAGCCAGTGAACGTTTCTTTTTGCGTGGATAACGGTTCGAGTTATCCAGGGGTGGTGTTTAAGCGTTTTCTTAGTCATCAATGGGACATAGTTAGCGATGCAATGTGACACAACTGATTTGAACCGTTGACATAAAATTTCTATTCCTTTCCCTAATGCACTGCAACAGAGTACAAATGTTTCTTCCTTCTTTAGACACTTGATCATCTAAACTTAGCCCACAACGCCGGACTGAGCCCTCAGGCTCTGTGTTACACTCCCGAAGATCCAACCATAATTTTCACAACGTTAACTCACCACAAGCGTCAACATGATTGGCTTGTTGCGACGTACAACTCCCACTGCAACCTTAAAAAGGGCTAAACCCTCTCTCATTGAAAAAGGGGACCGCAAAACTCCTAGGGTCGCATGATTCCTACACCTGGTCGTTACAATATTAGAATCAATGAGTAGTGTTGCAACCCCCGGCCGATAGCCGCCGTCTTTCACCCCTCGCTTTCCGTGACATGTCACGTTCGGGATCACTGAATTAGCGGCGCCAAAATAAAAAAGGAAAAAGAAAAGAGCGGTCAGTTGTCCTGCCACCGCACGCCTGTCGCCACGGACGCATCGCTTTTGTTACGTGCTCGCCACCACATTTCATCGCATGTTTGCGTGAATGGGCGTCTCACCTGCGACTGCGAGGTCGAGACAGCGCGCTCAAGCCGGTGTGCACAATGCCGTCTATGTCTCCCTCTTCGGGGACGCACTGACTGTCATTGGGCTAGTAACGCCCTTCTTCCTACATTGCTTTGTTTGCGACGCCCTCCTGTCTGCGCACTGCCAGCGTCCCATTCATGCTACAAGGTTGCCAAGAGGCGCTGGGCTCATAGCCACATATCTCCTCCAACTTGCTAATCCGTTGGGCCCGTTGGTCCCTTACACGCCTCTTGTAAGATTTCACTTGGCGCCCAATGGCGCCTTTTAGGATCAATTTATGCAAGGACCCTGTGAAGCCTAGCGCCCCTTCAGAGGTATGCACTACTTCCTGAATGGGACCACAACACCGCATCCGGACAAACAATACTCGGTACAACAACAACAAACAAAACACCATGCGCACAGGCATACAAAGCAAACCAGATTACATACACTGAAAACCTACAAAAACACATGCAAAACAGCTGTACCAACACGGTGCAGTCACTGAAAATGCACTGCAGTCTTGTTCATCGATCGTGAAACATTTGTAGTGGTCCGCACTGCACATTTCCTATTCACTTCACTGTCACCTTGAGTTACCATGTCCTAATCTCTGCCCGTGCGCGCCTGGGTGTATGCCAAATATCGGCTTACAACATACCGCAAGGGCGTCTTGTGGTCGGTTGCAGTGGAAGGTGTGGTTATACTAGGAGCTTCCAGGGTCATACGAAACCCTAGCCGTCATCGTGCACCATTTCTATTTCGGAAATGCCATTGGAGATTCGCTCTCCCTTTTCACAGACACAAGTGATACTTTTTCGAAGCATACGACCTCAACCCTTTCACGTCTACCAGTGGGGTTGGTAACGCTTTTCTTTGCCGGGTTGCGTGAGTGGCAATCTATACGGTTACATGCGCTTCAACGATGGGATTGCGTACAAGCTGCCGCCTCCAATTGTTCTAAGTCCCTTTCACAGTCTGAGCTCGCAAAGATGAAGAAAGTCCACGACATGGCATTAACGGGCTCTAGCACTGAATCAGCTCGCCTTTTATTATCCGGCTAAGGGCCATCCCGCAATGGATCCTACCAAGCTCGCTTCTTTCGTGACCAGACTGGGCTCACAAGAATACTCTGATGATTCTGCATGGTCACCTTCAGGGACTGCAGTACTGAGGGCGTTTGCAATATCTTTTTCTGGTGCAAGATTGTGCCACTTCATTGAGCACTTCGCGCGCATGGCGTACGAAACTTAACTTCGATACTTGCAAGTCCTCACCTCTGCGATTTTCATCCACCTGTGCTTGCGATTAGGCTAACAAGTTTTGTCTTTGCGGTCCCTGTAAATCTATGCCTGCGGCTGCTTCATCAAACTTTGATGTCTCGCCTCATCTGTACGTCTCTGCGCATGCTCGTTTCGGTGCGTAGCCCTTTTATGGGATCTAACAAACGTACTTCTTTTTTATCGCGGGCGCTTCAAACTACACCTCGCTGCTTTCCCCTGAATGCAGCCACTCGCTTTCGGTGCTGGTCGTTTGCTGTAGTTGTTGCGTGAACGTAATTCTGCTTACTGCAGAGCGTTCATTCTTACGTTCCTCCCGATTTTCTTCGGCAACAAAGACCGAAGGCGGCAACTCGGCGCACGGGATTGCACTACCACCACATTCCTTTAGAATGCTGCATTCACTATCTTTAGTACAGGAACTTGCACTGCAGCTCTGGTCGTTTTCTTTCTTTGGGTTTATTTCGCACGCCATGCCAGTTTCCAGAGCAGGAGTAACATCTGGCTGCGTGATGGGTATATCTACCTCAACTGGCCTGCTCAACTGCCTTGCCTTGGCTAGCTTCCAATTCAGTTCTTGGCAGTCCGCTGTAGCTCTTTCTAACAAGCGGTCCAAGTCGAGCAAGCTAAAGCTTGACGCCTTCTTGCCGTTTAGAGCTTCTAGTTCGGTCTCTAGCTCTTTCAGTCGTGCCTGTACTGCCACCAAAAGCAGCCTTTTCTCCCTCAATTTCTCCTCGGGAGTTTTCCCGTTGTCTCTGCCAGATATTGTTGACTGCATGCAACTCAAAACTGAGTATTCCATTCTTTAAATGCTTACGACCCCAAACCCATAGAGATGGCGAAAAGCAACACTGGTGCGACTCACTATTGCGATGTGGAACACAGCTGCTGCTCCTCGTTCTCTGCTCGCTCCGTGTGTTGCAGGCCACTTGAAATGAGCCGCTGCTTGCCGTCCGACGTCTGGCAACAGCCCCCTTTTTGCGGGAGTCGACCACTGCCAGCCCTCTCCGAGGAGCCTGGCAACGTTCTGCTGCCCCTGCTATGCTTTCCTTCCCATGGAATCCAGTTTGGTACCCTAAGCGGCCATCTGTTATCCTCGCTTCGCAATACATGTCCTGCCCAAGCCCCTTTCTTTGTCTTCATTTCCACTAGAATGTCAGTAACTTAAGTTATTTCTCTGACCCACTCTACACGCTTCCTATTCTTAACGTTCCCCTAACATTTTTTGTTCCATAGCCCTCTGCGTTGTCCTTAAATTGAGTAGACCGTTCTTTGTTGGCCTCCACGTTTCAGCCCTATAGGTGAGTACAGGCAAGATGCAACTGTTGTATATTTTACTCTTAAGCGATACGAGTAAGCTGCTAGAGATAATCTGCGAGTGCTTGCTAAATGCGCTCCATATTAATCTGATTCTCCTTGTTATTTCCCTTTTATGGTCACGATTTTCTCTTGCTAGCTGTCCTAAGTAGACATATTCACCTACTCCTTCCAGTGCTTCGCTACCCAACGCAAACTGCTGTTCATTCCCGAAGCTGTTAAACATTGCCCTAGCCTTCTGCATATTGCTTTTGAAGCCTACCTTTCTACTTTTCCTGTCTAGTTCATCAATCTTTCTTTGCAGTTCATTCCCTGAGTTATTTACCAAGGCAATCTAATCAGAAAATCGCAGATTACTTAGGTATTCTTCATCTACCGTTATCCCTAACTGCTCCCATTCCAAGTGCCTGAATACCTCCGGTAAGCAAGCTGTGGATAGCACTGGAGAGATCGTGTCTCCTTGCTAACAGCTTTCTTTAGAGCGATCTTGTGACTTTCTTATGCAGAACTATGGTTGCTGTGCAGCCACTATATGTATCTTCCAGTACTTTCACATACGGCTCGTCTGCATCCTGATTTCGCAATGCCTGAATGACTGCCGAGGTTTCTGCACAGTCAAATGCTTTTTCCGTAATCAGCGAATGCTATGTAAAAGGGCTGGTTATATTCCGAGACTATTTCTATGACCTAGTTGACGGTATGGATATGATCGATTGTATAATACCCTTTCCGAAAACCTGTTTGATCTCTTGCTTGATTGCAGTCTAAGGTTGTCCTGTTTCAATTAGCAATTACCTTAGTAAATACCTTGTACCTAACGGACAGTAAGCTGATTGGTCTGTACTTTTTGAAGTCCTTAAAGGGTCACTGTCCAGGGAAGGACCTTTTAAGCAAAGGAGCCCAGTGTTCTGACCAGGTACCGGAGATAGTCTGTGCAAAATGCTACAGCGATACGCGCGCCGCAAGCCGCAAAAATGCAAATCAAAGCTCTCTCATCGCCCCTTCGGTAAACCAGCTTCCTCCTTTCTCTACGAGCCGCAAGGAGGACGTCGTAATCGAAAACGACGTTCATTGGTCCGTCTCACTGTCTGAGGGTGAAGGATAGGTGTCTGCCGCTCGCTGCGCGCTTTTCCATCGCCACGGTCAGACTGAATCCAGCGGCGTGCGCTCCCTCGCCCGTTTTTTTTTTCTTTTTTTTTTTCGAGCACGCCCACCTCCCGCCAAATGCGGAGGAGGAAGGGGAATTTGTCTTGCGGAGGCTAGACGGCCGGGCAGGAGAGTGAAAAACATTTGCGAGGGAACAGGAGGAGAGAAACACGACTTAATCGGGTGATTGTGGTGGCTGTAACAGCGTTATTAGTTACTCTTTTCAAAAATATTTTGCGGCCTTGCGTTCTGGGAGCGAAGTCTCACAGTCACTGGGGAAGAAAATATTTTCGACAGGAAGGTGGGCAGTGGGCCGTTAAAATCCACGTTTTCATGAAATAAGATAATGTTTGCTTTCTTCCATGGTTCTGGTACCGTCGTTTATAGTACGATATCCCGCCCGTACTTCAACAAATCTAGTTACATGATCCTCTCAAACAGCTTTGCCCCTTTTCATAGTTTCTGACACTTTCTTAACCTCGTCCTTTGTCACTGCGGGACGTCTGCCAGCTTTTTCCTGCTGAGAATCTCATTATTGTCCGGACTACATTGGCTACTGTAGAGATCTGTATAAAACTCCTCGGCTACTTTGACTTTCTTGTCCATATTCGTGATGACTTTGTCCACCTGGTTCTTTAGCATATACATCTGATTTTTGCCTATGCCTAATTTCTTCTTCACCGCTTTAAGGCTTCCCCGAATCATAATGCATGCTCAATTTTCTCCATGTTATACTTTCTTATATCGGCCCCTTTGCGCGTATTGATTATTGTTGATATCTGTGCCGATTCTATCTGTTCTTCTGGATTAGAAGCTTTCATACTTTCCCGTTTCTTAATCAAATATTTTGTCTCAGACAGCTTACCGGTATCTTCTGTAACTATCCTATCACGTACTTCTACAGCGCACTCAGTAAGGATCTCTGAAATTATCGTTCATTGCTTTTAGGATAATGCCGGCATCCTTGTCTAGAGCTTAATATCTATTATGTGCGAAATTCTGAACTCTTCTGGCCTCCCCCTCACAGCTAATTTGTTGATTCACGTCTTTCTTAATAATATGTTTCGTTCCCTCTTCAGATTTAGGCTCATTTAGGACCTTACCATCATGTGCTCACTTCATCGCACTTTCCCGATTACCTCTGCACCCTTTATTATGGCGGGGTTAGAACACAGTATGTAGTCAATTTCATTTTTAGTCTCCCCGTTAGGACCTCTCCATACCCACTTTCGTTCCTTCCGTTTGGTGAAGAATGTATCCATGATACTTAAGTTATTGCGCACTGCAAATTCAACTAGTTACTCACCTTCCCCCCCTTTTCCTAGAACCAATGCCATATCCACCCACTGCCTGGTCTCCTGCCTGTTTTTTCCCTACCTTAGCATTGAAGTCGAACATTAGTACAAAATCGAGAGGCAGTGAGGGTCATTACCTGCCTCCCTCGCATCACACCAATCGCGGCACTCCGAGAAAACGCACAGCTAAAGACATGAGATGAACTGGCGCAGCAACGGCGCGATGCAAGCTGGCGTAAGGCCACCCTTTCTCACGTAGCGTGTGCTCTGAGGGCTTATGCTTCGTTGCATTCAATTCTACCACCACCACCACTGCCATTTCTTCCTCCTTGGCATTTTGTACAACTAAGTGATAACAAGCCAACTGATTTACGATGAAAGAGACCACAAGAAACGGAGCCGTCATTTCGCGACCGAATTATGGAACAGGGTGCCCGCTTGCCACAAGATTCCCTTATAATTTATGTCGACGCAAGTATCCAAAACTGCTGAGTGATTCTGCAGTTTACTGCCCTAGCATGTCTTCACTGAACAAGACACAGATGTTTCAATTACCGGAAGATTCATTTTTTGGTGCAGAACTGCTTGCAGTGCGATAGGCGCTTCGCTCTGTGACCGCCATTGCCATGCTCCCCACGGCCGTATTGTCATACACACTGATGCCCTCTAGGTGACAAAGCTACCTAGACGCGTTAGTAATAGCATAAAACACACAGAGTCTAGCGGCACGCACACTATTCATTGGGATCTTCGCATGGCCTGACACACACAATATCGCGAAATTCGCAATGAGAACACATATGAGTAGTTTTTAAGTGTATGTAGGCAGTATTGGATGAACTCGTAGGACTTGGACGCCAGAAGGCACGGACGCAGCGATGTCTGCACCTCCACAGGATAAATTTTGTGATGGCGAAAGACGTTTAACTAAAGAAATGGGTGGCGATACCTTAGTTTCTTTTGCCTCCTTTCGCACTGATAACATTAACATCTTCAGTGGCAATACCCTCTGGGGTCTTACAAAGTCGTAGTCTGTTATTTATGTTTTTTTTTCAATACTTCAAATGGGCCTGCAAAGGTCTATGCCTGCAGACCAGCTTCAACGAATTAGCATAGAGTCCAACCTTGGCCGACGTGATCTAAGTAATCACTCCCACGTGCACACACTGTTAGCACGAAGTTGAAGTCGAAGTGGTCAACAGCGATAGAAAAGTGTGACGGCCACGAAAAATCTCACAGAAAATTACGCCATATTTACATAACTTACCTCACAGATGTCGCCTGGTAAGAATCTGTATTCCACCCAATATGTGTCTCCTTCTTTGGGTACTTGCTTAGGATTTAGACCTCCAAAATTTTTCGAATCATATCTCAAAATAATCAGTGGGTTGTTATAACCAAAGCTATCTCCAAAAGCTCCAAGTTCCACGAAGTGGCTGCGCTTGAAAAAGTTTAGACACGGCCGGAAGCTGAAAAAAAAAGAACGCAGTTCTGAGGCTTGATAGCAACTTGATAGCACTCCGGCCCAGAGAGTTAGAGAGCTGAGTGGTGAAAGCGGATGCGCAATGCAGTCTGTCACTCAATAGACAGACGCCACAATCTAGGCCGACCGTGAGGTCTGTTTTACTGAGACCAACATGCACAATCTGACCTCTAGAAGCATGGACCACACCGCTTTGATCCACACCGCGCCTTCCAGTGATGGAGCGTGTACGTTGTTATCGTAAATATCTTCCTGATAAGCATAATCCCATCATCTGTCGATATAAAAATGTCGGTTCAGAATAAATAGCTTGTGACAAAACAGGAAACGAGCTTAATTTCTGCCATATCCATATATATTCCAGGAAAACAAAAAAAAAATGTATATCTCGGGATGTCACTGCAGGTGATACCGATGCTCGCAGACCAGCGTTTTACAATTTCAGCGATGTCGTTTCTAGACACATTCATTTTTTATATTCAGAATTTAAGCTAGAAATAGCTATAGGCACTGCGCTACATGCAGAGCCTTGTGGCTAAGTCTGGATGCATGAGGCTCATCGAACCAGTGATGCAGCGATGAATAAAAAAATAGGTTTCTAGTGTTCGCGAAGCCCGTCAAGCGGTCATTGCGAACTGCTTTTTTTTTCGTCACCCGCGCTTTTTGTACGACAAAAGCGGAATAAACATTCATTCATTCATTCATTCGTTTTCAACATACCCCTCTACATTCCTGGACCCCGCATATTCATGCTGCTGTGCCTGTAGCATATTTCGAGATTAATAATAGGCTCGTTGCTCCAACTGCACTGCCCAGCGTTGGCGTCTATCGGGGCTACCTGTTACAGCTAACAGGTTCGTATGTACCAAGGTCTAAGCTGACAGTTGCTAGAAAGTTTAGACGCAAGCAAAAAATAATGCTATCGGAAATGGGAACTTCTGGCTTGGCGGAAGCATTGTATCTCAGTGAAATAAGCAATCATTGCGCAGCCGAGGACGCTGTGGCGCCAGTACCTTGTTTTTACATACAGCACTCGGATAGCTTCGGTGCAGGTTTCTTGTAATATCTCCAGTCACCGTAACAAAGGGATAGGCACGTGCCCACATAAATTTATACTTGCGGAGTTGGAAGTGAAAATCTATGTGCAATAGCATCTGAGTGTCCACGAAGCATCTGCTGAGACTAAAATACAGGAGGCTGCAATGCAATTTGCCAGAGTTATTGAAAACGCAGACTTTACATCTGTTCGTTGAACCAGCTTTGGACTCCTTGCTAGGACGCGCTTCCTTTCCTTAATCTTGGATCCACCCAATGACTCCTCTTCGAGGAAGCAGCTGGTATTCCTTTCTCCAGCACGAGCTAATACTTAACACCAACACTTTTCGCCCATTAGGGCACTCGGTTAAATCTCAGTCTTCAGGTCAACAAAGGTCAACAAAGTGTAGATCCTCAGGATACAGGTGTTATAAAGACGAAGACGACCAAAATTCAATTGTGGCATGAAGCAAGGTGCTCATGTAATCTTGCGACATCGGTGCAAGTTTACAAAACTCACTTGTCATTATTTACTAGGCCCCTACACTACGGCGCCTCTCGTAATACAAGTCTGCTCGATTCAGTAACCACGAAATATTATGCAGCCCGTATTGACAAACCGATCTACCTGGCCGAAACTGTGGTTAACCTGTACTGTGGCAGCCGCCATAACATTTTACGTACTAGTTGAAGCGAAATGTATCAAAAATTGTTTTTTGTTATCACCTTCTTCTATCTCGTAGAATTCAGTTATAATTTTTAAGCCGAAGTAAATACTGATATGTCGTGCTAAAAAGCAGTGGCATGAAGATGAAGAGGTTGAATAGCGGAGACCCGCAGACTGAGTACTATATATGCCCTGATGCGAAAAGGAGGAGATGTAGCGTACCGCACGCTGACGGTACCGCGATGTCCCCATACCCTGTATATCAATTTGTTTTACAGTCGCTACTTCGTAATACTTCGTCGTAGGTGCTCGATGTCGACCTATCAGTTTTCGAACGAGCCGATGCCTGCGTGGGCTAGCGCCATCGTTGAACGCAATAGACACATCAGCACGAAACGACCAGCCTCCGATGACGTCTGAGACGAATCAATAACGCTCTTGTGACTGCCTTGAACAGAAAACAAACTGGCCACTTCAACGTAAGTCGCGTATCTTTTCTGGAACTTCAGACGAATAGGTCGAAAAGTGGCTCCCACATTAGCAACAAGTGAGTTTTAGCGGTTTTGGAGATAAACTTTGCACCTTCTTGGTATGTGCTTCACGTCAGGCGTTATTACTGGCGATACGTTTGGAACCAGTTTCGTCGCGTTCCTCGATACCCCAACGATGCCACATTACGTAATCATTTCACACGAATGTGGGGGTGCACTTCAAGGTGGTGCTGGTGAAATTACTCAGCTGCAATATACTTGCTGCCTTTCAGAATGATTAAACCGACCAACGCAACAGAGCGTTCAATGCCACACAGTAGGTGGTGCTATTGCGAGTCAGCGCGGCAGTCTTCCTTCCACTTCGTTCTTCTGAAAATCGCGTGTCCATTACATCTTTACTCGTTAAACCAGTCTTCAGTAGGCAGTCGTAAATCTAGTGGTTCGGGCGTCCCTATCAGCTGCGTGAGGTGGTTAGTTATAATCTCACCTCTTTACGCCCACCAGTAAAATGTGTAGAAGAGTCTCTCGGGTCGCCACCCGGAACTAAAAGAGGTGTGCGTTTGAAAGCCAGTGTATACCCGGCGACAGCAGGTACCAAACTTGGCACCTCCCGAATGCGAGGTGGATGGTCTACCACAAGGCTACCGCGTCGGTGGCTTCGATGGCCTTGTGCCGCGAGAAGAATGCTCTGGTGCCAAGGGCTTTTGCTGCAGAAACTGAAAGAACAGCACACGTGTTGAGAGTTAATGCATCAAATGAACCGATTATACTCCAATCTGGCGTGAAATGGGCTTGCTTTGATGCATATAATGCATTGAACTCCGTTCTTTGTCGACCGGGATGCCTGCCAAGGCAGCCACTGACTTCCCGACAGTATGGTCAACAAACATATTCAGCGAACCGAGGGCCTCGACTTGCAGCATGTTCTAGCCCAGTATGTGTCGGGTTTTTACTTCGATCAGCCAGCCATCCCCTCTCCGCTGCCAATGTCTCGTCTGAATCATCAGATTCACAGCGGTACTACGCCGCCCATTCGAAAGAAAATTTATCGCATGTCTCTAGCAGAGCGCAGTCACCGAACAAGTGTGCGACATGCTACCGAAAGGCGTCATTCGGAAGTCATCTAGTGCGTGGGCTGCCCCTTTTATACCGGAGTGCAAAAGGATAATTCCTGGTGTTTTGCGTCTACTACTACCGAATAATGCCGTCATGAAGAAAGACGTCTATCATTTCCACGTATAGATGACGCCATGAATTGCCTTCAGTCTGCGCTGTACTTCTCCTCAGTTGACCTACGGTTCACGCATTCACCCATGCATCTGTCGGACAGAAAGAACACATCATTTCGTACATCGGACGTGGTGTTCAAATTTTTTGCCATGTCTTTTGGATTGCGCACCCCCAGCTACAGTGATGCGGTGCAGGGACACTATCATGCGTGGCCTTAACTGGGAGGTTTGCATGTGTTACCTTGATCACGTCGCCTTTTACGGCAGTATCTTTCATGAGCATAAACGGACGGTTGAGTGTTGTGCTCGCCTGTATTGAACAATCTGGGTTAGTTTTGACCTACAAAATGTGTCATTTTGATGAAAGCAAACCATTGTTCTCGGAATTTTTGCCGTCAAGGCGGCATATGGGTAGACCCACAGAAGGTATCTGCCATGCGTGAGTTCCCAATACACCGCACTCTAAAAAACTTTAGAGGGTTTCTTGGCCTGTGTTCCTACTTTCGTAAGTTCATTCAAGGATTCGTCCAGCTCCCCCATCCCTTGATTTCTCTGCTTCACAAGGATGCTCCATTATATGGTCATCTGCATGTGAGTTGGCCTTCCAGCATCTGAAGTATTTAACATCCAGGTCTGTTCTGTGCTACTTTGGTTCGTCGGCGGGTTGTCAATCCATACGGATGACAGCAGCGTCAGCGTTGGTGCGGTCCTTATTCAACTTCAAAACGGCCTCCAATACGTTGTTGCGTATGCAAGCTATACTTAAAGTGGAAGGGACCTGCACAGTAAAGAAGTTGAAGTGCCTGGTTGTCCTTTTTACAGTCTACACGTTTGAACCATATGTACATGAACATCATTTCGATATGGTCATTGATCACACATCCTTGTCTCAATCCGCACCCATGTGGCTCGCAGGAACGTCGCTCGCAGGAAAGCAGGAAAATATCGAATACGGTCTTCTCTACACCGGTGTAGTGCTGAGTTGACATCGAACGTGTGCAGATTTACTTGGGTGGGTCGAACGTCTGCAGTCTGGTCTGGGAGGGTGAAGATATTTCGTATGCCGGTTAGTGCATCAAAGAAAGCAATCATCGTTCCTTTGTTAACGTTCCGGTGTTCTTCGGTGATGGTCGTCCCCATGCCTGAAATTTTATGCATCGGAAACTGGTGATGCCTCTTGTGACGCCGAGACCTCGTTCTAAGAGCCGCAGAGTGTTTAATTCGAGGACGCCTTTGGGAGGTTTGATGTCCGCGCTACCCACACAGAATTCGACGAGCGGAGCGGCACGTTTATTCTTCGTCGAGGACGTTTAGGTAGCCAGGTTGCTTCAAAGTCGTCTTATTCGGATGGCGATGTTTGTCAAAAGTTTCATGGGTTTTGATCGAAGGCCGATTATCGCCCGCAATTCACTTAGAAAAACTATAACCCAGGATGACATTTCGCTCGCAGTTCTGTAGGACCACGCAACTCGTAGGATAAGTACGCCCATTTACTGTAACTCTTGCAGTGCTTGTCCTGGACGGTGCGTAAGGTGGTGATGGTAAGCGGACCATCAACCAGTGGTGATGGTAAGCGGACCATCTCAAGTGCTCACTTTTCTTCAGTGAGGCGGCGAATGCTCCGCTAATGACAGAATAGTCAGCTCCAGTGTCCACTAAGGAGGCAACTGTGCGACCACCGACCGCAACTTCGAGGTCATTTGTTTGCGTCCTCGTATTGCAGATTATGACTAGGAGCTTACCGGTATCGCTCAAGAGGAAAGTATACAACAGTTGCATCTTGCCTGTACTCACCTATGGGGCTGAAACGTGGAGGCTAACCAAGAGAGTTCTACTTAAGTTGAGAACAACCCAGAGGGCTATGGAACGAAAAATGGTAGGGGTAACATTAAGAGATAGAAAGCGTGCAGAGTGGGTCGGAGAAATAACTCAAGTTACCGACATTCTAGTAGAAATTAAGAAGAAGAAACGGACATGGGCAGGACATGTAGTGCGAAGAGAGGATAGCCGATGGTCGCTGAGGGTAACAAACTGGATTCCAAGGGAAGGAAAGCGTAGCAGGGGGCGGCAGAAAGTTAGGTGGGCGGATGAGATTAAGAAGTTCGCAGGGGTCAAGTGGATGCAGCTTGCACAGAACCAGGTTAAGTGGAGAAATATGGGAGAGGCCTTCGCCCTGCGGTGGGTATAATCAGGCTGATGATGATGATGATGATGATGATTGCATATTGCCTTCTGTGCTCGATCTCTGCTTCCTCGTGTGCTTAGCTCGTTGCCGGGGCAGACCGGCGTCTCTTCGCTGGGTTGCGCTGTCAACTTGTAGTCTCGTCGTGTTGTCGTCGATCTTTTCGTGCGTAAATGCGGTGTAATTATTTCAGCGCCCTCTCTCGTAGCCGGAAGCGGATGATCTTTTATTTCGACTTGTAAGAACCCCACCTTTAAAGGTTGCTGTCATTAGTTTCCTTCTATGGAGCATAGCGGACCTTTCTCGCAGGTACGTGTAACCTGGAGACTCAAAGCGTTCTCCGAACGTGGATGGAGATAGGAATAGACGGCCTGGTGATGCAAAGCGGGCGCTGTACGGCGATGATGACCTGAGTCGGCGGCTTCATGGATCAAACCCTGCCCTGCGCAGATAGTTCTCGATTTCTTGCGGTCGTTCATTTGGGTGGTGTTGTGGGGCTTGGATTGCAAAAAGAAGAACGCCAATTCGTCACAAGGAAAAGTTGCGAAGGATATGTCCAGCCTCACCAAAGTAGAAGCAGATTGGGTCATTGTTCGATGTCCTACAGGTGTCGCAATTCTTGAGGCTTGAGTGTGTGTCGTAAGCTTGGCGGGGGAGGCCAAGGTACGGCGTCCTGCAGCAGCCTCTTTGCGTAAAATGGGGCTTAGAAGTCTCGTCGGCAAGCATGTCGGTGCAATGCAGCTGCATAGTTCTTTGCTATTGCTTGAGTGGGAGCTATTGTAGCCGTCGCTTGAGGAAAGCCCAGTGCCAGATGGAATTATTGGCAGACTACGTCCGCGACCGACACCACTTTACACTTCATAGGGGCAGGCGTCGGCGCAGTTCTTCGCTAACGACATCGTGGAAGAGTTCCCGTAGGCTCTCTGCCCTTGTAGCTGCATCGGCGCATTGGCTTGCAGTGAACATGTGAAGCAGCTGGGTTTATTGGCGCATTATAGTGTCCAGCGTATTTTCCGTTGTTCGCGGAACTCCTCTACAGACTGGCGTAGAAGACCTGCAAACAGTTGATCGTTCACACCGTGCATGGGCACGTTCACTTTAATGTCCTCGTTTATGTCGGGATCGGCGCGACGGAAGAAACGATTCATCTCTTCAACGCAAGCCAGGACCAATAAGAGAGCAGCAAGTGGCAGATTGTCATACGCCTTCTCCACATCTAAGAAGCAACAGAACAGAGATCACCTCTCTTTCCTAGCGAATTTCGCGCACTGTGTCAGCACAAACAAACTGTCATCGAACCTGCGCCCGGGGCGAAAACCGCTCTGAAGCTCTGTAATAAGACAGTTCGCTTCCGCCCATCCACTCACCCCACTCCTTCACTACCCATGCGAACAGACGGTAGACGTTGACTGCCACCAACACTCAACGCCATCTCTCAGCAGCCTGCGGAAATCCGAGCATCAGTGCATGGCCTCCGAGATCACTTCCGCGCGCACGTTTCTCTCTGGCCGTTCCAATCGGCCGGAGAGGGCGTAAGTTGGAAAGGGGCGTGGCAGCGTCTTTCGCCGCACCGCGGCGCTCGCCACCTATGCATCAAGTGTTTCATCGCAGATTGGCGCAAACTATGAAACACGAGTTTTCTCAGCTTGCGCTCGGACCACAGTCGAGCTGCCAGCTTTAAAATGCCACGGGCAAGACGGCAGCCAACAATTTCGCTATCGTTAAAGTACTAATAATATAAGGCCCACATGCGCAAAGTTAGGCAGCGACTACCCGAAGCTGCATGCCTGCCCGAAGCATGCATGCGTGCACTGGCGCTCTCTGCTGCGGTCCCGCGTCTTTTCTTTTTTTTTGTCAGTGTGTATATACACGCCGTACATTTGCGAGTTCATTAACTCGCTAAATACGAGTGCGGCGACTTGCATAAACATACATCGCACGAATGCAATTCTCTAAATGGTTCCGTTACAGCCACAAGATTATTGCTTACTTAGATGCATGTCACGATAGCTGTCTTTTTTTTCTCGCACGGTTTTAAAGCAGCCTTGGAAGATCGTAAGCACGCAAGTTCAATAGAGTCCTTACGGAAAACAAGTTACGAGTGCTTTTATAATATGCATTATGGAAAGCTTGCGTAATAAAAAAAAAGTTCGATAAAGGTGAAGGGTAATCGGACCCCGTTCAGGCACCTCTGCCGTGATATGAGTATATGCGAGGTTTTCGGAAGCGATCCCGTTAAAAACGGATCAGCTTATACGATCGAAAGTGAAAAGACGATAATCACGCGAGTTTCGGCTTATTTCTTGTTTTCACTTGTTTGCATATGCTACAGACTGGGCGCAGTGCTTTTATGTTTTATTTTTACTCCTATGCCTATACATGCAGAGGGCCAAGCAGAGCAAATGGGTTAGTTCAAATGAATTATGATGACTATAGAATGGCACTATCATACACGCCTGCCACACTAGTTAGCAATTTTTTATTCACTTTCAATGATATACGAACCTTTGCGATATGCGAACATTTTGCAAATGTTCCTTTATTTGCAAAACTCATGAGGTGGACAAAGAGAAAAGCGATATGGGCAAGCACAATCAATAAGAACACACAAACATTTCGTTATTTACCAAGTTCAATCACCACATGATGACTATTTGCGTAGTTTTCTATTCGCAGAGGTAAAACTCACCAGACTAAACACGCAGCTCCTATCTTGCTCCGCAGGGTTTTTTTTCCGGTAAGCTGCTTGATGAATTACTATTTTTCCTGCGTTAATTAGCTCTGGCCTAAGCAACTTTTCTATGATTATCTTCGTTGTTTCAGTGGCGTGGTCCTTTCTTGGTGCACAAAGCTAGGAGAGAGCACCTGTCGAAGTAAGCAACATAAGCTAGCGACATGTAAGCTGCACATGGAATGTAGCGATCTACGCTCCACTGGAATTTGTTATATTTGCAAGTAAGCGCAGAAGCCTTAGGATAAAAAATTGCGAGGAAAACGAATGTCTCATCAGTTCACCAAACTGCAACAAGACCTTGCTGCTGAGAAACATGCATGCCTTTGACCACTCGAGCATACGCTCGTAACGCTGATTGACTGCCGGCTTTCCGAGTGACCGTTAGGCACTCAAAGACTACCACCTACACGAGGTAGTCTTGACGAGTAACTGTTTCACAAGCAAAGAACTCGAGCGCAATGCGTAAATTCTGAGTAGAACGGAGCGCATTATGTGAACACAGCAAGAACATCAACACGGCGCTTCGGAATCAAACACAACACTTAAATTGTGAAACATTTCGGACACACCTTGCGGTCAGTCTTTGCTCAAAAACCAGCTAAAAATTAAAGGCTACGTGGCACCTGATGGCTACGTGGCACTGCCGCCTGATGGCGCCTGGAGGAGCTGACGAACTTACAACATTTGATGGGGCGCGCGCCGATTGGAACGGCTGGAGAGAAACGCGCGCGAGGGTGATCTCGGAGGCCATGATCAGTGTTAGCACTTGCTCTTCGGTATGGAGCGGCCCGTTCACATACCTCTTCTATTCGAACACCATTTGTATTGTACTTATTACTTTACGAAGACATTCACGACAGCTTTTGAGCAGTATGATATTGCCGCGTGCCTCTCGGAACCAAGGAAAAAGAGGACGAAGCTGAGTGTAGTGTGTGGGAATGATCCGTTCAGTGTTTGCTGCCTACTACGCGTTACATATTCTGGTGGAGTTGCTGGGTGCGATTCCCCCTTTGCTGGGTTCCACCCCTCAAGGACTACAGAGAGTCAACACGGATTTGACACCGGTACACTGCTGTTCTAGCCGCCGCCATCGAAGTCAGTCGCCAGAGTTCGGGCCTTTGTCCCGGACGCCTGTGACCACCATGCGTTATGCTGGCTAGCCAACCTCAAAGACCCCACTGGACGGCTTGCAAGGTGGAGACTCCGCCTCCAAAAATACGAATAACGGTTGTATACAAGTGCGGCCGTATTCACAACGACACCGACTGTACAGAG
>JAJIZL010023603.1:102250-157269 GCA_023969395.1 Amblyomma maculatum | reverse complement strand
GTTTGTGTTTGTGTTTGTGTGTGTGTGTGTGTGTGTGTGTGTGTGTGTGTGTGTGTGCACGAATGAAAGAAGCCAAAACCCAGAGAGGCTAAGGAAGATGGAGAATCGTTTTAATTTTTGTTAACCCGAATTAGTACTGTAATCAATTTAAGGAGGCGGGCAACTAAATGCAAAGTATCAGAAAACACTCCGCAGATGCGATCCGAACCCACGACCTCCGAATATCGCATCCAGTGTTCTTCCCGACAGAGCTACAGCGACACATGTCCAACCTTCTACTTTCTTGGGTTTAAGGTAACCTGCAGCCGAACCTTGACAGTGTTCACCAATGCCACCCTCAGAGGTGGACGTAGAACGTCCTGCATTTCCACGATTGTCAGGGGTAAAAAGCGGCTCGTTATAATACAAAAATGAAAGAAGGCGACAGTCGGCGAGGCGAAGGAAAGCGTAAGGGATATTTTGTTGAATTTCTGCTGTTGACCTGAGTTTATAAATCATTTTATAAGAAGAAAGATAATTAAATAAAAAGTAGGCGTAAAAATAACACGTCGTTGGTGTGATCCGAACCCACGACCTCCGCACTGTTCGACCTAGAGTTACTATCAGACAAAGCCTATATAGTAACTCTAGTTGGACCCAGCAAAACCTATGAAGGTGTCAAGTGATAGTAAGGACTTTGAACGGAACCTTTACAAAAGCACCCGAAGGGTGGAGGCCGATTGACTATGCTTCCAAAGTTCTCTCCGTAGCTCAACAAATTGAAATAGAGGCTTTGGCGGTCATGTTTGGTCTTGAAGTTTCCTCATTTTTTCTAAGGTCGACATGTTCTCTCTGACCTCTTACAGCAATTGCGCAGAAATGTGTAGGGGATATGCCACCCCATTTGTGGCGTTTTTTGTAAGGCTGGTGAGATATGAGGAGTTTCACCTACAGCACGATCCTGCAAAGCAGTTGCTGGTGCCAGATTCACTTTCCAGACCCTTATCTATGAGCAAAGCTGGCAGCACCAAGCTACGTGGAGGTGAATGCGGATGCCCCGCTCTCTTGTCAATGGTGCCACCAGATCACAGCTGGTTCATGAAACAGCAGAGAATTAACTCCGAAGTGGTAGCAGTTGTACGTTGCCTCCAAGAAGACCTCCTCTCAAGCAGATGGTCATAGATGAGATCGACAAAAGAAATTTGGGAAGCGACTACAATCGCATCTGACTGGCTTTTGGACGCGCGCATAAGAGACGGGGACAAATCCAGGAACTAGTGCAAATTCTGCTAAATGAAGCGTCGTTGCAAGAGATCGCAAAATTGACAGAGGGACGAGCGGACCACATCGGCTCTAATCAAGAATTGGCTGATGAAATAAGTGGGCAGCTCAAAGCACGGGAAGGCCTTACGTAGACCGACGTTCTCTTAAGGCATGGTGGTGTCCGGAGGTGACTGCGGCCATTGGTCGACGGCAGGAAGCTAGACCACCAGGCGGTCAGAAAAAGGGTTGAGGTGGCCATGTCCAAGGCATGGAGTATATATACAGCCCGGAAGCAGGAAGCCTCAGCCTTGGTACAATGAGGCTTGACAACTTCAACAGGCCTTTGATGGTAGAGCTCAGGAAGGCAGGGAAACAGAAACCTCAGCGCTTCTAGCGGTGGGTGAAAGCGGGGCAACAGCCTCAATACCACAACGGTCTAGCTCGAAAGGGGAGGAAGTAACGGGTCCTGCTTGCGTCCCAATTCTCGAACGTTGGTAGCACGCGATAAGGGATCGCCGGGCGGCACAAAAAATCGCAACTAGATTAGAAGAGTGAGCCAGGATGGCAGCACCAAGAAATGGCTGCTTATTTGCGAGCGCCACCCATATAGCGGGAATTTGAGCGGGCGACTAGCAGGGTGGGATCTAGGACAGCACGAGGGAATTTTTTGGTTTGTGACGGGCGCCATGCGGGGACTTCTATCGGTCTTTTTAAACTCCATGTTTTCGAGTGCCTCAACAATAAATTGTTTGTCACAGTTGGCGCTAGCTGCTACGTACGTGCGCGACAAGCAGCATCTATTTCGCTATTACACTATTTGGCACAAGTAGCTGGGCAGCAGCGTTCAGCAGAAAATTTACTCCTGCCTATTTGCATGCAAGCATGTGACTTTCTACCGTTTATAGAAGTCTTCTACCGTGTACCTCATACATTCCGCTCGTTTGTGACAGCGGCATGCGTGGACCGTTCTATCGGCCGACGCTAACCTACGCTACGGAGGTTACATTTAGCAAAACTGCAAAGCTGCAGGCTGAGCAGTTCCCGGAGAACTTTTTCTGGCTATGCAGCCAAAGCCGTAAAGCCAAAACGCATCAGCTGACTGTGCAGCAGAATAGAGACCCTTCATAAATTTTGCGGGTCATGCTCTGGAATATTATACCATTAAATAAATATTCACGTCATTATTATATCACGATTGTACTACAACACAAGACAGTGCAACGTTAGTGCAGCTTATTTTCAAATCAGTACACTTCGGCGTGAAACTAGTGCAATTTGAAACTAAAACCCCTCAAACTCCGTGCAAAATAGGGTGCCTCGATGCCAGCGCTGGCATCAAGGCAAACTGATGGGAGAGCGCATCGAGGTACCCTAAGGCAAATTAAAGCCCCTCTATCCTTCCAAAGTACCGCCATTATTAGATCTTGCCGCCTCCGCGCTCCCCCTCAAAATTTCCTCCTCGCCACCTCTGTCTCCCCAGCCTCCTCCGCTCACCCATTCGCCGATGCGTGTCACGTGGAATCGCGTGTTGCGCTTTTGTGTATTTTTTCTTCCCGGCGCGCGCCGGCTGCCATTTTCGGACCAGCACGGCGAAGCAGCTGCACGATAGAGGGGCTTTAGCTGCACGTGGGCGCTTTAGCTGCACGTGGGGCTTTATCCGCACGCGCAAGCTTCATCGTGATGCCGTGTTGCTGAGCCTTCGGTTGCCGGAACCGACAAGGCGAAGGCAAAAGGCTTTTTTGTTTGCCATCTGGCCCGCGCAACGCGAAAAGAAGAAGAGTTTGGATGAACAGGATCGGGCGGGCTGACTTCAAAGAAGTTGCAAAAAACGCACGGCTTTGTGAAGTAAGTGCTACGGTTCATTGCCTTTTTTTAACCTTGCCGACTTCTGTCTTTTTAGGAAAGTGCATTTGTGTCAGTTGTGCGCGGTTTAAGCGTGTGTAAGCTGGCCTTTTTTTTAACACGAGCTGTGCATAAAAACGAATTTATCAAGGCCATGATTTCAACTCCGCTAGAAATTAGCACATCTCGACACTTTTGCAGGGCCTTGAATACAACCGGCTAGCTTCCTTCCGCGTACGCTCGCACGTATTCATTTAGTTTGCGGTATTAATTTTTTAACCTACCGAAGTAACTTGGCTATGAGGAAGGTCGTAATGTATAGCAGCGGGTAACTTAATTTAGGGCAAATGGGGTGCTTCACGGGCATTTCAATCCCACAGTACACTGGTATCTTGCATTCTGCTTCCATCTTGGCTACTGCCAGACGCGACCTTGAATTGAAGGGATGACAAGCAGCTACTTGCAAATTTTGTGTGTGTTAGCAGACAAAGGCTGTAAAGTACCATAGGCCCCTGGAAATTGATAGCGTTGCTTTAATCTAAAGCTTCTACATGATTCCTTTCATTTTGTTGTTTTTCTTAGAAAGAGTATTACTTTAGAATGGGACCAATTAAGCAAACGGGAGCCGTATTGCGCAATATGTTGCCTTGAATTTGGGGTGAAGTCCTTCCCTCACTGTGATAGCCTAATTGCCACAGTAAATGTAGCGTTTTATTATGGTGTGCTAGCGGATTGCCTATGGAAGCGCACGCACAGCAGTTATAAAGTCTTTTCTCGGTGCAGTATTCAATCGTATTGTTTTCTGCTTTCTTAGGACCATTTCACTGCAGACCAATTTGAACCTCTAATCCTGAAAAACAGCGGCATTAAAAAGCTGAAGCCAGATGCAGTACCGAGCCTGTTTGTACATAGGAAGCCAACAAAATTAAGGAAGCCACCAGCCCACCGTATGTTATTTTTTTTTATGCATCACAGGCAAATTATGTTTTTGCATTATGTCAAACATTACTTTCTTTATTTGTGCGATACTAGGTGCAGGAATTCATACAACGCTGCAGAAGCTTAGTGCCACGCACCTCGAAGATAATGGGTGTTCAAAACGTAAGTGCTGCTTATGTTATATGTCATGGTTCATTCGCATCTCAAATATCAACTTGCTTCTTGCACAGCTGACACTCTTTTGTCTGACAACACTTGTCATGAACCATTAGGCCTTGCATCCAGTAATCGCTGTGACTGCTCCTTGTGAAGTATACTGAACTATAATGCTTTTACCCGATTGTACCTCTCAGTACCTCTCAGTATTTTATAGTTGCAACAAATGACTGCAACAGCTCTGCGCAAGGTGAGTTCACGCGTTTCTATGTAACTAGTTGAAGCGCAACTTTAATTCCTGGGTGTCATAAAGGGAGCCTCACATCAGCGAGTCATGTTACGTCACGTAGGTCACACGACAAGTTTAAGTCGATTTGTCACGCTTGTGACTAATCAGCCGAAATTGGTCACGCGACGTCTGCAAATTTACAGTGTGAATGTGCCCTTGCCCAGTGTGTGAAGGATAGAGGGGCTTTATATGCTCTTACTGCTCTTACGTTGGCTTAGCACTTTAAAGAAAGCGTCACTTGTGCTAATGGGGGAATAGTTTTTTTTTTTTTTCGGAATCTATGCCCAGTATTGCCAGTTCAGGTTAGACGAATAAAATCTCGCTTCAAAAATTCCGCGTGGCTCGATCATTGCTTTCCGCGTTTTTCCTTCGTAGCGCGCCAGCCGTCGTCTGCTACGGCAGGTCCGTCATAGTCGGCGCCACCGTCGAGGCAGCGCGCGGCCTCGCCGAGTGGGAGAGTGGAACGGAGGAGGAGATGAATGGTTGGCGCTACTTTCCTTGGAGGGGTTTTAAGGCAAATGGGATGGCTGCGCCATCGGTCGGGAATATCCCGAAGCGTACGTTGGCTCCTCCTGCAGCGTCTACCGGTCTACCCGCCGGTTTCTGTTTCCCGGAACGTGCTTGTTCCGGGAACGTATGTAGCGCATAATATTTAATAACCGTAAATTTACATTCACTTAGGCCTTGTGTAGTCTAAAGAAAAAAATTTCTGCTTTGCTGGCAGTTCAAGAACTATATTATTTCAAGAGAGTAAACTGGAACCGAAACCGTAACTTATATAAGCCAGGTATACCAGAACTATTTTTTTAATAACACGGTAACATCGTGGCGAAAGCTCCGCACCCGTAGCCTTGACTGCGTGGCCACAAAAAGTTGTCAAGGAGTATCATCATCATCATCAGCAGCAGCAGCAGCAGTCCGACTATATCTATTGCAGGGCGAAGGCCTCTCCCATGTTCCTCCAATTAACCCAGTCATGTGCTTACTGCATCCACTTGACCCCTGCGAACTTTTTAACCTCATCCGCCCACCTAACCTTCTGCCGCCCCCTGCTACGCTTTCATTCGCTTGGTATTCAACTTGTTAACCTAAGCCACCATCGGTTCTCTATGCACTACATGTCCTGCTCATGCCCATTTCTTCCTCTTGATTCCCACTAGAATGTCATTAACTCGAATTATTTTTCTCTAAAGTCTAGGATTGCCCAGATTCTGCATGTTAGCGAGTATCTTAGTAAACACCTTATATATAACAGATAGTAAGCTGATTGGCTTGTAACTTTTTCAAGTCCTTGGCACCCCTTTCTTATGAATTACGATAATGTTAGTAGCGTCCTCCCATGGCTCCGGTATCGTCGATGACACCAGGCATTGCGTATGCAGGGTGGCCACTTTTTCTAGCATGATATCCCTCCCCCCCTTTTTTTCTTTAACAAAACAGTAGTCATTTGATCCTCCCCAGCTACTTTCCCCTTTTTCATAGTTTATAAAGCTTTCTTAAAGGGACAGAACACTGGAATTTAAGTCTCAATTTTTTTCGCCGCAGTGGAGACATTGATGTCTAAAATGATCGATTCCATAACGGTTTTGTTAGAAACGCTGTAGAAAATTTTTACCAGGAATTTTTCGATCAATGCGTGCGCCCGTTTTATGCAGTCCGACGCTGGAAATCATGAGCAGCGACCGCGATGACGACTGGTGGCCGACAAAAAGACGTACCAAAAACAAGTATAACTTTCACTCGCCAGACAGAAATCAGACATCTTTTTGCGTAGAGTAACTTCCTTTTCAATTTCACACTCAGTGCTGTTACGGCACAATAACGCACGCCCTCGTCGACGAAAGTATTAGTGGGCACTGTCATTGCTTCATTCACCAAATTGCAAATACTGTGGCGCCATCCAGTGGCAAAACCTGAAAGCATACCTCTCGCGGTACTTAGGCCTCAGGTCATCCTCATGAATAAAGGTTTATGAATGAAAGCAGGGGTGGTTTTTATTTAAGGACGCACTGGAGAGAGCGCAAAATATAATAAATTATGGTAAGCACTCCTAGAAGAAAAATAACACTGTGCAGTTACGAAAATCAGAGAAATTTTGCTGACATGTAGTCACGTGGGGGGCTACACTGAAAGTACTAGGGTTTCTCCGCTAGATAGCGCCTCTGTTGTTTTTATGCGATTTTCAATGGCAAATTAAAATTGTAAAGCCTCTTTTCTTTGATATTGTAGTGCTCGATCTGTATTAAATGAGGCAAAATATTTTCATCACCATAATCTCATGACATATTTTGGCCAGTGTTCTGGCCCTTTAACGTCGTCCTTCGGCACTGGCGGAACGTCTGACTGCTTTTCACTACTGCCTATCTCATTATTGTCCTGACTACTTCGGCTACTATGTAAATCAGTATAGAACTCATCAGTTACGTTGACTATCTTGTGAAGTTTGGTTCGTGAATTGACAAGGATTGGACAAAATAATGATAATAATTTTCGTCAGCACACGGCAAAACATGCACTTCCTGCGTTAAAGAAATTGGTGACCCCCAGAATATTGTGCAAAGTTGAAGCAAATATAGTGACTGTTTACGGCAATTAATTTTTAAGGGGCAGATGTCTGGTAGTGGGCATAATTAACACAAACATTACCAAGGCAACCAGGTCCAACATATCAATCGTAGGAGAAAACTGCAACAAAGAAGCATTACGAAACAGAAAACATCGCAGCGCTTCGCACGCACACACATACAGGCAACTTTCAGCGAGCTTATACAGTGTGTTCTGTAAATCTATCGAAACAGTTTTGGAAAATTTTCCCACCTTAACCATGGGCTCATTTGCGCTGCAACCGCGCACAAAGAAGTAGCGTTGTTGACCCTTTTGTTGCGTATATAGTTAGTTTGACCATGGTGCTTACCTGGTTTGACCACTCATCATGAAAATCCAGAACCGTTTGCGACAAAGTTCAGAAGCAAAAAAAAAAAAGAAAAACACCGAGTTTCTGCCAAAAGGCAGTCGTGGTGTCATCTGGCGTTGCTGGAGTAAAACGCCGCTGTTCTAAAGCATCCAAGCAAGCATGGCATGTTCTTAAAATGATGCTGATAGCGACACTGCTGCCCTTCGCCGGAAAATTGACGTTTGAATCTTTCGCTCCTTCAGTCTCGTCACAGACGGTTCTGGTTTCTTGTCATGGGTCGAAAACATGTAAGCACCACTGTAAGACTTGCTACACTACAAAAGAAACAACACGCAAGCTTTCTCCGTGCTCTCACCGCAAATTGGTAAACGTGTCTCCGGTTGAGGTGGGAGAGTTTTTCAATATGGTTCTGATAAAAATTCAGAACACTGTATACATCCCACATAATGCCCTCAATTTAGAGCCATGTGACACTCGCAAGTCGAGAGAAGTTGTTTCAATCATTTTTAAGCTTGCAACGGCAAATATAAAAAGAAGGCTTAGAAGGAATTATTAAGAACGATCACATTGCTAACAATTTTCATTAAAAAGTCCGCTCTGCCGTGTTTGTGCGAACATTGCATGCAAATGCGTTCGCTAAAAACGTATATATGTTAATTCTCAAGAAACCGCGTTTCTGAGACCTACTCATATTGTCACGTGGCGTTGAATAGGGACTTAAAAGAGAACCTCGCCATCTCAGAAAACACGCTAACGCACAAGGCGCCGGTTCACTCCGCTCACCCCTGTGTAAATAAACCTGTAACAACGTGGTATGTAGTGGCAGGTTCTGGGTAGATCCCCTCGAAATCTTCTCTCGACCTTGATGGAGCCGAAGACTCGCTCGACTGCCTCTCCTTTGCCCGTGACCACGAAACCATGATGGAAGACAACGCACTGCAGCCAAGAGGAAAGGCGCCCGCTTGGCAGAACTACCACGAACCGCAGACCTGTTCTGGCGGGCCTGGGGAAGAAGTAGATGAGCGGCTCGCGATCACCAGCGGACAGACAAATACAATCGCTCTGGGGCCGCTTCGAGGAAGAAAGAAAAATCCGCACTGATCTGATCCCAGGCTCATCGGGGCCTGTGTGGAGACGAGAAGGCGAACACGACCACCCGAGGGCTCAATTTCCGTTCACGCATCGCCTCCATGCGAGGAACCCCTCCGTTCGGATGAAGAACTCGCAGCATTCCACGAAATCATTTCTCATTACAAGCTCGGTAGTGAGACCAACCCAGCAACGAAAATTCGAGGACACTTTGGCGACTAAAGTGATCAAAGGCGAAAGCCTGAGTGCTGCATTCTGCTACGCGACTGTTGCGCATGTAGCGATGAATGCTGCTACGAGTAAAGCGAGCGACTACTCTTTCACATTCTGCGAGTGCATTTATTCAGTGAATGCTCGGACACATATCCCGATCCTTCCACCGCCGGAGCTAGAAGTCACGCTACCACAGGTGGTCCAATCGTCGGACTAGTTAGTGGCAATGCAGATGTCTGTGACCCTATCTTCACACCTCCTCAGGGCTCCTACCGTTATACACCACCCCGCAACGCGCGGAGCCTGACTCCCCCCGCTCACTTTTCCCGACGTTCGCCCTCTCCCGCCGTCCTTTGCGAGGCTGCGGCAGATGTAGGTGAGGGCTCGGCGTGTCATCGATGCTACCAATTAAACTGCCCCTGTTGCTATGTTACAGAATTGCCTGGAAGAATTAGTGGACGGTGTTCGCGTTTAGCCCTAGTGGATAGTGGTGCTACGATGTCCATGATCAGTTTAGATTTCAGGTAAAACTTCCTGTTGGACGAGTTGGTAATTCATCTTAAGCACAAACAAATACAAGGACAAGAAAGGCGACACACACACACACACACACACACACACAAGGGGGTTTTAAGCGCGAGCAAATACAAGGACAAGAAAGGCGAGAGAGACACTTAATTGTCATTGTATTTGTTTGCGCTTAAAACCCCTAAACCTAGATTTCAGGAACCGCCTCGATCGTATAATTATATTCGGCTGATATAGCGCTGTGTTATTTCGTGGAGCAGGAGGAGAATCACTGTTTCCACTTGGCATTTGCTATGTAAATGTTCTCAGATCTGAATTTACTATGTTCCTTCGTTCTACGCGCCACATTATCCTGGGTGTTGAATTTTTATAACAGTGCGCGTAACTCTCAACTTCAGCAGTGGCGGGATATAATTACATCCTGTAGTCTCTGGTTGTCCCTCATAGAAGGCGTGCTCCGAAGGTGCCGCTATTCTAACGATGTCCACCATCTCCGTCCCAGTTGTGTCCTCGCCTCCTCGGGCGCGGTTTGCAATGCCTTCAACATTCTGGTGGAACACACTTCCTAAAGCCTACGCGAAGATTGTGTTGGTGCCCCGTGGGCCATGCCACGCTTTGATCTGCTAAACATTGCAACGAACCCGCCGCATTGCCGCGTGTTTGAAACTCGCCGGCTTTGAAGAACGCCTTTCTGTGCCAGTCGCCACGCTCAGTGGCCGCGTTGCTCGTCCAACTAGGCATTCCGACCTGACAGATTCTACATTCCCCGCCATAGTCAACAAATCCCTACCCACCAACGACAGTCGGATGTCGAGAAGTTATCTTGAAGCATGTGGACGTGTTCTACTTCGCTCGAGATCACATCGCCGATTCCACCTTCCCGCACTCATCACATGATCGATACCGGGTCTGCACAACCAATTTAACAGACGCCACACCGCGCCTCGCCCTCGGTACTAAGATAATTGATGAAAAAGTCCGTCACATGCCACAGGGAACTAATCAGGTGTCATCGACTCTATGGGCCGACCCTGTAATCTCGTGGAAAAGAAAGATGGCACGTGGCGGTTTTGTGTCAGCTATATCGCCGTCTGAGCGCTGTCACAAACGAGGATGTTTACCCGCTCCCGCGCGTCGATGATGCCATTGTCTACCTCCATTCAGCTTCCTGTACTTTTCCTCAGTTTTGTCCGTATACTGGCAGATTCCGATGCACTTGCAGGGCAAAGAGACGACTGCGTTCGTGACCACAGACAACAGCGGACTGAAAGTGGTAAGTTTCCATGTTACCTGGATGATATAGTGATTTTTCGAAGGTCCTTCGTCGAACATGACAGCCGCAATTAGCTGTTGTCCTTGACTGCATGGAGAAAGCGGGTCTCGTGCTGAACTCCATGAAATGCTGCTTCCGGGAACGCCAAATCGATGTGCTTCCGTGGCCATTTGGTTGACAAATATGGTGTGCGCCCGACCCACGGAAGATTGAAGCCATCAACTGCCTCAAAGAGCCCGAGTCTTTGAAGGAACCCAGGAGCTTACTTGCTCTTACTTTCGGCGCTTCCCTAAGTTTGCTGACTTAGTCTATTCGCTCATATGTATCTTGCAGAAAGGTGTTTCTCTCAAGTGGAGTGCCAAATGTAATCCTGGGCTTCGCCAGCTCGAAATTTGTTACCTCGTGGCCCACACTGCGTCATTCCTGTCCGACAGCCTCATTGCACACTGACGCCAACGGCATTGGCGTGGGTGCTGTTGTGCTGATACAACGCCATGTTGGGAATCAACATGTCGCTTACGCAAGTCTGAACGCAGTTGCGCCGTGGCAGAGCAAGATGAGTGTCTCGCTGTTGTTCCCGGCGTACTCCTGTTTCGCTCGTACATTTAGAGGCGTGTCTTTAGCCATCACTGACTATCATATCTCTAAGATGGTTTGTAAATCTACGCAACCCCTGCGGTCTAACGGTTAGCCCGCTGGGCATGACGCCGTCAGTAGTTCAACTTTACAACGTGGCGAATAAAAACGGCCACCAACACGCCGACGCTGACTGCCTCTTGCGGCTCTTTATGACTATCTTGCCGTCATTACTACAGATTCTGGATCTTCCCACTTTCCAGCGAAAACACCGCAAGGATCAGCACTTAATACTCGTGTGACGAAGCGCGCTTTCTGCTCATCGTTCCGGCTAACCTGTATTCCTCTGCTCTACACGCAATGCACGATGACGTCATGGCTGGGAACACTCCAGTGCAAGTGCTGCTCGGAATTTGACATTAAAGCAGAAGGAAAACTAGTTTCAAAGAAAGATAAAATAATCTTTGGACTATTCATTCAGGATAATGGATATAAAGATGGGACAATCAAAAAGCTAGAGGGATTCGCCACGCAAGCCATTGGCATATTTAGAAGGATCGCGCTGAAAGGACGAGGCCTGAAGGAAAGAAGCTTGCTTAAACTAACCCCAGTTTACGTAATAAGCCGCGTGAGCTATGCCACGCCTTTCCTAAATCTCAGATCGGAGGAGAAGAGGAGATTAGACTCCTTTATTCGACGGTGCATAAAGAGGGCCCTGGGCTTACTAATTACCACATCCACAGATAAGCTCCTTTCTATGGGAGTGCACAATAGCTGGGACGAAATAGCAGAGGCTTTCAGAATTTCACAGCTGGAAAGATTAAGTCGAACGAACACGGGCAGAACTATACTCGAAATGGTAGGCCTTGTTGTGCCCGGCCAAAGCCGCCCAGAAATTCAGCCGGACGCCAAACTTCTTCGGCGAACGCCTCCTTCACAAAATCCAGATACTTCTCTGCAAAGCACGTGCGCACTGGATTTGAGCCGTGCCAAAGGGAGAGAAGCGACGTGTTTCAACATGAGCTGAGCGTCCAGACAGCACGGCGCCGTGGCCCTAGCGGTGGACCCCTTCTCGCCCCGCGGCATATTTGAAGCAAGAGCGCAGCAAGCTCTCCCATTGGCCCTGCGAAAGTGCTGCCATCGGATTGGAAAATTTGAGCGTCAACGGTTTCTCGGTTACGGAGATTCAAGTGCTTCCGTTCGAGACTCCGAGTGTGAGTTCGTCACTAGCGTCCATCGGGAGCAGAGCGGACGCGGCGGAATCTCCCCGGCCGTCGCTGCGCGAGAACAGTCGCGTATGGCTATGTTAGCTTTCGGCCCCAGAGCCGAACTCGTTGTGTAAATGCCTGTAAATAGTGTGTAAAGCTTTTTCGTCATCTCACCAGCACCGACTCGGATTCATCGCTACCGCCCAGGGAGCTGACAGCCTTCGTTCACGAAACGGGTGACGAGCGCTACGCAACCAACTCCTTGGCACAACCCTGTTGACGGTGGGCTACTACCGGCACAACAGCCTGCAGACAGATAGGGGACTACGAGAAAAATCGAGCATCCCTCAGGACTGTAGAGAAAATCTAATCATTCCCCCACTCCCTTGTAACATGCACCCCATATTCAACATAGAGAGGAGGGAAAAGAGAGCAGAAGCACTAATCAGTCGCTTCGATTCGATGGACAGCAAATCGATTGCGTACGTGGACGCGGCAACTGGCATACATGGCAAAATTACTTTTGAAAAGGAATTAAATTACATTACTAATTACTTTGCTGAAGATCGAAGAAAAGTAGTTAAATTACATTACGCATTACTGCTCCCAAAAAGTAATGAAATTACATTACAATTAGTTCTACTGGGTAATTCAATTACTGTTAAATTACTTTCTAGTTTCCATTTGTGCAGAAACTTAGTAGTAAACAAAACAACGTGTTCTCCAGACGCGAAGCACACACATTCTTTCGTCTTCCCGCCAAATTATATAAATTATTATAAACCAGCCTTCTTGCCCCATCTCTTGCACGCCTTGTTCCCTGCTGCTAGGAGAATGGTTGCCATGGGATAGCTGCACTAAGTGACCCTGCTACACATGAGGTCTCAGGCTCACTGTTCTGCTCAATTCTGTCTCCTTTTGCTGATCCATTATGCTGGCTTCGGCTTACCGCACGTCGTTCCTTCTTTCACGGCACTCTACTTCGTTGTCTATTGAAGGAGTAGTGGCGCACTTTAGTAAAAGTAATTTCACAAGGAATTAATTACTTTTGATGCGAAATTACTACCAAAAAGTAATTTATTACATTACTAAATTACCAAATCGAAAAAGTAATTTATTACATTACAAATTACCCGAAAAGTAATTAAATTACAGTAATTTCATTACTACAATTCAATTACTGCCATGCCTGGCAACTGGCAAAACGGGGGCGGCGGTCGCCTCTGTGGTAGACGGCCGAGGTGCCCCGGTATCGGCCGCCACCATTAGAAGCCGCAGCACGGAAGCTGCTGAAGAAGTCGCAATAGCGCTCGCTTGCGTCGGAACGGAAGCCACATTCATAATTAGCGATATATATAGCAAAACGGCCATCTGGAATTTTGGAAAGGGAAGGGTCTCGCCGGAAGCGGCAAGGATTCTGGCTAGTAGACGACTAAACAGGAAAATTAGTCTTATTTGGACCCCTGCACAAGCGTCCGTTCCTGGCAACGAAGCAGCCCACGAGTTAGCCAGAGCTCTCTACTTCCGGGTAACTGTGAAGCCGCCCGAAAATTATACGGAGATTCTCGAAAATTACAGGTTAAGCAGGAGACTGGTAAAAGCCTAAACAATAGGGAGGTACTCGCATGGCGGCGCCTGCAAGCTGGGAACTTTGCAAACCCGTTCTGGGCATATGTCCAGATGGACGATAGAAAAAGCGATAAGTACAAGCACTGTGGGGAGCACTAGCTCCCCAGGGGTTATAACAAATATAAATTATAGAGAAGCCTAAGCCCTGTTGCGGAGCTAGGTCCCAGCTGCTTCACAGCAACAAGCCATCCGCCTGGCGGAAGAAGCCGCGGACCTCTTTGCCTGCTTCTAATCGCGGAGATCCCGGCTCCCGTCCCTTAGGCCTGCGTTCCGGGGGCGGGGCTAGGGGGCCTCCCCGGGATATTATTGTTATTAGCGACGAGATTTGGTTGGCCTCTATGACTTCTGCCAGTGTATTATGCACCCTCAGTTCGTTAACAGGTTCGTAGATACTGATAGGCAGACCAGGCTGCTTTTATGCTCTTCCCGACGATTGCTTCAATCTATGCCTTCTCGCAGTTGGCAAGGTGTAATATACTGCGTAAGCGATCCTGCTGATGGCAAACGCCTGCACAAGTCTTAGGAAGTTGGCTTCTCTCACGCCCGATATGCAATTAACGATGCGTCTAATTAGACGCATCGTTAGCCACATACCTAGGATCCTAATCTTGCCCACTCAGAAGATGAGTACTCCGTCTTTCTTTAGTTCGATTCTCGCTTGTTCTTTGCTCAATCTGCTGCGTGGTGGCTGGTACACGAGCATCTCGGACTTTTCGAGGGAGCATTTTAGGCCTCTAGGGGTTACGTATTCTTAAACCGTTTTCACAGTTGCTTGAATTCGGGCGCCTTCAATTTGTCGATCACTATACCTACCCAGAAAATATCCCGTCCACGCAGAAAGGAGGTTCAAAGCTGACTTATTTTCGGCGAAAGAAACGCGAAGGGAGAGCACGGAACGGCATCTGGTGGGAGCCCGTGGAGAACCGCACTCCGGACAGCCACGGGGGACGTCTCGAGTGTCCGAATAGCAAGAGCGGCACGGGGCAGAGAGACCCCCCACCCCCCAGCTTCAAGCTGCCGGCCAACCGACACCGTAGCGTCGCTACTTGTTCATCTGCATCTGCCGGCCACGAAGCTTCTTCCGCGCGTCCCCTAGAGTGTATAAAGGAGGCTATGCCTCTACACGCTGGGCGAGGGGCGCGCGATGTACCGTGTGCAGCAGCAACGCTCGGGCTTTCTCATTTCTCCACTGTAGATTCTACAGTGCTTTCGGAATGTTCATGCTCACTCAGGTCAATGACCTGAATTGCATGGGGTCTCGCCAACTTTCACAAGGTCGCTGCTCTCGCAAAACACAAGTTGTGCATGTTACACGGATGAAGCTGTGTCACTCTCATGACCGTGACTGACTAGTCCCGCGGTTTCGTCTGCGATGGGAAAAATATCACGCGGCGCTTAAAAGATATAATGAAGTGAGGGGCGTGAAAGAGGAAGGTCGCCATTTTAACGCTAACGCACAGGCCTCAGGTTAGCTCCGCTCACTCCTGTAAATAAACCTTAACAATGTTTTACTTTAGCATACTCCACATTATGAAATAGCACTGAACAAGGGTTGGGGAGCTTCAGTTCGCAAGCCGAGCCAATGTTTCGACAAGGGGACTTTTCGCCTGTGCAGCTCGATCGTCACTGGCGGGGAGAGCCAACGTTTCGACAAGTTTCCTTGTCAAAACGTTGGCTCGGCTTGCGAACTGAGGCTCTACTTCAAACATTGCTCAGTGCTTTCACACTGTGAAGACATCTTCCTTCTCTCGTTCTACCTTAGTATGCTCTAGTTATACTCCATGCACCGGGCTCGCGGAAAGCAGCGAGATTCAGTGTGTTGCACATTACAAGTGCAATATAAGCCTTGTCAACTTTTACAAATTTCAGTCCACCTATTACACGATTCTTCTGCCTGGCTCAAAGCACTTGGCCAACTTTGAGGGCAGCCAACCAAGCCTCTACTTTGGGCCATGTTTGGCTGCTGGGGCATGGTGTCAACTTTTGTCATGCATTTGCAGATAGTAATTGGCAGCCAACTAGGGCACACCTTCGGGCCTGCATTAGCTGGCCGAGAATGTCAGCTCCCGGGCTCTGCCCAGTTTTTTGCCTACGGTCGGCCAGTTTCAGTTGGGAAGTGTCCACTCTAAGGCCCTATTTATTTAGGAAGGTGCCTCTAGAAACATACCTTCACATTACACTTGACTAAATAAAGGGCCAGCGATGATGGAGGTAGAACGATGTTTAGACAAGTAAGGTAAAACTTGGCCAAATTCAACACCATCACAAGTTGACTTAATTAGGTGGTAAAAATTTCTGCAAAGTTAAATCAGCTCAACTTAGTGTCAACTTTTTTTGGCAATTTGCCCCACACCATTCCACCTTCATTATCATCGGTCTGCCTTTTGTCATCCAGGGGAAAAAAAATCTATTCACACCAAGTATTCGTCATTATGAGATAATGTTATGGATCCCGCATTTTGAATTCCCACTGTAGCCACAGAAAGAATGAAAACACTCAGAATCGTTTTTCATTATTTCGTTCTTTTTTAATTATATCATCACGTCTCACAATCAAAGTGGCGATAAATAACCTCTCTCACTCGTCTCGCAGCACCGAAACAATGACAAGCAAACCAACACACATACAAAAAGAGGTGAAAGAGAGCAAAGTAAGTTGGCAGACACAGTGTTCCTCTGCCAGAACAACAATGTCGCTACACGCGCTGTACAAGTGTCTTCACATTCGGTCTAATTGTTTTGTTGTTCATTACTAAAAGACGAGGCTAGCAGATGCTTCGTTCACCATCCCTGTTGGCATTCAAAACTTTCACAGACCTCCAAACTCCTGGAGGTGGATCACGCTCATACACCCACGAGAAAAATAAAGCAGGCTTTTCTTTTTTTTTAACACAATGCTTTCTTGTTCTGCTGGAGTCCTAGCCAGGACACAAAACAGAGACAACAAAGGGACCACATCTGTAGCAATCCAAGCGTGGCTTGCCACTGCATTAGTGAAGCCACACAACAATGCGCTTCTGCGCTTTAGACAGGGTGTGAAAAGCAAAAGGTATGACATCAGTGGACTGTCTAGGAGGAGAAAACAGACTGAATTCGCAAGAGCGTGACCCACCAGAGGCATCCCACACACACAATGTACAAACACTCCAAAAGGCATTTCTCATTCCATTCCCCCACGCAAGTCACGTGCGAGGCTCCCTTTGTTCACGGTGCATGCCCTGTACAAAAATCACTGTTCTCTGTGCCATTCAGTACCTTACCCGTTCTTACCAGCGCTCTGTTTCGGCTGCAAACATCAGACAACCATGTTCTCGCCAATGCGGAGAGGCAGGGGTGGGAAATGCACAGGGGAAAAAAATTCGTGTTGTACAACCAACACCTATTGGCAGAATAGAAATTGAGGTGCCGGCACCGAGATATAATCCCTAGTCACCATTATTTTGCACAATGCAATGCAGTAAGAGTGCCACTTAGGTGCCGATGTGGCCTCACCGGTACAGTGCCGTACATTTCTGCATATGCATGAAGCAAACAATCTTCTTTGACTGAGAGCAAGCCATCCAGGTATTCAACAGTTTAGTCCAGCAATTGGCAATTGCAGACACTAAGCATATTTCAGTTAACAGTGAAGGTAATTCCCAGGTGGCACATTCAATCAGCCAAATATTGATACTGTGTTGGCAATGCACTGGACCCATGTTGGGCTGCACACTGCCAATGGAGTACCAATATTGAGCCAATGGATTGTATTTCACAGTCAACAGTGAAGTTAAGACTCCTAGAAAAGGGACAAAGCCAACTTCCCACCCCTGCCTGAGCACCAGGAGACAATGCTCTGCCTCGGAAGCGTATGTGATGGTTCAGTTCTGCCCTCTCGTCTTCTGTTTCCACCGAGAACAAGTGTATGTATTTCTTCGTTACTTCTACTGTACATCTAAAATATGTGCATAACTTTGAAGGTGCATGTATACAGTGAAACTATGTGTGTGTGTGTGCTCACAGGGAGCTTAAGAGCTAGGGGGCTTAAACCTCCTCAACCTCCCCATCTCTAAAACGAACCAAGTGGCCATGTTACACCTTCACAGCCAGTAGAAAAGCAGACAATGGCAAGTCTGTATAAGAGAAACCGGCAGGCTGACTTAAAAAAGAATGAAAGTGACCCACAGCAACTTCAGAACAGGCGGCACAAGCACCAAGTATTCGGAACTTGCCCCGACTGCTCCGAGGAGCAGAAAAAGCTTCAAAAGAGAAAGCTCGAGTTTAAAATTAATGCAAGGCTAGTTATGAAGAGAAAAAAAGAAGGAACAAAACATAGGATGGGCTTTTCAGATTACGTGTAGTAAACAATTGTTGTATCCTCTACATTATTTTCTATTAAATCTCAATATTGTAGATCAATGTCCTAATTTAGATGTTAGTAACAATACATCCGCAGTTGTTAGATATACAAATAAAAAAAGAAAGCCTATATGTGACCAGCACACATGACAAGACATTTACTTCAAAGGAAAGAAAAGGATTAAACAGGTAAAATGTCTGCTCCTAACAAGCAAGGCTGTCCATATATGAAGAAGGCATGGGCAATTAAAATTTGCGGCAAAACTTGTCTGTTGCAAGTCTAAAAAGGGCCAACCACAGAAAGGCCTAATGGTCTTACAAGCACATAGTAATTAAGCGAACGATGAGCAGATTTGTTGATGAGATGAGTCAAAAATCAAAATAGTAAGTGGTCTGCTAACCATCCTTGCGTTTTAGAAAGCCCAGTTTTAATAAAACTCATTCGAAAAATTTTTACTCCACACCTAATGCAGGACTGCCTAGTGCTTTAGTTAAAACCCGACGTCATTTAGACCCCCGATCCCCAGGTGCAATAACACGGCTGAAAGCATATGTAGACAGAAGCAGCAGCCTACTTAAAATCTCTGCAGAAGCAAAATAAGGAAAGCGCGAAAGCAGACAGTCAGCACAGTAGCAAACATGTTCGAGAACTGTTTCCAGACAGCCTGGCTGATAATCAAGCGTTGCTTCAGAGCAGTTCCTGACAAATTCAATATGACCTGCAAACCAGTGGCAACAACAGTCAATACGAGTCATAGGGCTTTCGTAGCTCTGTGACACGTCATGACAATCAGCACCAAGCACTGTTAGCACTGGTGATAACCATCTTGATTTCTTATCCAGCTTGACGCTTTACTTAGAGACACTAACCGAGAAGTACTGGCTTGAGAAGAGATCTCTGGCAGCTATACATGCTGTGCAGGTCACATCAAGTGTACAATGCTCAATGTAAGTACGCTATAACTCTGAACAGCAGTGAACAAAAGCTAAATTTCACTGTAAAAAAAAAAAAAAAGAGAGAGAGAACTAACAAGACAACTACCTGAAAAAAAAAAAAAAAAAGGTGTGCATTTTTGTCTCCAATTCAATATTGCTGGTGTGACCAAATGAAAATCAGCCTAGGGTAATAACTCCCAACATTGAGCGTCCCTTTCAAATGACAGAGCTTCTTTGTCGAGCTTCTAAGTATAACTTTGGGTTGTATGTCCTTTGATGTTACTTCAGCATGATGAAGCTTAACAAGACCCTACAGGCAAATGCAGTCTGTCATATCTGCCACATATCACGGATTTGCACTCCGCATTATCCTGTGCTACTATACAAGGCATTTGAGCTATCTGTCCACAACTTCCAGCTGCTGTCTCCTGTCTCCTGTCCGCACATTACAATTCCTTAAGAATTGCACTAAACAAGAAAGGTATACTGTATATAGCCAGGAGAAGAATGTCTTAGTGTACCATCACTGCACAGGTCTACTGTTCCCACCTCCATCAAGTGCTTTCTGCACATATGTACTGCACATATACGCAGGCTTTGATCCTGACCGGCATTGTACTGGTACCAGTGTCACAGTAATAGTACGCTAAAACATTTCAATAAAAGGAATGTGCCCAGAGAGCAAGATAAAAAGTACACAATAAGGCAAAGCACTACAGCATTTTCTTCATGCTGATCTCTGTACTCCAGTGCTTCAATAAAATGTAAACAGATAGACAAACATGTATGCTCCATACCGCTCACATTTTGTGCGCGTACATAACATAATTTGTTCAATCACAAAAAAGAAACAATAAACTTGCATTTAGGATGTGTATCAATTACTGTTTGTTCTTTGCAATTGACTGGGGAATAATTTAGCCCTAGCCACTGTTACAATGTAAACATAAGCGAGGAAAAAAACTATAAGCAAGCAATAAAACAAGCACAAACAATCTATGTTTTGAAGACTTGAAGACCGTTCAACAAGCTGCATAGTCAAGGTAGAAATGTTGTCCAATTTAACACCAAATGTCATAATGATAACATTGTGGCATGGTCACCCCTACGGGCCATTTCAAATACTATCCGCCAACTAATGTCAATGCTAATCTGCTAGCTCAAGAACCACTCCATCAGAGCAAAATATCTCAACCACCCTGAAATATGAATGTGCCCTTCATAGCATGTTTGCTATTATACAGCAAAGAAACCCAGCATCCTGTTACACAAGCAGCTTTAACCGGCATTCAAATGAATGGCCTCTTGACTTATCAACTACACCTGAATGTCAAATGGCAGTGGACAGCACTTACAGGGAACTTTCAACGAAACTCACTTCCAATCCTATGTCTGAATCCTCGCATCACATCTGGCTGTCTTTAATATAGGCTAGTACTTACTGTATTCATAAGCCAAAAACCTAATCCATGCCTCATTTTACTGCACTGCAATCTGCGTGCAATGTTTTTGCTTTCTCTATGCCATAGATAAACACCTAGAGAAACCTGCAGGCATGCTAGGCTTCAGTTGGAACACAGTTGTTTTTTAAAATGGTTTGCATTACATTACTAAAAATGTAGATTGGTGTCAATACTAAGGCAGCAGCCTTTTGCATGATACGAGGACATGCGACATAGCAGGAAACACCCAACAGTTTTGCTAATACAATGAGACCAGTGACAGCTATTTCGTCAATATACTGCTTTGCTGGGACCGACGATATCAGCTAAGTGAAACTATGAATGAGTACTCAACGTCAATCGCCACTGTGAGATAACACTGTCCAAATGCCATTCGACTGAACCGCCGTGAAAAAATGTTCATGCAACAAAGTTTTATGCAAGTACATAACACAGTGTTCGTGAAAACCTGTCAAGAGGAAGAACTGCTCGATGCTCACAAGTGAAGCCTGCACATGGAAATGGATCACATTAAGTAGACATCAGATTCACAACAAAATGACAGCACAGTGAATTTCACAAAGTGAAATGCTTTAAACGTAGTTCAGCCCGCAGAACACATAGAAAAAAAAAATGTGCCAGCAAACTACCAAATTAGACATTTAACTACAAATGGCCAAATCACTGATGCGCCAACCCGCTTCAACAACGTGTAAGCTGACAAACCGCAGAAAGACAAGAAGAAAAATTTGTTCTAGATAACGAGCAAGCCATCATGAAATAACTCATCAAAATGCATTGCATAATATTGCAAAACTTCACAGCCAAGAGTCTCAAGAAACAGAGAGAGAACGAAATGTGTGAAAAAGTTCTGCCGTGTAGCGCCCCCGTTTACGTAAAAAAAAAACGGAAACACCTTTAACATGCTTGCAATCTCCGCCAATTTGGTCAGATTAAAGTCTTAACAAGAAAACCTCGGCAAGGACTTGGCTGCAAATATTACTGTATATGCAACCGTATATCGAAAAAGCGTGCATATGATGCACCGGGGAAACAAGGGACAACATGCACCTCAAATGAAGTCTCCAAGCACCTATGCTGGCTGGCTTATCTTTGAGCAGTAGTAGCTGTGGATTGCCAAAGCAATTTGTGAAACAAAACCCGCCTAAGGAGTCAAGTGTGCATAGCTTCACAAGCATTTCTTTCCCTGAGCCTCAAAGTGAAGAAAAATGTTCACTCGCCCTGAACTGTGCATCTAATTAGACACTTGAAAAACTCCTGCGTCCCACAGCAACCACACATGTCAAAAGGATCCCTAGTACTGATGAAAAGCTGCAAAACAGTCACTAAAGAAAATGGGGAAAAGTTTTACAGAACTCATCTCTATCTCCCACAACTTGTTTGATTTAAAACAATCCATCATGCTATTGCAACTGCAATGAAAGAAGGAGAACACCAAAAAGATTCTTTTCTCTTTCACATACAGCTATCGACGTGGACGTAAAGAAAACAGAACTGAGTCTTAAAATTACTTTACCATGTCTCACGCATTTGTTTCACTTTTTGATCGTTTATTTGTGCGGTTCCTAAGAAAATGAAACATGACAGTGATTGGCCACACAACTTGTAGCGCAATGTGCCATCTGTAAAACAGGTTGTTCAAAGGACGGGGAAAAAAAGAAAAGGAAAATCATTGCGAACTCAAGCAAGCCCATTAGTCTCGTGTGGTACACAACAGGGCCGCTAAACTAGATCTTTTTTCAAATGAATTGTCTGCACAGTGGTTTGTAATTCCTGATAATAAAATCCAAACAAAAGGTATAATTAACATTGCTGAAATCATATAAGTCGCACCGGTTAATAATGTTCATTGTCAATGGACGTGTTTGAAGAAGACCAATGGTGAATAAGGAAGGAGCCTTAAAATGGAATGCCACAAACAGAAGTCCGGGGAAAATAAAAGAAAGCCTTGCCAAACTGCCGCCCTCTACCGGTACGCATGTAAACGCTGCAAATGGTCTTGACCATCTCGTCACACAGCTTGCCAGTATGTCCGAAATGCTGCTGTGCCCTGGTGACAAAATGGGGGGCGGTGCCAGAAGAAACAACAATGAAGTAGAAAAACCTGGATCTAATGTGTCTCTAACTGTGCCTTATGTACAGGGTGTGCAAGCACGTGCTGCCAGAGTGAGAAAACCCAGGGGTCCACGATGCTAGCGAGATCCCTAGCTCCAGGTGCGTGCAGCAAGGCCAGATCAGAGGCCGTGTTTTTTTTTTAAAACTCTGTTATACACTTGTTGCACACGACTTTATCTGCATATGTACAGTTTGGTGCATATTGTCAGTCTCTCTCTCTCTACAGTTATATTTTTTCTTCATCTTCCTGACAGGAAGCGCAGATTCAGCAGCCATAGTGAGAGCCGTGTTTCAGTAGTGGAAAAAATAATAAAAGCCCAGCAATCGTACAGAGTCTGTTGCATTTAGGATACTCCTTGCTAATCATTACCATCACTGAAGTGCTTTGAACATTTTTACCTTCTTTAACTCAAGTCATATTTACAAGAGAGAGAGAAAAGAAAGAAGTGGACCCAAAAGTCACTACATGCTTTATTCTACACTCACGACACAAGGCTCAGCACTTGTGTTCAGCCTAAGAAAAGGCCCCTATAAATGAGAAGCTAATGCTCCTAAACACTTTGTTCTTCCCACCTAACTCACTGTATCAAACCTGCAGCTGTCGCCATAAGAAAGATAGAAGAAGAAAACGCAGGCAGGATGGACATGACAAAAAGTACACGGTGGAGGAGGACTGCTTCTACTGTTGATGAGATAATGCACTGCCCTGGCTCACACTTGCCCACCGTCTCAACCAGAAAAAAAGACAGTCGTAGCGTTAAAATTATGAAAAGAAAAACAAACAAAAAACGTCTCCAACACAAATCACAGAAGGGTGATGCAGTCTTAAGACACCAGTGGTCGTCACAGGGAGAGGGGTCAGGGGCGGCAGTGCACTCCCCTCCGGAAGTCACCGAAAGACGACGACGCCACGTTAGCGACTCACGTTGCTGGCAGTGTCCACGCAACAAGGAGAAGAAGACTGGAGCAGGAAGGCGCTTCTCGGCATGGCTGTCACGTTTGTGCGTGTCTAAGCCTTACAACCAGAGTGATCAGGAGAAACGCCATGCCACGACACCAGGTGCCAGTCCCGCATAGAGGAAGAGGTCCCCAAAACACTGCTGACACACTGCAATGGGTCCGAGGGACTCTTGCCACTTGTCGAGTTCTCCTCTCACCTCTTTGCTGTCTTCATTTTCAGTCAAGCCACGTCTCCACACACACACATACACACACTCACACACGTGATGACAAGGGTAAAAAAAAAAAGGTAAAAAGTCATGACGACTGAGGAAGGGGACCGCTCGCCGAAAGGACACAAAACGACACCCCTCCACGACACCACCTCTCATATGAGAGAGAAGTGTCACTCGCTAGCGTCACAAGAGATGCTCGGAGGTAGAGCCGTGGCGACAGACGCTCGCTTATTGCTTGGCGGTCCGGCCCCCTCTTCTCTTCCTCTGACGCCTAGGCCTGTGTCAGTCTTGCATCTTCTCCTTCTGACTCAGTGCAATGTCGGCCAGAGTCGCCAGGCTGCTCGGGAAGTCCTCCTCCATGACTGTGCCTGCATGTCAAGTGAGTTCAGAAATCACATCCGCTCCCCAACTACGATGCGTGAAAGAAACAAGCATGCCATTTCTGAAATAACGGCTGAATGCTGGCTATACCAATCAAATAAAGGTACATTCTAAAATCTCTTCCTAAGGAGGGAGACTGCTTCTGGAGAAATTTCTTTATTGCTCCACCAAACTCAATAAAATTGCGTATCCTAAACTAATTTCTCATGCCGATTTCAAAAATGTGATTACTTTTTTGATAGGGCAATTAATTAAGTACAATTAATTAGCCCCCTTTGTTCACTAAAAAAAGAGAGAAAAATGGCACATGGTTAGACTAGAAAGAAAATGGAACGCGATGTTGCAAACAATTTTCTAATTATCCCATCATTACTGATTTTATAGCAGAATGAAATTTGTGCAAAAAATTGTGACTAACATGCAATTAAGAACTAGATCATTAAAAAATTTCTGAGCCTTAATTAAAAATCTGCTCCCAACATTGCATGCTTAGATAGCCTAGCTACATGCTAAAAAAATTAGTTGTGGTTATCTAAGCTATAGATGATGAGATATGCCACTTTGAAATTCACTCAGAGTCCAAAATTTGCTTTCAGAGAAAAATGAGAAAAGCAAGCAGAGTGATTGTTATTGAAAAAAACTTCTAATTTATCCATCAAGTCGCCTTGGAAAGTTGCTAATAGCCTCCATTGCTTGCTAGCATTTAATTGGCTGTACATTTTCTGCATACATGCACTCTTCCTTTGCTTATCTTTCTCCTGCATGAGTTTTGTTGTCTGGGAACTGGCAGTCAGGTGCAGCTCTTTCAGAATGCATGTCGCAATTCTTTCATTCCCTGCATTAAATTTCATCACAACCTCAGCCACAGCGGCCTGGACCATGAAAAGCGAGGCATGGCGTTCCTTACGTGCAAGTGCCCAAATCCCTGAATGTAAACATTCGATATTGTTCTGGGTTTTGCCTTGTTGGACGCGCTCAAGAAGTCTCTTGTCAAAAGCCTTTCATAGACTGGCAGCAAAGCTTCACAAACAATGAAGAGGCAGGTTGTGTCGGTGATGCGGCATGGTCTCACCTCTGCAGCATTCTGCTTGCACCAAGACTCGGGGCCTGTTGGGCAAAAACTGTGGTTGTAGGTGACATCATTAGATGTGGCATGATGGTAGGTGGCCAGCACAGCCTTCTGTGTGGCCTCCATGTCACCAGTGTGGAGCTCAACTTGGAAATGAGATCTCCTGCAAGCTTTCCTTTGCCCCCAACGGATTCTCCACCAGAACCTCTCTGTTTTGAGACCACATTGCGCAGAGCAACTCCCATACGCTTCTTAACATGGTTTATGCAGTTTTACTTCGTAACTGCTATGTAGCCATAGATTTCTGCTTCTTGCAGAGCAAGGAAAGTACGGCTGTCCCCATCAGACAACATGGTCGTGTACCGGAGGTTGTGCTGTTATAGGGATCGCTTGAATAAGATAAGTAGAGCCTCTACTTCCATTTCACCAGCCTTCTTGGTGGTGTTCTTCTGGCATCTGTGGCCTTGTTTCCACGCCGGGCACGCCGGGTCATTTTTTGGGGCCCGTTCACACGCGGCGCGAAAATTGCTCAGCACGACATAATCAAGCACAAGTACGGTGAAAAGTTCGATAACTGTTCTGATCCCGATGTGCGAGGAATGCCCGCGTGTCTCCCACGAGATGTCAAATGAAACCAATATTTATGGGGTGTCCTAGATTCAGCTCAGAGTACACCTTCCGAATGGATCGCGCTCAGTCGGCTGTCATCTTCTTGCCTGCATGGTCCACCGCGGGCGTCAACTTCTCCTTGACATATTTTTGCCACATTTTTGTATGCACGCCTCGGAGATATATTCATTACCGAGAATATATAATTTAGCGCACCACACTGACTGCCAGTTACTTGCATCGCGCGCGCGACGAGAATGTTCACAATAAACAAATTCTTTTTTTGTCCGCCAATCACACGCGGCGAACTCCACCCACAATTAATGTTGCCGCAATTCACGCATGAAATCGTCAATTTCACCGCAAGGCCATATTTGTTGCCACATTTTCCAATGTTGACATCACCGCCGCACACTTCGCATTTCACACACGCTAGCAGTGCATTCAAGGAAATCAACCTGGAAGGTTGTGTCGTCGAGCGGCTCGGCAGCAGTAGCCACGGCCTCTTCGGCGGTGTTTTCGGTTAAGCCGACAAAAGCTGCCTTGCGCTCTGTTGTAGGGATCGAAGCCATCTGTTGAAGTTTTGCATGCGCTTTCCTTCCGATTGCTTCGATATCAAAAGTTTGCAGCATCTGGGTGTCTCGGCGAATGCATCCGCTGTCCAAAGTTTTTGCGTCCGCAGCCGTTGATGTCAGGCCTAACCCAGTCAGCATATCACGATTAGATGCAGGCGGTCACATATCTGCGATGCTTGCAGTTCCTGCGGAGTTCTTGTTCTTAAAGTTGTCAATGAGTGACTTTTTCCTCTTTTTTCCGAACTTGTGCGTCGTTCGGAACCTCAGCGCCAACATCGTTGCGAGACGCACCAGCGACGATACTTCAACAAGATGGCGCCCACTGATGCTTCCAGCCCGCCACAGACGCGACAAGCAGACTACGGGAAGCATGTCAGCCAACTGGTTGACAGGTTTTAGTCACGTGCGCCGACATCGCTGCGAGACGCACCAGCGACGATACTCCGACAAGATGGCGCCCACTGACGCTTCCAGCCCGCCACAGACGCGACAAGCAGACGACGGGAAGCATGTCAGCCAATCGGGGGACAGGTTTTAGCCACGTGCGCCGACATCGTTGCGAGAAGCACCAGCGATGATACTCCGACAAGATGGCGCCCGCTGACGCTTCCAGCCAGCCACAGACGCGACAAGCAGACGACGGGAAGAATGTCAGCCAATCGGGTGACAGGTTTTAGTCACGTGCGCCAACATCATTGCGAGACGCACCAGCGACGATACTCCGACAAGATGGCGCCCACTGACGCTTCCAGCCCGCCAGAGATGATGGGAAGCATGTCAGCCAATTGTGTGACAGGTTTTAGTCACGTGCCCCGACATCATTGCGAGACGCATTAGCGATGATACTCCGACAGGGTGGCGCCCACTGACGCTTCCAGCCCGCCACAGACGCGACAAGCAGATGACGGGAAGTATATCAGCCAACCGGGTGACAGGTTTTAGTCACGTGCGCCAACTAGCGAATAGCAGCGCACATCGACTCTTTCTTGGCGCTTTTCTCCTCCACAACCAATAGACCTTTCCACGACCCTTGGAGAAACCGGTTTGACTGGGCTGAGAACCAGGTGTGGGGGGAGAATCCGCAATTTTTTCCTGTGTTATGAGCACAGCCCAGTCTCCAATATGGCAGCGCCCTTTGGCCAATTTTGAAAAGGTCTATAGCCGTAAACATGCAGCAATGGTGCGACACTGAACATGAAAAGCTGCTCTTTGAAACGAGACCAAGATGACAGCAATCACTACTGGGGAATGAAAACTGCATATCGCGGAAAGAGCGTGGTTTTCGCATCAAAACCTGCACCGAGTGTGCGCAGATATCCATTTTTTAATCTTATTACAGCCGAAATATTGACTCTAGAGTTCTCAAAATTCATAAACCGGCAGAAAAAGAGGTAGAGATTTCAAAAATTTTAGTTATGAAAAATCGATTTTTGTTTTCAATTTTTTTGCTCCCAGAAGCAGTCAGTCTCCCCCTTTGAAAAGCTGTTATGCCCAATTTTCGGCCACGAACTGTGTACTATTGCATCTTATGCCTGAAACGCCAAGGTAACACAGGTCATCAAAATTTGAGTTTCATCAGTGCAGCCAATAATTTCTACGAATATTCTTTTCGCTGCGAACTATTTGATGGTCTGGCAACTGCCACGGTTTCCGATATCACAATGCATTCCGTGTCGTCTCCAGCATGTTTCACACCGTGTCTTTGGTGAGCGCGCAGCAGATAAGAGGGCACTTGCCCCTTCCTTGGTCAGCAACTGAGCAACCTTCTCATTTCTTTCCACATACCTCCATGGCGCCTTCAAAAACAATCAGGGGAGTCAAAACCAAGAACCTGAGCAACAGTGGTTTTGCTGGCATTCAGCTCATTGCGTGATGGAATCATGCAGTGTTCTAATTATTGCCGTGTACCACTGAGGCTTAATAAATTTTTTTAGTAAAAAAAACTTCGGGCGTGGCATTTTTTCTTTTGAGATGTAAACTGAGGTGTAATCCTCGAGTAGGTCAAATAAGGATAGCTCCCAAACAACAAATGCCCTTGCGATCGCCTTCATGGAGTGATGTGATAGCATTGACTCTTGAAACGTGTCATCGATACATCCAAAGAAGGTCTAGCACAGAAGTCATGAATAGCGCACAGTTTCACTACGATGGAAAAATGCAAGAACTAAGCCAAAGTAAGTGACATAAGCACACCACGTGAACTCAGTTAATGGTTGCCCATTAACAGGGACGCTGCCTCATTTCTGGCACGGTTGTTAGCAATGCGAACAAAAAGGAACAAAAGAACAATGCTGAATACCTTTGCGTCGCTTTCTCCTGTCCTTTTTGGGGCTGGTCCGTCCAGCCTCCTCAGATTCTTCCTCATCACCACTGTGCCAGTCTCGCATCCCGTTCTCTTCCGTGGACTCGGAGGCCCCCGCATGGTCAGACTCCGTCCCCGAGTCATCAGCCTTGGAGTCTGCACGTCACATATGCACAGTGAGTACACTTGACTAACACAAATGAGCACTTCCAAGTGCACACCAGCATGTCAATACAGTGTTGCACACAGAAGGAAAAAAAAAAAAAATAGAAAGAAGAAGGGAAATGAAGTGGTGCTATGCAGGCAGTAGCATGGATCTTTTAAGATTGACGAGCCAGCAGAGGGAGTAATGGTCAGTCACAATGGTGAATAGGTGACCATACAAGTACGACTGGAACCTCTGCACGGCAAAGATTGCAGCAAGGTATTCATTTGTTCAGTGACAGTGTAGTTGCACTCTGACTTGCTGAGGGAGTGGCTCGCATATGCAAAAACGTGCTCCCAGTGTTACAATTCGCCACCGCCATGTGTGACAACCGACGCGGCCACAACGTAGCATCAGTCAAAGCAGCGAGCATTTCAGCCATTTCAGCACCGTGCAATCGGCCCTCCACGTTTCCTCCCGCGAACGTGTTTTGGCGTGTCGAAGTCACACGTGCCGAATGTGTGTGCAAATGCTGGCCAAGTCCGGCACTCGAGGAAGAGAGCGTCACCCTCGCCCATCTGCAGGAGGTGGAGGAGATTTCTGTCGCGACACCGAGACCAAGTCATCACAGCTTGCTCGGACATGAATTCTCTCCCTGAATTCTCTGAACTGACGAGTGTATAAAAAGCAGCGGCAGTTTCCGCTGTGAGAGAGACTTCGGAGACGACGCCGGACACCTGCTTTGTGCGCGTGTCAGTTTTCTCTCCGGGCCTGCTTCTCTGCCCATTCCTACGTGATGTTGAATTAAACGTTGCTTTTGTTTGTCGACGCCCCGTCTTCGCTGGGACAGTTGATGCCGCCCGCCGAACCACGGAGCCGCCAGGCTAACACTACTGATGGGGCCGCAACCCGCATGTAACAACTGGTGGAAGCGGTGCGATACCCAGGAGCAAACCACAAATGTAACACCAGTCATCTTTGCATTGAATCATAACAGCACTGATGCCAGCTCCACTGCACCCCCCCCCCCCCCCCCCCCCCGACAACTTTTTGTGGCTATGGGGACGGAGGTTTTATTACGGAGTGACTAACCATGCAGTCCTGGCATGTCTGGCCTCAGTTACGGTTTCGGTTTCAGTTCAGCCTTTCCTGAAATAACAGTATTCGAGCCGCCAAAGACACAGAAATGTCTTTCTTTAAACTACTTAAGGCCCAAGTAAACATAAGTTCGGGGGTAAATGATTATCACTCACCACGTATGTTGCGGAAACTAGCGCATTGCAAAACCATACACAGACCGGCAGGTAGACGCAGCAGAAGCAGCCAACGTACGCTCCGGGAGATTCCTGACGGATGGCGGAGCCAACCCATTTGCTCGACATATTGTACCGATTTGAAAATGCACTGCACTAACATTGTACTGGCTTGTATTGTAGTAAAATCGTGATGTAATAATAATGTGAATACTTCTGCAACGTCATAATATTCCAAAGCGTGATCTGTGAAATACTATATTCTGCTGTGCAGTGAGCTGATGCTTTTCGGCTCTGTAGCTTTGGCTGAGTTGTCTGGTAGTATAGCAGAAGAGATTGAAATTCTTGAAGACGGGATGTGAAGTCAAGAGAAACTTAAGCCTCCGAAATGAGGCATCACACTCGGGAGTCCATTTAAACGAAGCTTCTTTGTGAAGAAGGCACGTGAGTGGGCAGGCCATGTGTGGTGCTTGATACAACTCCACAGCTGCCGTTTTCTGAGGATCTGGTCTCACGCATAGTTCATTGATGAGATGGCCCAGCACCAACGCTTGACGCTCATTAAAGCGGCACTTCGAATTGAAGACTAGTCTGGCACTATGCAAGCAGTCTAATACACAAGCTAAGTGGTTGTTATGTTCATCGAACGTTTTACCAAAAATGACATCATCAAGATGGCAGAGACATACGACCCATTTCATGCCGCATAATAAATACCCCAGTCTCTGAAAAGTTGGAGGTGCACTGCAAAGTACAATCAGCAACATTACATATTAAAAAAGGCCATCTGGGTTTACACACGCAGTTTTTTATTTGTCTGCCTGATGCACCAGAATTTTGCGGTGGCCCGATCGCAGATCTGCGCAGGAAAAGTAAGAAGCTGCTAAGCCTAACCTAACCTAAGCGTGGCTGGATGGTCTGATGCTCTAAGGCAGACTGTCCAGCAACTTAGGCAACTTCAATCTACTGCACTGACCACACAAGCCTAACACGATCAATAAAGATTTACAAGCCCGTGCCAGTCTCTCAGTGGCTGGTATGCAGTCTTTACCTAGCAAATCCCCACTCTCCTAACTACTAACTGCTCTCGTCTACACTTGACCACACCCACCTTGTTTGCCACTAGAAGAGCCAGAGTCTCGTCTCAGCTCCTTTTTTCGCCGGCTTAAAACTTCAATGTCACACTTCGGAAGAGCAGCAAGGTGTTCATCCAGGTCGAAGTCCCTAGAAAATGACAGAAATTATTTATGCAGATCATTTCACCATACGTGAAAAAGAGGTCTCACTAAAGAGCTGTGATCCAGCCACGAAGGCGTATTGGTTTCAAGAATTAAGAAGGTAACAACATTCCATGACGATGTCTGTCATCTAAAATGCTATACAAGAATAATTTTGATGAAGCTGTTGTTAAAAAAAAAAAGAAGAAAAAAAGAAAGAAAGAACTAAGAGCATCATGCAGTCATTTGCAAGTCAGTTTAAAGACACTGCAGTGCATCTGAGAAATTAACATGTGCACTGTATCATGGCTCCTTGGTGGGTCAGGCCGTGTATGCAAGTCTTGCAACGCAAATATACCACAAGTCACACGACAAAGTTGTAAGCTCCAAAGTGCTTGCGATAGTTTTACTTGTTTTTAAGGTGAGACCAGAGCGGCGGCTCTTTTCAAATGCCAGGCAAGTACATGTTCTGCACAGCGTCCAGTTTTAGGCAGTGATTTTGTATGGCAACAATGATTCTGTCTATTGGTGCAGATTGCCAGTGTGAATGTGTGGCAGAGGGAGGGGGGGAGTGTCGCTGAAAAGCAGAATCTGCAACTTCCTGTAGACATTACATACATCTCAACGCTAGGGCTGCCTGAATGAACACTGTATTAAGTGCAGACCATGGGTGGACCACGATACGTCGGGATTAGGACTCCAAATATCCCTGCTGCTGCAGTAAGCATGCTAAAAGAAGAAGCCCCAGCAGTTGCATTTTCATTGAGGTGACGTGAAAAAGGTGTACCTATGATATGCAATGCGAGCGCGAGTTAGAGAGATCCAGGTGTTTTAAATCAATCTTAAGCCCTCCGCTATGCGTTTCACATCCGGATGTTAAATGCCACAGTTCAAAAATTATAACAGGCCCTTTCTGCTACGCCTGCTGTCTGTAGCCAACGTAGCGAATAAGCGGTGAGGATGATCGGTGACTGAGCCAGAGGACTGGAGATGCTGGGTTCGACCCAGCCATGGCAACCATACTTCAATGGAGGAAAAACACAAGGCATCCAATTGCTATAGGACGTCACTGCATGTAAAGGAACCCAAGTGGGCAACATTACCTTAACCAGCCTAATTACAGCATCCCTCACAGCCTGAGTCGCTTTGGGACATTAAACGACATACACATGCCACATACCTGTACCACAGTGTCCAATTGTCCACATAAGTCACCTGAAGTTGAAATTCTGTACATCCCGTAAAACTCTGCTCCACAATTAGGCCGGCAATTACTTCGCATTTATATAACAATGCTTTACTGTAAGAGCATTGTTGAGAGCGTCAAGGCAGAACTACTCCAAAATGCACGTCCTTCATTGTGCAATGCGGTAGAGGTGGAACCCCTTCGCAAGTGGCTGCATCACACGTGAGCAGGCTTTTGTCTTACTAAGAAAACTTTATTTTAGTCAAAAAAAAAAATATATATATATATATATATATGGACAGACTGAGTGCAACGTTCTGTTTTCTGTTCCACACAAAATTTTCCTCCAGAAAACCCACTACAGCGCGCCTATTACAGTCGAATCTGCATATAACGAATTGCAGGGGACCGCTTAAAATCGTTCTTTATCGACTAATGTGCAATTATAAGCCAGTGGTCAAACCAAAGTATGAAAATTGCATACCTTGGCACGCATGCAGACAAGCAAAATCTCAAATGAAAATATTGCAGTACCATTAAAGATTATTTATTTGAAGAAATCAAATTTTTTTCTTGCCACATGCTGCACGCATGACCGATTGTCACGAAATCGGCTCTTATTAGGTCAGCGCAACGCGAAAGAAGCCCATGCGGCATTTGCACAGAAAATTCTAGCATATTGTAGAAGCGTCTCCCTTGCGGGGAGAGCATGTAGCTGGCGTAGCCTTCCACACATCGGCGTCACCCTCCTTCTCATCACCCGGCGGCGACGGTGGCTCGACCGGCCGAGAATGTGCCAGCCCTCTCGAGAACTTTCTATAGAGCCTAACCAATGACGACGCTCAGCTCGGCGGAAGGAAGAGAGAACGCTTTAAAGAGCGACAGTTATGTGTATTTACGCGCCAGCCCTGGCGCGCTGCAACACAGACAGATACGGCGCACTCTACTTATTGAGGTCACGTCGCTTGTGCCAGCCAGCCAGTGTTTGAGCTAGTGATGCTACGATTTAGCAAGTACTACTGCTCGGGTCCCGGGGTCAACCCGCTGCTCGGCAAGCCCACTCATCTGTGAGGGAGTGGCGCTCGTCTACATGACAGCCACATCGTGACTCTCCCCACGGTCTGCGACAGTGCCGGTGAACAATTTGGGTTTGACTCTCTTGTGTATCGTTCAGTGTGTAAAACCTCTGTGTTATTGAATGTCTCTTTAGTTGCATGCTTAGCATTTCCTTTCTGTGAACCTCTCGTCCGTGTATTTTAAGTGTTAGTGTGAATTTCTCTGCATCGTCTCTTGGTGTGTGTATAATGTTTGTTTTTGTTTGTTACTTCTGACTCCGACCCTTACTCTGGCTTGAACCGGCGAAAGCTGGGCACCAAACGGCCACCTCCTTCTGTAACTGCAAGGTAGCTGACTTCCGGCTGAGCTTGCCATGCTAGTCGAGGGAATCTCCGTTGAGACCGGGACAGCTACCCCTACTCACTCTAAGGGTGTCTGGGAGTGTGCGCATCATTAGTGGTGCATCATTAATAACATTTAATTATTAACGGGTGACATTGATTAAAACTCTTTACAGCTTCCACTTCATGCGACATTTCATCATTTACGTCACTGCACCGAGCAATGAAAGTGTGGGCTTTGTTCATGCACAATAAACACATACTCCGATACGACCCTATCTTCAGTGTTCACTGAAGTTTGACAATCTTGTCTCAGTATTTCAAAATGATCACGACAGTCGATGGGGCAATGTCAACTGTCTGCAGAGGCCGAGCTTCTTTTTCCCTCCGTTGATTTCTTGCAATGTGGCTACATTTTCCTGCAGCGAAAACTGCTTTAGCTTCTTCTTGATGCCATCGCTGGCAGCATTAATCATCAGATCTCACACGAACTTCGCAACAAGACCACTTGCAAAAAAAAAATTCCTCCATACCGCACGCACAAGTGGCACCAAAAATCGTTCAGCAAATGACATACAACACAAAGAAAAAAATAAATAAATAAAAGACAGGTAGCTAGGCCTGCTGGCTACTAGCTATTAAACCTGTGTGGTGCTTTGTGGTGGCGCTAGGTGTTGGCACCAGATACGGTGATGATGACAGCTATAGCCAACAATATACACACAGAAATGGCGGTTTCTGTTTTACGTGAGAATTGTGGCACTGTTAATTTTAGCCCAATTCTTAATATTGACGTTAGCAATCATATGAGAAAAAATAAATTATGGACGTTATTCTGAAATATTTCTACATTGAAAATATTGAAAATCAGTAGGGGATTTTCAAAAAGCTTGTTAATTAAAACAATTCGTTAATGCAGTGTTCGTCATAACGAGATTTGACTATCAAATAATGGTGGAAGGATAGTTTTCCTAAGGTTTGGTTTGGTTTGTGGGGTTTAACGTCCCTAAGCGACTCGGACTATGTATGAGAGACGCCATAGTGGAGGACTCCGGAAATTTCGACCACTTGGGGTTTTTTAACGTGCACTGACATCACACAGCACACAGGTGCCTTAATGGGAGTTTACTGAATAAACAGAAATTGAGAAATATAGACTCAAAGATCGAAAATCGTCTCCCAAGCTCCCAAGCTCCGCTGTTCAAGAAAACCCCCAGCAGCAGCAGTGGGTTCAAGTTGCCGTTTTTTTTCTGTCGACCTTACAGCTCTGGAGTGCTCTTGCTTGTGCCCGGCACCCCACATAATTTGTCGTTGTACTCTATATGACCTTGGCAGTACGTGTGCCCCAAGCAATGTCCAGCTTGTCTAAGACCCTTCTCAGTCCTTTCAGTCTTTGTTTGAAGCCCAGAACAGCCAGTGCTGCAGCGGTCTGTACAGTTATTCTCAGAGAGGCAAACCGAGGTTGACCTGTGTTGCATCAGCTGCCCACTTTTGTGAAGCGGCTTCGCCTACAGTGTTGCGCGACATACACTTCGTGGCTGGCATTCTTCCAACAAATGTGTACACTTGAAGAAACAAGAAAAGCAAGGCGACTAGATTCTGTGTCGGGTGCAACCAAACATGGTCCGACAAGCGAGTCCTCGCATGACGCAGAAGGACGTTTGAAACATCACGTGCTACTTTTGCATCATTCACATCTCGAGTTTTTCTGGCCAGTCAGCGCTCGCCATTCTCAGATTTTCGTGCTCATTCTTCAATTTTCCGGACGTCTCGCTCCAATTTTGATGAAGTGCGCGTGGATGTTGGAAAAAGGATGAAATGACGCTTCCGGCAAGGGTACAAGCTGCGCACTGGGCCGAATCAACCCCTTGTGCGCGCACTCTGAAAATGGCACTCGCGGACTGGCCCGTTTCTCTCGGTCCAAAAGAGCACGCATGCACTGCCGACCTTTCAATAAAAGAGAATTCCTGCATTTCTAAAGCAGTCCCGCATATAAAGTTTTGCCGGGAGGTTCTTTAATTGGTTTAAGGATTGAAAACAGTAATAACAATTAAAAAATGAACTTTCCATCCCAAACTGCGATTTTCTGCTACGTTTCCCCCCAGAGTAAACAAAATGTTTTTGTTTTTTTTTTCCCTTTTTTCTTATTTTAATATGTTCATCTGTCTTGCCACTGAAAGCAGAAGAAGGAGGCATAAAAAGTAGCCTCACCGAGCCATCACATAAAGCTTAATGCAGTGGGTCCCTAAAAGCTGCCACGTTTTGCTGTGCAATAATAACCGGCAAGCACCTACCCAGTCTTGAATTTCCGCGGTGTGGCAGATGAATGGTCACTGGGTGAAGACACGGGTGGTGGGCTAGAGGGGTCGTCAACAGTTGCCTCATCTGTGCCCGAAGCACCAGATTCACTGCGTTGCCGCACACCCCTGGATGCACCGGGCCTGAAGTCCGGGTCCTTCCCACCCTGTTCTGCTGTGTCAGATGGGATGCGGTCATCCCTGCCCTCCTCTTCGGGTCGGCCGGCCTTTTTCTTGTTCTTGCGCCGCGTGAAGGACTCCATGCTGCACTTGGGCAACGCTGCTATCTGGGCGTCCAGGTTGAAACTGCCACTGTGCACCGGAAAAGCAGGGCACATGGGTGAATTACGTGCTCAAGGTTTTTACACTGACAAAACACCCCTGCTCTTTGACTAACATCACCAATTCCATTAAGATGGCAGCCTGAAGGTGTGCAATTATGTGTCGATCAAGCCACCGGCTCACACAGCTTCAACAGCTTGCTTTACCACCGGACACGTTTTCCAACTAAAATCAACCAACGACCTATCCTCAGACGGTATACAATACCTGTGGAATGAAAAGAGGTGTTGGTCCCCTTAACCTGCATGGACTTCGGACATCAGCTGCCTTCCAGAGCAAGGCACCAGCAACGTGCCCTCGCTTCCATCTCCAAGTCTACATTTTTCTTTTTCTCTTTTCCCGAGGATAAGTGACTGTGGTATTTAGTTACGGCTGTACCCTTTCAGTAGCTTTCTTTCAACCATAGGAAAGTGGTCCCCATTCGGAATTTAGGCAGAACTGACAACGTGCTGCTTTTCTTTTCCACACAGACTAGGAAGATGTGGTCTAGGAATGAGGCGTTGCACTTGGTATATATATGATTTATTATTATTTTTATATATAATTTCATTTTTGGTTGTCCTCCATCTGCCCCCCCCCCCCCCCTGTTTTGTGGCTCCAGACCAACGATGAAAGATAATTTCCGAACACAGCCTGCGTAGCAGCATGAGTTTGAGACCCCTCGCTTAGATGCTTTCGAGGAATGTCTTGGTGGGCTAGTTGGCGATGTGTTCATATTTGGTCAGAGGCACGAAGCACACACAGACACAAGGATGATGGACGGAACTGAATGCCCAGTACCGTCTACCTTCCTAGTGAACAATAATAATATAATAATAATCCGTGACCCAAGCATTAACTCTTTCGTGACCACACCTATTCAAATCGATCACCGGTGATCAATGCTCTAAATCGCTGATTTCGACATGTTGGGATCGCTTCTCTGCACATTGCGCCACCCAGTGGTCAGTCTAGGCACTGCACTTGTAGAACCAGTTTAAATTTTCCCACCTTGGCAACGTTCCGATTTTTGATGGACCTTTTTGAGAACCAATGTGTATGTGTTGCTGCAAAAGGGGTGTGGCGGCCGTGCTTGGAAAAAAAAAAAAAATCCTGACACTCGTAATGCACCATCAACGCCAAATTTAGTGTTTAAAAGACTTCCAGCAAGTCAAATATCGAATCACATCATCAGCTTTGTTATTCGACGGTGTTGAGTGGTGATAAATAGCCGAAAATAGCACCAGGTATTCACTAGTGAGCTTTGATCTGAGTCTGGGTGGTTTAGCTTTACCACATAGCATGAGAAATGAGGCTGTTTCCACCCGTAGCCTTTTTTATGCAGCTGATGCATCACTTTTCTATATTAATTTTATCAACTCACTACAAAATGGCAATTTTGCGATTTTTTGCGTGTTTCCTAATAAATTTCTTTCTTTGTAACTTATGTTATTGGAAAAAGCATTCCATTATGTGCAATTTAGTATGCTGCAATATGTGCTGCAGTACTATTTGTACTGGCAAAAAAATATCTTCCAAACAGCATATTTTATCCAATAAACTGTCAGCAAAGCTTACGAATTGCCGCTTTTCCGCCCTAGCGCCAGACACAAGGAGAGACTGAAATGAGCCTCACCTGTTCTTTCGAGCCACCTTAGGCCCATCATCTCTGCGTCCCAGCCTGCTGGGTTCCTCGTCTCCTTCGTCATCCGACTTGCGGACAAGCCCCTTGCGCTCCTTGGAACCTGGCAACACGCCCTCCGACAGCAACGCCTGGTAACGCTGGCCCTTACACGAACGTTGACTCTTTCTTGCTCTTTCAGGACTGCTGCCACCATCCTCGTCCCCAGCCGAAGAGGCATTGACCCGAGCCCGTTTGCTCGGGGAACTTCCAGTCAGCCCTTTGCGCCGCATGCCACCTTTGTTGCTGCCAGCCGCCTTCTTCTGGCAGTCGTCAGCATCGTCGTCACCTTCGCCACGATAGAACCCAGCATTTGGTGTTGGCACCGTACCGGGAATGGCGGCGGCCACAACGGCGGGCACAGCCGGACTGTCATCAGGGTGGCGCGCCGAGCCATGCGCCGAGAACACCGTGCCATCCAGTGGCTGCACGTTGCTGGGCCCACACAGGAACTTGTCAATGATGTGGTTGATGATGTCCTGCTGGGATGCTTTGATAGTCGTCATGGGACGCTCTTTGCACAGGTTGAGCGGCTGCTCCTCGTCGCTGCGGTTCAGCGACTGGGCCAGACTCAGGGCGGAAGTTACGCTGAAAAACCGGTCGCGCGACTTTGACGACGAGCCTCCGCCACCACCCACACCACTGGAGCTGGTCGGTGGAGTGCTCGTGGACGATGTCGACAGCGTCGTGAAGGGTGGTGGAGGCGGTGTTCCCGACGAACTGCTGCTTGCAGTGGTGGTCGGTTGACTGAATGCCTGGTCTATGATTCGGTTGGCCGCACTTACATCGAACATGGGAATGGGGCCAAATCCAGCCGGCGGAACTGCGCCACCACCACACAGGCCACTACCACCATTGCTGCTGCTGCTGCTGCTGGTTGACACCGTCGTAGGGATGCTCATGGCAGCAGGGGATAAAGAAGCACTCACGCTGCTGTCCTGCGGTTTGGTTTTTGGGTCACCAGGTTTCTGGCACACTCCCGCGACTGGTGCCTTCTTTACACCCTGGCAGCCCTGAAAGTGCACGTAAATGTAGACACAATAAGGCACTGCTTAACCATTTACCGCATGGCGTATTCTATATTACACAGTACATTTCCTTTGGAATAAGCTGTTCTGAACGGCAAGAAAAGAAATCTTGCTTATTTAGTACCCACAGCATGCACTGTCAGTAGCTGAATCTTTAGAATGATTTAATTTAGGAGATAGTGTTTTGCATTTAAGAAATTTGATAGGTACAGGAAGCATTTTTCTATTCCGTCCGGTCACAATGTCATCTATCTGTGCGATAATCCTTCCGATTATGTAGCAAGAAGGCTATTTACTCGTGTATCAGATATCATACACCATGCAGTTAGCAGTAATTTTTATCACTTTATGAAATTTCACAATTTCAAGTAGCAGGAAATAAATTCACTGCACTCGAATGAGCTTACATAATTTTTCGAGTGCAGATTAATTTCCCTTCTTAATTATTAACTCATTCTAACCAAAGCCATGGTAGGACTCAAGCCCAATGTATGGCAGAACAGAGTGAGATCCTGCGCTCATTCGACAGCCTGTGGTAGCAACAGTGAAAGTGTACTAGGGTTCACTATACATTGCACTCACTGCAAAGGGAAAAAAAGAATATGACAATCTACAGTTAGTAGGACGAAAAAAAGCGCGATAACCCTCGCAGTGCAAAACACACAGACGATAAAATAAAAAATTCACATGAAAAAGGTGTGATGCTACAAGAATCTGTACCAACATACAACCACGATAATGCTTAGAATGATGAAAGATGGAAGAAAATTAGCTGCACAAAATAACTAAAAGATAAGCGCGCTCCTCAAGGTAACCAACAACGTGGCACCCTATGGCACCACGGCGAGGTTTCGAAGGCTACTTAGGCAGGCTATCCACCCCTTGGCACATGGTAAAACGAACGCATTGTCTGCCGCCCTTCAGGATGAGTAATGCAAGACACACGGCCAGTTTCAAGGTTTTGCGTTCAGAAAGCGTTGCAGGAAATTCCAGTTGTAGATAGGTCCCAAGTGCTACAGTCATAATTTCTTTAGATCCCGTCTGTATGGATCTTGAAACTGCCATTTAGTAATCTATTATAATTCTTGTTCAGTTAGAGCCGCTTACGAGCAATTTTATATTTGCACAAAAAGTATCCCTAACTTGCGTGGTGTATAATATATGAGACACGACAATATTTTGCAAAATTGTCGCAACCACACAGTTCTCAAAACGAAGGTTGATATGGGTAGTTGTGTGGCAAATGGAACACACTCATTTTTTGGGGACGGAAAAGAAAATTGGCGCAGTAAAGGGTTAAAGGCACACCTTTAGTTAGGCTGCAGGGCAGCAAAATTTTAACACCGATTTATAGTGTGGGCAACACATCACTGACTTGTTCGGCCAAGGACAATTTGTTTTCATCACCAAAGAAATATTTTGAGGCCTACCAGTGAGACGAGCCTTTTCCTTAATGCTCAGGCTCTACCTTCACCGTATGCGTGACAATAACTTTGAGGGATAATTTAAGTGGCTAGATTATCAGAAATCTTAATTGAAGTATAACACAACTATCAGGGGCATATCAAGGGCGGGTGCCTCGGTGTCAGAACAAACTCCAAAATCTTCTGAGTGATGCATCCCCTGCCTGAAACTTCAGTTTGATCCTTACTTGTCTCAAGCTTATCCCTATCATTTTTCTTTGCACTTCCATTGCGTAGTTGTTTGCTCTCGATGCCTTTTCACAGGCCTCCACACCGTGGCCTCAGAAATGAGTACTAGCACAACACAACCATAACACACTTTGACTTTATGGGATGTAGGTAAGCTGCTTTTTGTGACCCGAGAGTAGCACATCAAACCATTCTTACTCCTCGCTGTGTTTTGGCTGCGTTTGGGTGGATGGCAATGACTCCCTTATTACAAATCTACTCCACCTGGGGGGATTCCCCTAAATATTTAATTAACGCCATTCCCACTTCGAGTTACAGATCAATTCGCTCTTGTCCTACCATCTGATCTGCTGACCATCCTGGTTAGCTCAGTTGGTAGAGCGACTGCCCTGGAGAGGGGCAGTGATCCCGGGTTCAATCCCCAGACCAGAACGAATTTTTCTTTAACTACGAAGTTTCTGAGAAAGCTGTGTAGCTTTCCTTTGCAGCCATTTGGCTGCGTTTGGGTGGATGGCAATGAGTACTGCACACAGACTGCACAGAGACCACCAGAGACTGTGCGCTGGAAGTGGTCGCTTCTAGTTACCTACCTCAGCCAGTTCAAGTAGAGCCGAACAGGCATTGTTAGTCTGCTGGTCAGTGGAGGCAGCCCTCTGCACACACGGCACGGGCGAAGGAGTCGGAGATGGCGAAGATGAAGATTCTGACTTCAGCCGTGCAGTGCCTCCCCCGTATGTGCCATTCTCAAGGTTCTCCAAGTAGCGTTTTTTGGGAGGCTTGCAGCTCATTGGCGGGTTCGGGGGTGCTGGGTTCGTGGTGGCAGAGTGCTGCTCCGCTGTGTTGCTCCCTGTCTCAGTCATTGGCTTCGTCACTGGAGGTTCGTCCAAGGAGTTTGAGCCCTGCTGCAGCACTGGGCTACTGTTGTTCTGCCTTGACACACTCAGTGGGTCTTCTGTGATTGGAATGGAGTGACAATAATAAAGTTAGAAGCAATACGCTTTGCCACATCCTCCACACATTATTTGATCTCTTTGTTGTGGCACTTACAGTGTGCCATAAACAGCATGTCTGCTAAAAAAAAAAAAAGTTCGTGATCTCCTCGAGATGCACATATTAGACTGTAACAGCATTTGCTTACTAATCTGTGCCAGAATGCAGTCTACCCTGCGACACAGCCTCCAGCTAATCCAAACAGATTGTCTATACCATATGCACTCTCCACAGATTCTGACACTTTGGTGTCATCTTCAGGAATTGCAGTTACAATTCAACACATATATCCCAAATTACCAGAAGTTTTCACACTGGCCATGAAAAAATATTTCATGCAGTGTTAATCCAACAATGCATCCATTCGTGTCTTCTACAGTTTCACCAATATCCGTGGCTTTGTCCATACCCAACAATGCATCGGCCCAGTAAAACGTTATAAACAGCATTCAAGTCTTTCATTCATGCAGCTCGCAACGATAACACACTGTGACCAAAAAATATGAATCTCGCAGCATTAAATGCATTTCTGCAGTACTCTACTCTGGCATTAGCACAGCCTATGACTGCAAGTATTTCGTGTTGTGCCATAAAAACCCACACATAATATATGCCATTTTCTTTCATATTTTAGCAACACAAATTTCTGTCTCATACTATATGCAGACTCAGAAAGTTTTCAGCCCAAATTTGCTGTTCCGGTCTCGCTATCACTCAGCCGCACTACAACCATAAGGAGGCCGCCACAGCAAGAGGAGGACCAAAGCAGTGGTGGAGTAGGTTGACTGTTTCGACGATTTACCATCTTAATGATTTTGATTCAAATACCATTTTATCCCGCTCCCCTTGTGATGGCCAAGCTAGAGTTAAGTGGTACAACTGCATCTCACATGATGTAAGAAGGGCCGAACAAAGCCGCACTGGCTGCTTTAAAAGAAATGCAATATTAACGGACCTCTCCAGTCACCCTCTGCCTTGGAATTGTGGACCCTTGGGCCGGCATTCCCGAAGCCGGGGGTGTAAGCTACTGTGTATACTAACATCAACTCAGCCCGCGATGCTTTTTACACCATTATTGGCATCGAATACCCAAGTGTAACTGATATAAGCTGGACATACTTTGAAGATTGAAATGCACATCAACATGAGCGTGTAGAGTTTGTCACACATACTGCACATACGTGCAAATGCTTCCATGCCATAACGGCGTAGCATAAAGGCATTGGCAGCAGCTAAATCGATTCAGTTCTTCAATTTCTGTTGTACAGAGTCATCATGAGCACTAATACAGAAACACAGATACAAAAGCGGTTGTTCACGACCAGAGACGAGCAACACTCGCACTGCGGCTTTTGTTCTTACTCCCACACTACACACAAGCTATCAAAATAAATTATAAAGTCACGCCCAACTATATTTACATGATTGTAGGCCTAAGTAGGATTTTATGCTACCAGGAAAGCCGCAAAGCGACATAAACTTATAATCAGACTAAAGTGACCCTGATGTCTCATTTGTCTAGTCTTTGTTGCCAGTGACTTGCTTTCATTTTAATATTAAGTTGATCCTCCACAACTGACACAACCACTTTGTATTTTCAAAATATGTAGAATTGCAACTGTGTAAATACGGTAAATTCCTTTCATACAATACCATAGAGGAGAAACCATCTCATAAATGCCATGAAGTTATAAAGGTGACGTTTTTTTATCACTGTTCTTTTTTTTTTTTTGTTCAGATCTTCAAGACTAGAACTGCCTGCTATGGAATAGTGCTCAAATTCAATCTACAACGCTTTCCACCGCGCGTGGCAACCTGAAACCTGTGCTGCAAGTTAGGTTAAACGCTGCCACAATCGCTATGCTCCAATGCTTGCAAAGGTGATGTTGGTATTGAGCAGTTAAATAAAAAATATAACCAAATGTGGGCACACTGGGCACATACTGGCAAGGGTGGGCACTCTGGGCATGTCCGGCCGTGGGCAGTTGGTCTGCTCAGGGCTCCAGCGCAGCGAGTCTCCCTTGGTTGTGGCCCCCTTAGTGCGCGTCACGGGAGACCGCGTGGGCAGGGTGGGCATCTTGCACCATTTGAAGTCCGGGTTGGCCTTCATAAAAGCCTCCTTGTACTGCAGACACAACAGGCAGGAGCCCTTAGCAACTTCAAGAGGCACTACACAGACCAAACAAACTCATTCCAAACACTGCGGTCCGACTTAGAACACGACCGCTGAAGACCCCTTTCTGGACCTGGATGCCTAGCAGCGGTTTGAACTGAAGCCAACGCAGGAGTACTGTGGCCAACTTTACCACTTTTACCAACTTTTACCAACTAGCTCCACAGCAAGGAAAGTAGAGGCAGCCACATTAGTTAGGGTTAGATAAAACATCAGCAGCTGCCGGCCAGCTCGGGGGCACACTGTGAACCATCAAAAAACCCAGACACACTTACAGAAGAAGTTCAACTGCCTCCTTAAGTCAATTTTTAATAAACCCTGAATGAGTGAAGAGAGCCCGCAGTTTATGCCAGCTGGTTACCTGGAAAAAACTCGTATTTTTTTTTTTAAACCAACGACGAAAGCTATTCATACAGCAGCTTACAATCAGCACAGGACAAGGGCATGCATGATGTGTAAAAAAGTGTAGCATTATTTTTGCCTAGTAATAAACAAAAGGGAGCGTCTACTGAACTAGAATTATTGAGCTTATGCAGAGAATTTTGTTGTACAGGCTGTTTGTTTACTGCCCATTTTGTTAAAAAAAAAAACTGAAAAATAACAAATACACTAATATTAAATTCTAGTTCAGTAAAGAAAGCATGGAGAGACGATTACAATGATAGTGGTGCTACTGTTTTATACTTAGTAGATCTCGGGGTAAAAAGAACAAATATTGGCTAAAACAAATAGGAAGTATAGGCCCTATCCTATGACCATAAATCACTCAGTGTCCTGTTATGTACGCCGTATTCATAAGCATGCCTTCCCTCGAACTTCTACTCCAAGCAACCCTCGAGGCCCGTTTTTCGCTTCAGAAACAAACCTCCACTTGAATCACTCCTTGACTGGAGAAGAAAACGAGTCTCCAGTAGCCCTCCCTACCTTGGGGCTCCTCGACCGCCACTCTAACTAGTGAACATGGCAGGAGTCGCATCATTCGCTCACTGTGTGGGCTTCTTTCTATCGGATTACAAAGTTTTTAATGAAAGTGGATACAATGAAGATGCACAGAATTGTTTTCTAAGTGTTGGTTACTCGACAGCCCCATCAATCTGTACAATCCGGAACTTCTGGCACGTTATCGTTTCACAGGTTCGACAGCAGCCGGCCTCCTGATGTCCTTGACGCTGAAACTGAGCATATGGATAACCATGATCAGCCACCAACAGCAGTGCTGTAGTTGATCACTGTAATATGTTTGTGAGGTGCGGGCACATTCCAAATTGTCACCAGGCATCTGAAAGTTTCAGAGCGTACCGAGTGCAGAGTTGCGGCATGCATTTGACAGCTATTGTGAGCTCGCCCTGCCGCCCTGCGTGGTGGCTTCTGCAGATGGTGGCGAACTTGAGGGGAATAATGTGTTGCATGCAGGAAGCTGGGGCGCACCAGAAGCGCGGTTGAGCTCTGCGGACATCTGTGCTGCGTGCCACATACATCTATGGCTTGCCTCTTTGCCCATATGTCTTCAGACGGGTAGTGCTGTGGAGGAAGCACGTTGGTTTGCTCTTCCTACGGAGGGATATTCGTGGTCGGCGATGGGGATGGCTTTTCAAGCACGTATACAATTACATATCCCAACTTGTTCGGAAACTGCTAGTGGCATTTGCCACTGGAGAGGCGAATTCAGTGTGCATGTGTTTCAACGCATTGTAAAGCAGCATGCATGCTTCCATGCATGCCCGCCCCCAAGCCCTCCGAGGGCAAAGGGCGAGCGTAACAATGATTTCACATCAAGCCTGAATAAGCCCAAGTGATATTCTATGTAAACTTTATGTCATCTGGCCATTTTTCAAAGCCGGCTTTTTCATACAGCCCGCAAAACATTCTTTGCTCGGCTGTAAACAATGAAGCTGCTTGTGAAGGTTGATTAGAAGACTTGCCATGAAAAAATGAGCGTGTTACACACTGCAGTATAGAGTTTTGGGGCCAAATTTTGTCCTTAATCTCGTCTTCATATAGCATTTGTGCTGCTTCGAGTCTAAGATTTCTTGAGGTGACCTTGTCGGGGAAAACGCCAAAGGGCGTTCATGAATACGAATCGGCAGTGGAGTGGAGGAGCGACTGTTTTCTCCACTCCATGGAGTGGGGGCGGAGCGCCGAGTCGAGGCGCGTTTGTGAATAAGGGTGGTAGACAGAGTAACTGCACATAATGTTATGGTAACACAGAGAGAAAACGAAATGGAGTGCCAGCAATTGTTGTTCCAGATTATGCTATTGTCACATGAAACAGGCAAGCAATTTCTGGACTAACCAAGCAGTATAGTGCGACATATATTTTTTGCCAGCCGTTAACCTTAAGGTTCCCATTTATACCAAAATCGTGCACACGAATAGAAACAAATTATTGTACATTAATTTAGCGCAAAAACTTTGGTGAAGATACATATACAACAAAAGACAGGAGGTTCTTCGTCAAAGTTTTTGTGTAACTTCCTCTACAAAATGCAGAACCGACTAGCCCGACAACACGCACTTTAGAAACAACCACCACCAGAATGATTATTCGTGGTAGTTCACGGCACATCACATTCTTGTGCTTCTAGCTTGCCCCTGTAGTTTATTTCCTTGTTCTCAAAGGCAATTGGTTTCTGTTTTATGGTTGTCACCACGCCTAAGTAGAACGCTGGAGCAGTGTGCAGAGGAACAAAGAAAGTGAAATCTTGGCTCAGCTGCTCTACGTCTGGCGCAGTGCTGTTAGGTCGGTCTAACACCATCGGTCATTCGGTCAAGCACCATCACTGTCTCTACAACTTTCTTGCTGCAACAGTGCTCTAGACAGGCATGCTGACAACTGTACATATTCAAAGCTTTTGCTCTTTGCAGCAGCATTACAATGTCAGCCCTGCCCTCCTCCCTCCCGGTGCAAGCGAAGAACTCCGGCTTCCCACCGACCTGCTTGGCAAGCTCAGTGTAGGTGTGCTTCTCGTGGGCCTCGAGGCTGGCCCACCACTCGCCCAGGATCTTGGTGATGGCACGGTTTTCCAGGTGCGGGTAGCGTTCGCGCACCACACTGCGGTGCCGCTTGCAGAAGAGGAAGAAGGCGTTCATGGGCCTGCGCACCCCAGCTCCGCCCGCGCCGCTGCACCAGTCCTCCTCCCCCCGACAGCAGCCTTCCTCCTCGCCATCATCCCGCAACACCAGGGCCTCTGCTGCTGCTGAAGGGCCCGCCTGCACCCAATGGAAGAGAGACACACACAGCAAGATAAAAAGTTTCTACGTGCACTTCCATTTTCACAAACACTTACCACTGTGTGCAAGCACATGTATGTACCCCAAGCTGAAGTGCAAAAACTAAATTCTAAAAACACAAAGCCAAGCTGCAATATTTCACACGTCACCAGCCAACCCTCTGTTCACAATGCCTTTGTTCATGACGTACATTTGCAGCTTGGTGTTCAAGGAAAAAATTAAACTACCTTTAAATCACATTGAATGAAGCAAATCAAAATGTTACATACACGAGCTAGCATGATTGTGATCTCTGCAGTTTTCAGACAGTGCACTGGGAAAGCTGTAGCATTAGATAGGAGTGCAGATTAACTGGCCAGTTTTAAGGACTGATATCACTGTGGCTTATGTTCTCAGGGAGGACTTTCATATTACTTTAGTCATACTGAACACACGAGGTACCTTGCATTTCAGTTAACTGCAACAGAGCTCACGCTAAAATACAGGCTGTCACTAACAGAACACATTGGACAGCTTCACAGTATGCTTTGGTTTACATCAAAGCCTGCTCAAGCAACAAAATATACACATAAAAAAAACATTGTTGGTATTCTGCTCAGATCCTTCGTTCCAGACGTTTCTTCAATACAGATTATGAGCACAAGTTAATGCATGTAAGAAGACATTCGCTATCATGCACACATAGACAAATGTGCTTTTTGTAACCATTAAAACATGCTGCTCATTCCCTGGTGCTGCCCAAGAGATAAGTCAGACAGTTGGCCCTATTGGCTTTATACTAAATAACCATGTTCACTTCAACAATGCCGATATGATGATGAAGACTGCAGAGCCCTTCATCAGATGCTTAGTAAAAAATCGGCATTCCTTCTTTCCGCATTGTTGCTAGGATTAATTAACCAGGTTTGAAAAGGCAATGTGTAATTGGACAGCGCAGAACATTCTCTACTACTGCCCAAGTATTCCGTTTCGTGCAGAGCTGGTAGCTTCAGTGGTCGCTTGTGCGATGCCTACCCTACCACCGAGGCTTCTCCGGTTGCAGTCGGGGAGAAAGATGTCGGCGGCAGCCTCCTCAAGCAGCGAAGCTGTACAGCGCGTAGCTACTTCCGTGCATAACAGTCGCACGCTGCTGCCACTGCTGAGCCGATCATAAAACGAGGCGCGCGCGCAAATCCCCAGCTGTGCGTACTGTTTCGAGCAAGCGGCTGTGCGACCGGAGTCAGCGGGGTCACCCCCAGACCCCGCAGTGAACGCGCGAGGCTACGCACATCCTGGGGAAAGCACACGCGGCAGCAGGTGTCTTTTGGGCGCGCGTTGCACGGAACTGGGGTCGCACGGCTGGAAGGAGGGAGGGCGGCTGCTCGAAGCGAGACGCTGGCTGCCCAGCCGAGCGGAATATCCGGGCGCAGCAGCAGCAGCAGCAGCGGCGGCGGAGACACGGCGCGGGGCGCTGCAGCGCCGGGGGTCAACGGCCCGCGCCGCCGTCGGCCAGCCAGCCAGCCGACCGGTGGGGCCGCTCCATCACGGCGGCGGCGGCCCGCATTCCGCGCTCCCCTCGGCCAATGCTATGTGGCAGCCTCAGCCGAGCGCTCCGCGATAAGGACCGCGTCCTCGATCTGCCCGGGGCAAGCCGCGGTGCGTGCCCGGGGCCTGACCGTGCAGCTAGGACGCGTGCGCAAGGGACACCGTGCCCTTCCGTCTTTTTGCTTCTTCACTGCAGGTCCAATTAACGTGTCGCCCGGTACGCTTGTGAACGCTTCTCGGGCTAGGATACGACGACGCCAGCAGTGCGTAGCCCACAAAATGGCGTCGCCGGTCACTGCTGGGGCACAGCAACGTTTCACGTGGGAACGGACAACGCGCGCACTAGAGGTGCTTTGTACGTTAACGAAGGCCGAGGTTAACATTTCGCCCTAGACGTTCATTCTCCCGTTAAGCCTGCGAGAGGTTATACTGCAAAATGCGAGCGGCAACATACACATGCACCGGAGCACTCTAAATTTAAGCATTTGAGCAATTTGAGTCTCGCTGCGCAGAGCGACGCGAGGGAGACCTACATCTGATGAACATGGATATGGATCGATGAATGCCACAACTGCTGCCCTCATTGGCTTCGTCACTATGAGAAGCGCACTAGATGCGGATTTTGTGAGTGCGTTATCGGGAACCATGTCAAGGGCTGAACAAGGACTTGACGGAATAATTTTCTTTTGTATTCTTTTTTTAAACCACTAAGATTATTCTAACAGGCTTGTGCCAACTAGCGAGATGTGACATTGAGCAAACTGTTCCTTTCAAACGTTCGAGCGTTCTCCCGCCAAAGAGTTTATTCAATTCACTTTACTCAACTACGGCGTCCTTTGGGAGCCACGTCTGTCCCAAAAGTCCAGGCCCCCATCCCCCCCAACGGCCCTTGGCGCGCGCTCGCACGCTGGGGCTTTCCCCCTCCGCCGCAAGCGCACGGAATCGGAACGCTCCTAACGACAAGTGCTCGAGGCACGCATAAGCGCAAACTTCCGGTTTCCGTGCGACGCTTCACGATTTCGCCGCTAACAATTGAAAAAAAGAAGAAAAAAAAAAAAAAACTATAGAGAAAACATCTCCATCTCCCCCTGTCTGTCCGCGCGAATGCTTTGAGAGGAGGACTAAAACAAAGGCAAAAGAGTGCCTCCAGTGAAAACAAAGAAGCGCAGGCCGACCGAAACACACGCCGTGTCCGTCCGGACGTTTCTGTCCAGGGACTACGGTAGCAGCACCGGCGCCCGTTTGTTTGGTGTGCGTTACACTGCGGACTGCACACTGTCAACTTCGACCGTGAAATCACACGCGGGAAGATATGAGCGAAGAAACAACTGGAGACAGAGAAAACCAGCAATGCTTCAAACTTTCACCATGCATATCGGGCGCCGAACGAGGAGCAGTGTTGTGTTTTAATCCTTTCGTATGCACAGCATACGGCACCCACACAATGCGGCTAACTGCGCACCTAAAGACCTGCACAGATGCGTGCGCCACCTTTCGTTACCCATATCGCCGTTGAGGGCGCTCTGTTGACCACTGACCTGTTCGCCTGCCATTATCATCATCAAATCTTAAATAAGTTTAAACTACCTGTAACCAAACTTTAAAAAGACCTTTGTCCGAGTTATCCTTCAAAAACTTTGCCTTTTTATATTACAGCAGAGAGTTTGTTTATTTCTATGTTTTCCTCTTGCCAGAGGACATACCGCGATTCCGCTTTGTGCGACGGCACACTGCAGTTACCCACCGCGCATGCGCAGTACAGGTGCTTGAGCAATACAACGTGGACAGATAATTAAACTATAGCGACGAAGAAAAATGACAAAACTAATACATCCCTGAAGTAATGAGAAAAGCCCTTTTTATCAACAAGTTTACAGTAGCGCCAGGCCGCCCGTAGTGTTCTTCTCCTAGCGGCGAGGGCTATGAACTAGAAGGAGCGCGCTGCAGCAGTGCTATCTGTGCAGGTCTTTACAGTCTTGACTTGCACTAGCCCACGGTGCTAGTAGTAGCACACTAGCCCTCGCGAGAAGTCACTAAGGGGCCGATGCACGAAGACACGTTTCATTTTGTGTGCTCGAATGAGACATGAAAAGTCGTTAAATGATTCCATGTCTAGAGCCCTAAAAGGACAGCGCCAAGTTCTGTGATTCGGTTACGGCTGCACGTGCACGCGACACGACACACTTGTCCAGCTTTCCGTGTCAGGTGCCGACAAGACGATCTAAGCACTGCGTGCTATTGCCCTCTCCTCCTCTCGAGCTAAAGACAAACTAGAGGTAGACAGAATGGACATGTGAGAAAACACATTTGCACAGGCGCCGAAGCCTCCCGTTTCTAGTGACAACGAGATTTCACCAACATACAATACTATCGGCAAGAGAGGCCAAGCGTCAGCTGAGAGTGATCACGTGAAACGATTAGATTAGCTCTCGCGATTAAAAAAAAAAAAAAGTGAGGACCCCCCACTACCAGAAAAGTAACGTTTGTATTTTCTTTTTTTTTTTTTTGACAGAAAAACATAAAGTTAGTGTACATTTCAGCATGTCCTGCTACTGGCGACAAAGCCGCAAACTAGCGTTGTAAGCGCAAGTTGGCTGGGTAGCGCGCGCCACGTACGTCAGAAGACATGCTCTTACCTAAGTCTAAATAAATCCAAAATGAGAAAAGAGAGAACTACTCGCCATCAGCGTTAGCGGTCAGCTTAACTATCCACATATCACACGTCGGTGCAAAGCTATCTTGTAGGGAACGCTAAAAAGGAGATCAATCCTTCGGGACGCTCAAAAAGTACGCGGCCTCAAAGGAAGCCTCTACTCGGTGAAAACGGGCAGGGTAGACTGCCACCACCGAGCCGCCGTTAGGGACGCTGGCCACACTCCAAACCCCACGGGAAGCTCCACCAAAGAGAAACGCATTGCGGGACAGCTGGTGCTCAGCGCAGGTAGGGCAAAGTCTGAAGTGAATGAATGGCACCTGCTCGACTGGCGGGCATGGGTGCTTCGCGCCCCCCCCCCCCCCCCCCCCCCGAAGGTTGCTGCCCTTAGCCAACGTTGGAGGTATAAAGACGGTGACGAATTCAGGCAGTCTCGGTACAGCGTCGAAGTTCTCGCTGACGCCTATACGCGCAGGCACCACTACCTCCTAAAGGCGTTGGCACTACACGCCGCGATTGCCAGGGGTCCATCCAAAGACTATCTGGCAGACAAGAATGTCCTGTAGTAGGGAGCATGCCTAAATTTATTACGATCGCTTTCGATATCCATAAACCCCCGGATCATCGCACCCTCAGAGTCCCGCCGGGGTGGTGCAGTGGTAAGACGCCCGACCACTGTGCCGGAGTACCCGGGTTCGATCCCGACCTCGGCGGCTGCGTTTCGATGGAGGCGAAACGAAGAGGCGTCCGTGTGCTGTGCGATGTCAGCGCACGTTAAAGATCCCCAGGTGGTCCAAATTACTCCGTAGCCCTCCACTATGGCTCCTCTTTCTCTCTATCCACTTTCTCTCCCACCTTCACCCCTTCCCTTACGGCGCGGTTCAGGTGTCCACAGCTACAAGTGTGACAGATACTGCGCCTTTCCCTTCCTGTGAACCAATCAACCAACCAACCCTCAGATCAAACCCTTGGCTTTAATTAAAACCAGCGAAGGTTGCCGTGCTACTGTCCTTTCCGACTCGTTCTGACGAGCGTCTCCAGTGACAATATTCGGAAAAGGTAGAAGAGAAGCGTTTTTTTTTTTTTTTTGTGTTTTGCGCCAATATTCGGGAGTCGGAGTCGATCTCGGAACTCGAGAGTGCCACGACTATCATCCGGTAGCTCCTTGGAGCTCGGCTCCAAACATGTCGCGCACCCCTTTGTATTACTGACTTGACTTACTATTTTGCATTGGCTTTATTTATTCCCCACTCCAAATTATGCTTCGGATTTAGCGCTAATAAACCAAGTTAAATGCTACTCCTCAAATCTACTCGTCTAATTCAATGCAACGGAGCTACAATTCCGAGCCGTGGACAATACCCTTCGTCACAAGACACGCTTTGTTACAATACAATCTCTGTCCCAGCCCCACAGGGGCGCGAATCGGCCGCGCCCTTCGGACGACGCCGATACGACGACCTCGCACAGGGCTCGCGACGGCATCCGCGCCAATGGATTGCGCCAGGCGCATGCAAAACCCCCCTAGACAGCCCATAGGTAACGAATTTCAGATCATTGCCGTTGTTCATAACGTTACAATGTAACGAACCAGATTTTTGTTCGAGGTGAGGGCCCTACCTGGGCATAGGGGCCGCCGCCGCGGCGCGGACATCGGCGTGCGAACACCGCTCTGTGGCGCGGGAAGTGACACCGGCGCTCCCGCGTATTACAGCACAATCCGAAGTCGACCTTCGCGCCGCGCTTTGACGTGCTGGGGGACAGCAGCGCGTCTCGCTGCACAAGCCATCTCACTTGCTAAGCTAGCAATCGCGGGACGAAGTGAGAGAGAGAGAGACAACCGACGCAGACCTCTGCGCCTTATCTCCGCCAGCCATACATACGCTGCGGGGTCGAGAAATGAAGAAAAAAAAAACTGTTTCGACGAGGCAAATCACGCTCGGCTTTTGTCCTTTCGATTGTGAATAAGAAAAAAAAAAAAATACAGGGAGAAAGAAACGGGAATGAACGGATAGGCTATCTCTCGTGTGTATCAACCTCAACAAGCCAGCGGGGCAGAGTAACTGATACGCTTTATGCACAGTCGCACGAGGGACAGACGAGCGCTTAGGAAATACTCCGAGCGTACCAGTTCCTTCCCCGGGGGTAACAAACTCTTGAGTCTTGAGAGGCGCCAAAAAAAAAAAAAAAAAAGAAGGGGGGGGGGGGGGGGGGGGGCAGTGACAAGAGAACGGCACACAGTGAGTACTTTCCACAGAACAGAAGAGCCTCCGTCAAGCCCCGACCGAAGGATGCGAACAGTCTAGAGCCATCCTCACGCAACTCGACCCATCTGCTTTGCAAAACTGCAGAACTGAGCCTTTCGATTTCTGCGTAGCAGTTATATTAAATCGGAAGCGGACGTGGAATATTTCCCACGGGCTCAGCCCTATGTGTTTCCTTGCCAATGAACCTATATATATCTCGCTCAACGCTACGCGCGCCAGCTACAAGACTTCCACTAAGGATGCAACTGTTGTCTCTATCCATCACCGACACTTTAGGCATGAACACACTGTCCATAGCGGGCAGCCGCAAATGCGTCTGTCGGAGTCAACAAATGTTCCGGAAACTTGATTGATCGGCCGCATAGAAACGACAGCGCAACAAGGGAACAAACGTCCACACAAAAAAGCGCTGAACTCTTGCCCCGTTCGCTACCCATAATAGGGCTTCTTCGAGATGTGACACACCAGCGTGACACGTACCCAACATTGTGCTGCGCTAGCTCTTATCTTGCACTGTTTCGCTTCACTTGTTCGTTCAGCACATCATCCAGACCCTCCACAAGTATGGGAACAAAAATACAAAGGAAGGCGTGCCCCCCTGTTACGGTTGTTAGAGCGCCTACTCGGCCCGGTGACGGGTCGTGAACCCGGGTAATGGCCATCTATTTGAATGGTTTTAACGGAACACGAAACGCTAACACCGGTACTTCGGGGACCTTAGCAGCGGCGAGGAGGTAATAGAGAGATTTAGCATACCGTGATCCGCGATCCGCCACCGTGACACTCTACCGCTCGTGGGCGGGGCGTAAGGGCTGATTGGTTCCGATGCGCCAGGTCAATGTGCCGACATCTAAAGTCCCTCATGTGGCGCCATCTATCGGCATGAAAGTGATCTGGGCATGCGCAATGGAACGTGCGGTGACGGTTCGCGGTAGCGGATCGCGGATCACGGTGTGCTAAATCTCTCTAATATAACCGAGTTCCCCGGAACAGTGCAAATGGAGAGCGGAACACTGCACGAAACCCTGAACACAGCCGTAAGCAAGCGCATAACACGTATAACAAGAGCCCTGCCAGTTGTAAACCTTTGTTGTTGTTATTATTATTATTATTATTATTATTATTATTATTATTATTATTATT
>JAJIZL010023603.1:66723-102079 GCA_023969395.1 Amblyomma maculatum | reverse complement strand
GTAGTAGTAGTAGTAGTAGTAGTAGTAGTAGTAGTAGTAGTAGTAGTGCCGCAAAGTCGGAGCTGGACAGGGCCACCTCCCAATTCGCCCACACTGAGTTTTCTTTACGAGGTATGGCTTGGTTTCATTGGCAAGCCCATACAATATGATAACAGTCTGCTTTCTGGCTGCAAAGCGTACATTCAGCTGAGAAAGTACCCAGACTAATTGCGTGCAGTCTAGCTGCACGAAGAAAACATGATGTCAAAGCAGTCGGATTCGACGCGCGTACCCCCAGTGACGAAAAAAAAACATTCAGGATCATTATCATTATGCGACGACAATACGTTAGCATTAGATCTTGCGTTTAATTGGTTCTCTCATTATTCGTCTGCTCCATATTCACAATCCAATTTTATTTTTGCTGAGTCACTCCGCCATTTAGATCACTATTAATTCAAAGTAATTTCTGAGGGGTTGGTAGTGGTAATGGCTGTTATGAATTAAATATGGGGGAGGAGGGGGGATGCCTGGCCGCGGCAACAAATTGAGGGGTTCTCCCGACGGTGATTCTAATGCGAACGCGTTAAAAATTAAAATAAAGAAGGGCAGTTCTCCATTTTAGCCGGAAACCAGGCACAACCCGTCGCTTGCGCGTCGGAAAGTCGGCGCACGAGCCCAGCGCTCCTCGGAGGGGAAACGGTATAATCGCGGGGTTTCCGAGAACGGCACAACCGGCGCAAAGGTAGCCTCGAACAGCGCTGGACGGCGTTACATGCGGCGGCAGGGTTCATCGCACCGCTACATTATCGAGCGCAGAACAGGGAGGAAAGGAGCACGTGTGGTGCCGGCAGGGAAAAGAAATCAGCACGCCAAAGGTTGAAAATTCCGCAAGATCGGATGCGCCAGAGAGGAACACGTGTTCGAAGAGACCGAAGCGGTGGCCTTCTCGAAATCCCGAGCGAACAAAAACAACAGACACGGCAGGGGGAAGACGCTGAAAATGCAGGTAATAAAGAACAGGACTAGGCTGGGAAGGAGTGTGAGCGAGGGAAAGAGGCAATGCCAGCCGCGCCCGGTAGAACGACCCATCGATTTTTCGCCACGCCAGAGGACGCAGCTAGTTTCGCAGCGCGCGGTATTTCCCCCGGGGGCCCAACGGCTGAGTTCGCTGGCCCCAGCGTCGAGACCCGATCGAGAAGCGTGCGCTGCGCCTCCATTTTTTCTCTCGTTCTATGTCGGGCAGGCGACGACGACATCCGAGGAGGACATGGGGAAGGTCCATACCCGCAACTCTTACGGCATCGGCTCGAAGCGTCTACTTTCCTATTTACTTGTCTGCCCCGTTTCCACGGCAACAGTGGATGTCGCGCGCAGGAGCGGCAGCGAAAAAGAAAATAAAAAAGACGCCGACAGAAAGCCTTTCTTCCCCCACCCTGCACATTACAGGCTTTGTTTCTTCTGTCTGCACCAGCCGAAAGGTCGTCCGCTCCGACATCTTGCACTCCCCGAACTGCAGCGCAACACTGTTCTTGCACCCTCGTATCAATGGAGTTTCTCGCATGAGTCACTGTCAAACGTGAGTCACAGGGAGGAGGCTCGTCGAAACCGTTCGTTTGCCTACAGCCGCTGTTTTCCACGGGCACGGATGGCGATTTATGATCGCGCGCGACCGCAAAGCCAAGTGCGGCGGGAACGCTGAATCACCCCTTGCGCAAGCCTCTTCTTCTTGGCACAAGTGTAGGTACCCCGCGCGTAGAGAGGCGATGGCAATCCTGGCAGCGCACGAGGGCACCGAGCAAAATTCCGTCCGTCCACGAAGTTTTTCACACCCCGAAACGCAGTGAGGAAGGAACTGGAAACAAGTGAAATGTTATAACGTCCTCCCTACACGCCCTTGGCAATACTTTAGCCATACAACGGGGAATAACAGCAAGATCCTGCTGAAAGTCGCAAAGCGCCCACTCCGTAACAACGAAGCAGGGAACTAAGCGTAGTGTGCGCTGCTTGAGGAGGACATGATAACGGCGCACTTGACGACAGGTCGCAACCAAACGCGACTAGTCTACCGAACCTCCGACACCAACTCTCGTGTTTCAGTCATGCGAAGCGTGCAAATCTGCCGGGTCTCCACGGTCGCCCTTGCACCAAACAGAAAAGCAGTTCAACAAACGGTACCTTTCACAGCATGAAATGCGATATCACTAAGGCACAGTCAAGGGTGCACTGCAATGGGTTGCACATAAGGAGAGGTGAGCTATATTTCGACCCCCTTCATCGCCGCGACTCCACTCCGCCCAGTTACGGCGAAGTATGGCGCAGCGCTGTAGCAGTACTATAGTGAACTAGACTAAGTAGTACCCTCCTTTTCGTACGCGAGCGGTGCAATCTGCGACAACGGAGCCGTTACGTCACCTGACGTCACTGCAAGACTGGCCGGGCCCGCGCTCCATTCAAATCAATCTCACCTCGGGTGCGCTGACGTAACTCGCAGCCTCAGCTGAAGAGAAGGCCGTGTCCCCCCTCCTCCTCCCCGACTACACACGCGTGTCCTCGACTCTGCGCGGATAGCGTGCGCGCGTGTGTCGCCAGTGTCGGTGGCTGCGATGGTGCGCGCCACTCTGCCCGCGGGCCCCGACTCGACCAAGGGAAGAAGAGATCGATACGGCGGCCTTGACCGAGAAATGGCTTGGTCGACCTTTTCTCCCCTCGGCAACAATGCTCCCCCCCCCCCCCCTTCCCCCTTTTGCGAGGACGACGCTGGGTTCGACGAACGAGCGCGTTCTGCTCCCATTGCGACACGCTGCCCGCGCCGGCCGCGTGCAAGACGGACGCAGCCGCGATGATTGTAAACGACTACGACCGCAGCAGCGCTCCCGCTCGTCGCATTAACTTACGCGCGATGCAAAATGGCACGCCGACTCGAACGCGGTCTGCTTGGTAGCGCGAAATTTATGCCGCAACTCAGAGTCCATGATTCTACTGGGTGTACCGCGACTGCACATTATACAGATTGGTGCGGGTACGAAAAACGATTGGCTTTTGATTACCGAAAACGTATTCACCCGTTTTCCTTGAATAAATATTTTCTACTGCTGCTGCTGCTATTGCTGCAGACCAGATGTTTGCGCTAAAGTAATTTAGTGGTCACATTTGTCATTTTCATTTTAGTTTGAGGAGGTTAACTAGCGTGGCCGACAAGCTCTCTATACTGTTCCAAGTCATGTCCGTACTTAAGCTGAAGTCGCCAGCTTAATTAACCAATGCCGGGACAATCGACCCTCACGGCGTCTTGCAAGCCCTTCAGCCGCGCCCGTCGTTGACAACGAGAGCGCAGTGCTGCACAAGGTCGCATGTATGAACTTGCGGACACAGTATACTAGTTGAAAGAAATTCTTTCAACGCCTTGGCGATTACCTCCGTCTTTAGGTTAAACTTAAGATAAACAAGGAAGAAAAAAAAAATATTATACGCGTCACCTGCATCAGAAGCTAATATGTCCGATTACTGATGCACGTTGAGCCGCGCATTACAAACGGTGCATTGCCAATGGAGGGGATCTGCGATCACAACGTAATCATCCACTATTCTAAAGCAGACAAAAAAATGTCCACAACCTCAGCTTGAATGAACAGGGGGTCCATAATCCGGGTGGCAAACAACGACACAGAGTTGCCAGGGGCTCAGCGACGGAGCGGTATCACTTCCTACAAGCCCTTCAACAGCACCTATTTCACTGCAGCATAGAGAGCGCTACCATGTTTTGCTTTGTTGTTGTTGTTTTTTTTTCTCCCTTGTAGCGACAATCTCCCATGTGTCCTGTGAAATCGTCGGCAGATAAAGTCGGCAGCACTCGGGCTGCCTTTGCCCGCTGAAGCCGACTACAAAGTATAGCAGCATACAGGGTTGTGAGTGTGCTGTGGCTACTACTCAGCGCCAGCGGCATCACGCCGTTCATACTGAAGTCGGTGGTGCGATACCCACGCGCCCACAGCGGGAGCGTGTCGGCGGGAGGCAAAATTTAAAAACGCTCCAACGACCACATTTCGACAGATTTTCTACGCTGCAGAGGTGGGGAGGGGTTTGGGCTAAAGGACGTGGGGGATGAGGCAAAGTAATGACCCAGAAAGGTCACAAATCGGGGGAAGGAGCACGGTAACTTGGTTCTCCATGGACAAAAAACACGATCCCAACTCTGGAAGCCCAAGGGAAAGAGGTTTAACGCAGAAGATGGTGAGAGGCAGGACAGAATCGGTGCAGACGCCGCGCAGGCCGGGCAAAGCGCTCCCGTTCGCAGCGCACCGCCGATAAAACGGAGCTGGGCGGGCCGGCCGCTGTCAGGGGCCGAAGAAAGCCCAGCAATTACACAGGTAGTGTGGGAAGTGGTGGCAGTTCACGCGGCGCGAGGAACGAGGCCGCGCATCTCGGGTAGCGGCTGGGGCGCGACGGACGCTGTCAATAATCATTATACACCGAGGCATACAGAAAGAAATTATTGACGAGCGGACAGTCGGCGAAATCTGGATCCAGGAAATGATATAGACTGAGCATGACCCTCAGCGAATGGATGGTCGCGCTGGTGGAACGCGAGGGCACCACCCGAGCAGACGGAAACAATTTACGAAAGGCCACGGTCGTCTGCGCGAGCGCAGTCTTTGTTCGTGAGCACAGACAGCGTATTTTTACGTCCCACCTAGGCCTTCGAAGTGGAACTACTGCAGTCTGTGACGACGGTAATGTGAGCATGTTCTTCTGCCGAGCCACGCTACACTTCAAGCGGTTTAAGGCTGACCATGCCGGCCGGTGCCTTGAATTGCGCTGTTCGTGAACAGGCGTGTCCTATATTTCTTACCTTGCGTGGCATTCTTGCTTTTTTGTTTGTTTTTTGTACTGTACACATGGTCTGATGTGTGATACGTTTCGTCAGTATCTTCCAGTTCGCTTATGATGCACCAAAAGGTAAAATAACTGCATCGGTTTTGTGTGTGCGGAGCAAAATAACTCCTTTCATTTCACAAAATACCCGGCGCCTTTTTTCTGAAATACTGTTAATCGGCAAAGGCTGTGACGCAGCTGCGTTGATGGCCGGTCAACAGTACTAGGAATGTAATTTTCAATTTGAAATGCTGAAAATAAATAGACCAACAATAGCAGACCGTACAGAACGCAAATGAACCAACAAGGCGCAGCACATGCAAGAATTCAAACTGAGAACACCTAGAACCGGAAGTTATCGCCAGGCGACACGGCGCAGCAGCGCATGCTGTTTAACTCTAGTGCATGCCAGACATCTAGTTTTCGGTTGTTGTTGTTGTCCTTGTCGGCTAGTGTTAACAGCTTGGCCTGCCGTAGACACCGATTAGTTGGCCAAGCAACGAATGCTACGAAAATGTCAAGCGGTCGCAATTCGGATGTCCTCCCTACGGCGTGCAACAGCATTCACGTGCAAATAACATCTCAAGGAGGTCCATGCGGATATGACGGGTCCGCAAACAGCGCCGGCTTCACTGCGGCCCTAAATTGGATTTTTCGCGACTTCTGTGCAATCCGCCTCGCCATGCGGACACGACCAGCGCCTTCCAGGTATACCGCTAAACTATCGCCAACGCATTCGTGGCAAAGCGGTTTTGAAACGAGGCCACGGGCCGAATTAAGCTCAGCCGTCCGGCGCCAAACCAAGCAAGCGAGAACGGTTCGCAAACGCCCCAGCAACGTACTGCGCCGCCACGCGCTGCTGACAGCACTTTGGCCGGCAAACAGACGGCTGCCCTCTTATCGCCTCATTCGCAGCTGGTGGCGGGCGCAGTGGAAATTAACGAGCGGCAGGCAACACTGCACACACACTTCGTAGTCACAGGGTGTTAATCGAACGGCAATAACAAATCGACGGTGCGTTTAAGCGCCGCACAGCCGCGGCGAAGCTCATTTGCATGGACTTCCCGCGACCGTGTACAATAATGGTCGGCGGTACACGCCTGTTCCGTGCGGCGCTCAATCCATCCCGAGAAACGGAGAAATATATCGTGGCGCGCCGCCAAGGAGGCAGCCAGGGAGGCCACCGCCGCCGTTTCTCACTCGCAAAGAAATGGCGCGCTCCGGAGGTCGTTGACCCCAGGAGCGCGGATGCGGGAAGCGTTTGCGACAAAAACAGCGCTGACAGGAAAACAACGAAGATAGCGGTTGCGCAGGAAGCGCCGGAATCCGAACGCGGAAAGAAATACGCCATGGGGATTACCAGAAGGTTGCGGAAATGTGCCTTTTGCGTGCGTTTAAAACGCGAGGCGTAATGAATAAGCGCTTATAATCTCACTCGCTGCCCTTCGTAATACGATTTTTTTTTTTCCTTTCTTTACTTCCTTCAGTCCAGCCTCATGCACTGACCTAAACTTCAATTCCAAACGAGCACGGTTCGAAGCTAGACAAAAGGTACTATACTATTCACATGTGCCGTGGGTCGCAACATTCGCAGAGGCAATTCATAGACACTCGACGGACATGAGTGCCGCGGGACAGTTTCTAGTTAACATTTAGCAGGGTCTTCTGACACTCTTGATAGGTTACGAAGCATCTGAGGAACGCTACTGATAGTGCTGCGGGGCCACGCCCTGTCTTTATTAAGATACATGATATCATTCGCAGATTTCAATTTGATTTGATCTGATTCGTGGGGTTATGAAGGGGGGGGGGGGGGGGGGGGGCAAAGCAACTTCCGAGGTCGCTGACCTGAGCAGCCCGGAAGCCGGAAACACAGTGGAGGAATCGCCGACAAGTCGTCATACAGTTTCCTCTGAAGATAATTGAGATATGATCGAACAATCTAACTCAGATCCAGATCGTCCTGCAGCATCGTTCCATAGTTTAGTCCGTCTTGTTCCTATCTTCCACTGCCCAATGCAGGGCAAGAATGATTTCGTGGAGCCTCGTGTCGAGTCTCCTTCCTGTATGACCGTGTCCCTCGTTGGCTGCCGCTTTAACCGACGGGGATGTCAGCGCGATGCTCACCACAGAACTTTGCCTCCATGGCGCACATGTTTAGTGCATTTGCGTGACTTTGCGATTTGTTGGACACGATGCCTTCCACTTGTCTTTATTTGCAGTGCAGCGACGCTACTGACAGAATGTGACTGGAGCAATTTTTCGAGCAATTAAATTTCCAATTTGGGGCACCTCGCATCACAGGGGCTTCGAATCAGCAGAGAGTGAATCGCGAAAACTGCAAGTATCTGGAGCTCTTTGGAGCAATAAACGCACTTCTGAAAGCACTTAGGAACGCAATTTTTCCAAACCTCTCGTGTTGGCTTGGCAATGTTGGAAGAGTTTCAGTGTGATGCAGAGATGTGCTATGCCGTCAAATTCGTCATGCGCTACATAAGCGTACTTACGAGGTCTTCCAACTTTCAAGTCTTGCGTTGCATAACTAATGAGCTGCCAGCCACTTCTGCGAAACGTGCCGCATAGATAGTTCAATTGAACAGCACAGTAGCTCAAATATGTCGACGTGTGACTATCCAGTTTTCATTAAGGAGCTTACAAATATTTGTTTAGTTATTTATTTATATGTAAACCAGTTCGGTTTTTCGTTTATGACGGCGGCCCTATTTTGCACACGTCTGCCTCACCCAGAAGCAACTCATCAGTCGCTTCATATCCCAGTGAGGCTAAACCAGCTTTGACTAGCCCCTGTGCTGGCTTCAGCATCAACAGAGTTTTCATTAAACGTAACCTTCGATTGATCGATTCAGGTTAGGCCTATACTCGGCCTAATCATGTCGACGAAAGACATGTTCGAAATAAGGCACGCCAGAGGACGGTAGTCGACCTCCAACTCGATGCACGTGCCACCAGTGTTTTTCCATGCGAGAGAACGGGAGGCTAGAAGACACGGATATTCGTCGGACTGACAGAGCTTCGTGGATACGGCATCAAAGTACACCGCCGGAGTCCGCGTTGGGACATTCTTTCTTAGGTGATTTACAGCCGCCTTCGGAGCGTAAGGAACGAATTTCGGGATGGGCGATAGTCATATTCGTTAAAAGTATAGTCTCAACGCACCAACATTGCCGGCGAAACATTTTCCGGCGTACGACACCGTCTAACTGCAAATACAGCGAGCTTGGAGCAGTATGGCAGAATTTCTCCCATTTTTACAGGATTACCTAATCTGATAGGTGACCTGGTGTAATTCAGCGCACGTCTGGCGTCACTGCATGGTGCGTTTAACGCCTAAAAGCTTAAATATTTTCTTCATCGTATATTGTCTGTTCTCGCTGTATATCAAGAACCTCTCTCCACCATAAAGTTTATGGGGTTTGGGGGAAGAAAATCAAATGAAAGGGACCACAAGAAACGCCGTACTGGACAAGAACGCTCCGGATTGATTTCGACCATACTTTAAGCCCCTACGCAAGCCCTTCTCGGGTATTTCGTCCGCACTCGCGCGCCTCTTTTCAAACGATGCCTGCGCCAGAAAAGCATCCATGAAAAGAAGACTCCGGCCAATGGCGTTGGCATATGTGCCTTCATGAAGTGAGACCGTGGGGATGATCTTAGCTGTTGACGCCGCTGGCTGGAGCGGGGCCCTTCAAGCTGTAAACAACATATGTCCTAGATTTTATAGCGGAATCATCCATAATTAACGGGCCATAACTGGTCCGTTTTTCAACACTAGCAACTGTCCCCAGGTTACCGATGTCATTTGTGACGATCATCGCAGTACTAATATGAAAATAACAGTTAACCGCGACTTAACCCGTAAGATTGTATTCATCAGTGGCGCTATATCACTGCTGTCGAAATTAAATGAAAAGAAAAGAGAGAGAGAGAGATCTAGCTTCGCTTTAGGAGTAGACCCGATAGCGCCTTCAGCCCAGTTGTTTCATTCCGTGATTATTTAATTATTTTTATCGCTGGTTTTTAGGGAAAGGCGCAGACGCTAGTGTCCGGCACACTTCTCGATGTACACTATACACTTCCAATTAACGCCACAGACATGTCGCTGGTTCGAATCCCTATCGAAAAACAAGCCCACAACTTGACTAGAACGCGGGAAGCGAAATTCTGACAACGGACTGAACGCCGTGCAAAGAACGGTTGAGTCATATTTTTGATACAAAATCGCGTTTTTTTTTAATACTTTTTTTTTTGTTAATTTCAGGGTTACTGCGCCGCGGCGCCTATCGCAGTGTAACTGGGATAAATGGGAAAGCGCAACAGGCGCCTGCATGAGAGCCCCAGAAAAGGGATGTAGATGAGGGAGCAGCCACATGCGACTAATGTGTTGTCATTTTGGAAATTGCGGAACACTTTTGAGAATGTGTTAGTCAACGCCTGTGACACCCCTATATGCCCGTGTCTCGACGCAACACAGGCCATGACGCCTGCTACAGGTTAGTTGTCGTACAAAACTGCACGTAACTTCCGTAATTTAGTACGCAGTCTGTTTTACGAACTTCCTGCGTTTAATGTGCCCGTTTTAACAATTACGTAAAGCGGTTGAAGCAGCAAATTTATGGGTGGAAGCAGGCTCAGGCATTTTAGAGCAGCTTAGGAAGGAGCAATAATGCCATTTTGGAGCAACTTTTGAGCAATAAAACAAGTTTTTTCAGCATTCTAATATATTCCGGCGCGGTTGTACAGTGGTAATACGGCCGACTACTATGCCGGAGTACCCGAATTCGCACCCAGCCTCGGCGGCTGCGTTTCGATGGAGGCGAAACGAAGAGGCGTCCGTGTGCTGTGCGATGTCAGCGCACGTTAAAGATCCCCAGGTGGTCGAAATTACTCCGTAGCCCTCCACTACGGCTCCTATTTCTCTATTATTTCGCTCCCACTTTCCTCCCTTCCTCTACAGCATGGTTCAGATGTCCAGAGAGACAAGTGTGACAGAATAGAGCATGCCCACCCCTGACGTAAATCAGATAAACGCTTTGCAGTCGAAATGGTCCTCCTAGGAACGGTCGCCCTTTCGCTATGGAGATCAATCCGGCTGTAGTGTATTACCGTGCACAGATTACCTCCGCCTACAGATTATCCGGAGAACTTAAGACTATGCTCGCATCGAGACGGCTGCCCAACCACTCGTCCCACCGCAGCGAGACTCCGGCAAGGCGCTTTGCTCGCATCGTCGGGCCGCGCAGTCTGCCAGCGGTGGCAGGCTGCCAAGAGATTTCGGCGAACGCGCTAAGCGATCTTTCTCTCCGCAAGGTTCGACGAACCCTGAAAGCGGCCGGCTGGCTGGCTCGCTGCGGCGGTTGCGAACACGCCAGATTCAGGAGGTCTGCCTGCGTACAGTGCTCTGGAGAGAGAAAACCGCCCCGTCCGAAGGGAGCGACCTCGTCATTTTCTGGCTAGCATAAATTAGGATGGACGACGCCGCATACTGGGAAACAGAGAGCGAGACCGCAAAGAGGAGGACACAACGTTGGAGAGACAGCCTGCCAATCATATCAACTACTGCCTAGCTGGGATGTTCTCGCCTGAATAGGCGCAGTGAATGCTCCTCAGTTCGGAAACAGCATCGACCAAGACGCGGCGATCTTCCACGCAGATTAAGGAGCCAACGCCGCAGAATACTCTATAAAGCCGTTACCGCAGACCGCTACCTTTTGGCCCAAGCTTCCCGCATTATTCGTGCGCGAGTGAGCGCCACCGGAACACACATCGTACTGCTGTCGCGGTGGAGCGCTGACTGAGCATGTGCGCGAAACGCGTGGAGGCAGCGTCCGAAAGCCTAGTGTAATGGCATTAGAAGGTCGCGTTTCTATGCAGGCGAAACGCCTGCGTACTGTGCGACGTTCTGCGGTGCACGTTAAAAAAAAAAAATGTCCCAAGTGGTCGCAATTGTCTGAAGCCCTCGCTCCCCTACACACACGCACGCACGCACGCACGCACGCACACACAGACTGAGCCGGTTTGTGACGTTGAACATCGCAAGTCTAACGGAAACCAAAAATTGCTCTAATAAGAGCCAGGCAACGCAATAATACGATACATCAAATAGGAAGCCTGTGACCTACGCGATTTAAACCGTGGCGGTCCGTGGGAGAACGAGGAACAAGAGCTCAGGATTGGAGGCTTGCCCACGGGGTTTCGGCGAGGACGCCTTCGAAATACTGCTCGGACTTTTAAAAAAAACTACGTGTTTCGTTCAACCCATTCACGGCACTGGGGCGCAATCAGTGGAAACAAAGGAGGCAATCGTGCTGAAAAGCACAACAGAAAGACTCGCGTAAGGGTTACGTGGCAGCGTCCAGTTTTCCCGAACGACGTCGGGCACACAGTGACGGCGCAGAGGAAGAAGGCGCCCATCAATTTCGACTGAGATCGCATAGCACTGTACTTTTGCACATGCCTACGCGGAAACGATGCCGCCGCGGCCCCATCCCGCGACCTCGAGCTCAGCAGGCGAACGCAGTAGCCACAGCGGCGTGGCCAGTCTGTGTCGCCCGTAAACACAAGGCGACGAAGACGACGTGCGGTCGGCTCCACAGGACCCAGACGAGAGAGGAGGATCACGGGCATAGACAGCGCCCGCGGCGGCGGCGGCTCTCCGTCTGGGGCTGGGCGCACGACCGGCGACGGCGCCGCCGCCGCAGCGGGCGGCCGTCGGAAGCCCGCTCGACCCCGGGAACCCAGCGGGCACCAGGAAGTGCTGAGTACGAGAAACGGCGTGCATCGCACACGCGACGGCCGAACCCACCCCCCACCCAACGCAGGAAGGCGAAACGGCAGGATCTCCGTGGCCAATGGTTCGACTGCACGCTCCTCAGCGTTATGAGCGCAACACTGGCTCCACGGTGAGAGTGGGTCGCAGGGTGCAGATCGCCTCGCTCGCAAGAAATGGCATCCTTATCACGTTAACATAATCGGTGACGCCATCGGACCCGCGACAAATTAAACCCCTTAGATGCAGCTGCACTTCAAAAAATAAACGACTCCCACCACAACGTCAAGCCCCTGCCCCACCACTTAATTATATTGTACACCAAAAGTAGATACACTTGAATAATGTTTTTAGTTACCGTTTTAGCCTTATTCCACGAGCACTTTCGGGAACCAACTTCCCATGGCACCGTTTTCTCTGTCCTTCCTTTCTTTTTCTCCACTCCTCTGCGACCCCGCAGAACATCGGGCGCCATAACACTTAGTGATAAGTGCACACGCACTTTATTCTTTTCTTTCTGAATTTCAGTTCGTCGGCATTTAGCAAAATGCATTTCTCAAGTCTCGGTGTCACCGTGAGTGCGCCACAAAAGTACACCAGCAATTCATCACCAGTTCTTTCCCCGTGACCTTTCTAGATCGACTGCGCTAGGGGGTGCCTGTGGCTATAAAAACACGCAACAACGTTTTGTAAGGCACATTTGCACAAATCCTCTGCACAAACCACATTTTACCCAAATTTACAGAAACCTTACACGGCAGCCACTGAGCGCAGGAGGCTGATTCAGGGAAAGTAACTAACTTGCCATCATTCAGCGTAAGGTCCCACAACCTATTACAACACCAGCCCTGCCTCATTGATCTCCACAATGTCCACATGAGGCCCTTAATAGAATACTAGATGGAGCTACAAGAAGGGGGAGTCGGAGGCATGCCCGTGACCTGTGAGCGCTACCAGGCGGACAAAGGCTAAAGTTTTCACCACCACTAGAAACACCAGCATATTCATACTGGAGCCGCATGACAGCTTCTCAGCTCAGCCAACCAGGCACTTATCGGACAAATTATTCGAGAGCTGGGAACAGTGGTGAAAAATTGCCCAACCGGCGAAAAGGCAAAGGAAGCACATGCTAGCTGGCTTCCGAGAGATTAATTAGAGGTTTCAATGCTCCCAACCAGACAACATGTCTGAAGACTGTCTTCAGAGAAAGGTTAGAGAATGAAGAAGCTATGACATTGGGGCCGTGCAAGCACGGCAGTGGGCTTCCCAGTCACGAGGCGCAAACGGGCCTCCCTCGTGAAACTAGAGCTAAAAGCGGGCGGAGCACAAAGGTTGGAGTATAGTGAAGAACACCTTCAACACCCGGCAATGACGAACGTATCCATGTGCTCGGTTAGGAGCGACACGTTCAAGTTTGCGGGAGTTTGACACCACGCTCCACCATGAAACCCCTTCGTGCAAAGCCGAGCTGCCCTTTCCCTCTCGCGCAGCGTAACTCCAGCCATGCCGAAGGGGTAATAGCCAACTTCTTGCGTTTCCTCCGTCTCTCAGTTTCACTTCGGGTTGAAGGTCTACCGCGAAAATACAACCAAAAATAAAGGAAAACGGCGGCGACAACGTCTGCCCGTCTGGCGGTTCTGCACGGCTCAGTGCGTCTGCAACCGCGTGCTGGACTGGCACCACCGGGGCAAACAGCTGCCCTCCCCGGAGCCAGGTGGAAGCGAAGACGGGCGCGCAGGGAGAAGACAGCCTCGTTCGTTTCGTCGGCCTGCCGGATTGGCTTCGCTAGAAGGCCAGCGTTGCATACAGTCGCGGCAATTACGCAATTACACAACACTCCTTCCTCTCCATAAAGGTCCTCCCGCGCTTCCTCTCCGCGCGTGCTGTGCCTCCTGCAACCGACAGGAGAAGACACTCTTGTTCTTTCTTCGCGCGGGGATTTCTAGAACGCAGTGGGAGGAAATGAGTTTCACCGCCACCGGATTGGGAGAGAGAGAGAGAGAGAGATAGAGAGAGGGGGGGGGGGGGGGGGATAGTCAAGCTGCGATCCTACCACCGTAATGAGAAGGTGGGACGAGGCGCGCGCGCACAGCGGTGGCAAAGGCGCACTGCCTCGGCGGAGACACACGCGGTATAATCACACGAGAAAGTCGCAAGAGGAAACGGCCCCGGACTCCCTCCCAACGGCGAAAAATGGGGCTAACAAGGCACCACGGCTACTGAGGAACACGCGTGGACGCCGCTTCGATAAATGCGCCCAGGCGGCAAAACATGGTGGAGAGGACGCACCGCCCTTGTGTTTTGTACGCACTGCCTCGCCGCTTTGGCGCGCGTACGACACGCGCGCGCATGGACCGACGCAACGGGTTTCGGTTAGCTGCTTCGTCACTGCCAAACGTGAGGGGTACGAAAGACAATGAAATGGAAAGTCAACTCTTTTCTAGCGAGCGCTTCCCGAAACATGAGAGTGCCCCTGGGGCCGCGGCAGCAGCTGACTTAGCTAACCGATTGGCCTTGATTGACAGAAGCCGTTACCTGATCGAAAATATGTGTTCCGAATTTCAGCAAAGCTCGATCAAGTGTTACCAGCACTCATGGAGGATGGGGATAAAGTTGCGGTTCGCTTACCACCAAACGCAGCTTCTCGAAAGCGAGGGCGATTCTACACAAAATACGCCATCTTTCAGGCAGAATGGCGGGGAAGCACACTATTGCATATCACGCACTACACAGAAGCAAGCGCAGTCGAAAAGCAGCTCAGCTTCTAAGAACACAGCGACGTAAAAAAAAAAAAAAAAAAAAAAAAAAAATGCGCACACAAGCCAGCCCCGACACGCCTTCTCGGGCTTAAGGTGTGACTAACGCATCCTAATTAACAATTCATCGGCGCTGCTGCCGAACCGGTGCGACGACTAGCTAGGGCGTTTCACGGCGCGCAAACCCAACCAACCAGAGAGACTCGTAAACGTGGTGAAGCCGACAGCGGCGAGACGCTTGGGCCGCCTGATCGACGTGCGCGCACCGGTGAACACCGTGGCACTGAACTGAGAGATGCGGAAAATAAAGCATGAAAAAGAAAAACGGCGACAGTACTTTTGCCCCAGTCCGACTGCACCTAACAGCGCCTCGAAAACCACTCATGGACAGAAAATGTATATGAATGTGAAAGGAGACAACAGTCGGGCTGACAGCGAAGGAGAACCGCGCGCGCCGCATAATGAAAATACGAGCCGCGGATTGGCTTCTTCCAACCGCTTCGACGGGAGCAGCGCAGAAGGCGGCCACCCGAAGAGGGCCGGGGTACGCAGCGACGCCGCGCCAAACGAGAGAATCGGCGGCACAAATTTACGAGCCGCCACCGCCACCCACGGCCGGGACCGACCGTAAACCACCACCCAGCAGGCAACGACGACGCAGCTAGAATGCCGACGCTGGCTACGCCGACGACGCTGGGGGACGCGCGGCGGCGCCAGGGGCGAGGCCGAAACCGGGTCCTCGCGGCGCGCGTTCCGGAGCCGCTCCGAAGAGGGCGCCCACGTGCCGCGCAGAGTAAGCGTGGAGGAGGTCAGCCGTGGGTTTGCTTTTTATTGCCGACTCGAATGCGGTGGTGTGGTGGTGGTGGTGCAGCTGCGGGCCACGGGTGTGACGTAAAACAAGGCGTTTTCAGCCAGAAGCTCGCGAGGTGCGTATGCGGGGGTTTGATGTCCCCCAGATCTGCACATGGGCTTTTGGAGACGTAGTAACGCAGCGCTTGGGATAAATTAACACCGTGTAAGGTTGTCTAACGAGCGCAGAAATCGCACAGCCCATGGGTGTGTATTCGGAGAAATGCGGTCGTTCGGATTTTCTGTCCCGCGACCTTGTGGGCCCTAGCGCGTTGTATGAATCGATCCGCAAGACACGGGTACCGGAAAACTAAGACGACACCAGGGACGCGATTAGCTGTTCCGGCCGGCACCGGCTAAATAGCTGTGGTTAACGGACGCTCGCGTGATGCCACGGGGCTGAAACCCGGTCCGATTTTACCATCACCACCATAATAAGCATGACTACGCCCACTGCAGAAGATATGCCTATCTGAATGCCTACGGGATCATATCCCGCCCTATGCTGTGAAGAAGGCTGCGGCCCAGCAAACTTCAATCTCACCCCCTGTTATGCCTGCCCTCGTTCTTGCTTGACGCTGCTATACTTATGGGTCATCGGTTACCTAGTCTTCACTTTGGCGCCCTGTTCGTTTTTTATTTGTAATGAGATATCAACAGCTCACGTTTTCTCCCCGACCAACTGCTCTTTCATCCTATCTGTTACGTTTGGTTTGTGGGGTTTAACGTCCCAAAGCGACTAAAGCTACGAGAGACGCCGTAGTGGAGAACTCCGGATATTTCGACCACCAGGGGTTCTTTAACGTGCACTGACATCGCACAGCACAGGGGCGCCTTGCTTTTCGACTCTATCGAAAAGAGGCCGCTGCGGCCGGGATTCAATCCCGCATCCTTGGGCACAGTATAGTCGAGCGCCCTAATCACTGCCCCACCACTACATCCCATCTGTCATTATCCCGGATAAAAATTGAGGTGAAACGTAAAACGCGCTCGTGCTATGGGATTCCGGAGACAACCGTGTTTCCCTCTCGTTCCTTTCAGTCCGTTCACCTCTGTACCAACGGTCAGATTAGTGCCTACCTCTTCCTCGTAGACACATACCATCCACTAGACAGGTGCGTTGTTAGTTCAATGTAGCCGTAAAAGTCGAGCAGTGGAAACTTTTCCACTGGCAAGTTGGGTGTTCTGCGCCCGGTTATGCTGCGCTTCCTCTCCCGACAGTCCACGGGCGAATAGGCCACGTGCGCGATAGGCGGACGTCAAGCCTTGGTCCAGCCAAAAATACCCGATCCACGTGTCCGGAATATCGGGCGCACCGGGACCCCACCCACGCCGAGTCATCAATGCCGACCCTTTTTCTCCGCATCCGACACCCGCAAGCGTCAAGAAGGGTGCAGTCGCTGCTCTCTTGGGGTCTCTTCGCCTCGCGTATTTTCTCCTTAGGAGCGATTCGGTTCGGTTTTCTTTTTCTTTTCTGACGCTCTTTTTTGCCTCTTACATCACTCCCAAGCGGTTAGATAACGCAAACGACGGCGGCAGCGAAGCAGGAGTACGTCAGAACACTGAAGGGCGCTTGCGAAAGAGTTTGCCGAGGCAACGCAAGATTGTGACGCCGGCCTACGAAAGACAAAAAAGAAACAAAAGGCAAATAGGAGAGGAACAACGCGGCTAGGCGAACGGTAGGCGTGTCCCCAAGGACGCCAGGGGAAAGAGAGGCAGAAAAGAGGAGAAAAATGAAAGAAGGCTCTTCTAGCGCTTCGCGAAGGACGCCAAGGGAGGAGGAGGGAAGGGTTTGTAAAAGCAATGCAGAAGCGACCAAAGGCGTGTCAGCGGCCTTTGGCGCCGCCGGAGCGCTAGCTGAGGTGCAGGCAAAGAAGAGCATGCGCGATGAATCGATGCGGGAGAGCAAGGAGTCCGAGCGACACGCAAAGAAGCTCTGCGGAGGCTTCGATACGGCTCTCTACTCTGACCACGAGGGCAGGCGAGCCCAAATGGGCGTCTAACATCAAAAGGCAGCTACTTTAACCACTACTTCACGAACTCTGCTACCTAACTTCCAGTTTCATTTGTCCAATATTTCTTCAATTCTAAAGAAGCCTCAGCACGGTGAAATTAATCACCTATCAAAGACAGCGTTTCGCATTTAGTTAGTAATGGCATAGGCGCCTTTAATAGACTATGGTATGGTATCGTTCCCTTTTTACACGCGGCAAGTCAGCTGAAAGGGATGACGAATGAATGGTGTCGCAGAAATCCACTCTCCAATTTCGTGCACCGAGGTCACTGCTACCTCAATACTTAGTCATACGCAGTCCCAGTCACCGACGGCTACTGCTGCAGGAGGAAAATGAAAGCAAAATGCGCAAGTGGAACTAGAAACATTTCACAAATTATTAGTACTTGGTAAATGCACGACTCAGATTCGCACTCTAAGTACTGGTGCTCCATACGCTCCCACGACACTAATTCCAGCCGCTCTCCCGAGCAAGCCACGCTCACACACTTTTTCGGTTCAGCAACTGCTGCATAAAGCAAACAGTGATCAGGGTGTAGAGAATGAGCACTACTGACCTCGGAGTTCCAAATGCCTCGCAGAGCCACAGAACTGGTGAGCTCAGTGAAGAGAAGCAGCTTGAATGTCGAATTAGCAGTGGACAATGTCGCAACGATTTCACGGGCCCCAAGTCGAGAACCCGAAGCCCCAATGAGTGCAAGCGGCTAACGCTTGACGAGTACGGACACTGGTCAGTGGCTGTCACCACATCGCCAACAAACTCCACGGCGTGAACGAGAGACTGGGTACATATATGCACCCACAACCTTTTTTTTTTTTTTTTGTTTAAGAAAAAGAACGGACAGATTGAAAACCTTTTTTTTTTTTTCCTTTAAAAGAACTAGGACAGATTGAAGCCGGACTATCTGATCTATTTCTTCTAGCAGCAAATCTGCGAACACGTGCTTTCACTCTATCAGCGATACGAGGTCGTTCGTACAATCTGCCTGCCAACGGCTTATCAAAATTTGGAGCAGCTCAAAGCGACAGTCAGCCCTTTCGGCAAGTTGCAAGTCAAGAACTTGCAACGCGCAGTCCGTTACATCCGCCCGATGAAATCATGTTGCGAGGAAAAATAAGGTCCACTAATTAATGCGGCCACTAAATTGCGACAAACGCACGGTAGGCAGGCATAATGGTATTTTGTATTCACTTTAAATCAGTGTCTGTAACAGCTGTGCAGTGATGACAATCTTCAGCGACACCGTACAGCCCCACTCAGTCCTTTCCTTTAAACTGAAATGGGGAAGATATGGCGATAGGGTGGGGGTTCGCGCTCGGCGATGCGCTGTGCACGCGTCATATTGGCCCAAATCACTGCGCGGAGCTGTCAGTCATCGGCATATCCACTCGTTTACGAATCGCCTTACTCACCGATAAAAGCCACTATATGAGACTGCACTCGCGACCCGCGGCGCTGCCATAATCTGCCTATCTGCACTGGCGAGAAAAAGACCCAAATGGATGTTGCGAAGAGGGAAAGAAGGAAGGAGAAGCAAAGAAAGGAAAGCCCCCCCCCCCCCCCCCCCCCCGCCCCCAAGAAAAGCGTTACTGCTGGCGCATCCCACGGGTGCACTGTCACCACGCGACAGGACAATGCCAACAAACTGCCGAGCGGCGCCGGCCGCCGTGAACTCATCGCCGAAGAGTTCCGTCGGGGACGAGCGGGCTTAAAGAAGACACGAAAGAGCAACAAAGGGAGCGCTGCCCCTCTCCGCTGACGTACGCACACGCGCGTCGACGAAAGCATGCGACGCCGGCCTGAGCACGTGTCGGCGACGCCCGAGCTCGAACCGGCGCACACGTTCGCCGCCGACTCGGCACAACGGCGCACAGCCGAGCAGCAAACGGAGGCCGCGCAGCCATGAATTAAGCGGATGATGAGCGTTAACAACCCTCAGTTAACCTTGCTACGTGCAAATGACAGAAAAGGGGAGGGGAAAAACACCTGCCCTGCTGCAACCGTGAGAGCGCTGCAAGTTGAGCAGTACTCCGTCCGCGACGTCTAATAGTATACGATATGTTCCAATCGGCGATCCGCAGAAGCTCTCCCAATAAGCGATGGACCAATGTATCCGCCGCGGTCGAAACAAACTAGGGATCTAAATCCGAACAGACCGTTTAAAGGAGCTCTCCAACATCGAGGAGCAAGAACACTTGACCCGGATCGCCGATTGGGATACACCAGAAACGAAACAATATATCTGCCAACTTTCCACGCGTGTGGCGACTCTATAACTAGAGCAGATAAACTGTAGCGCAGCCCCACAGTGACCACGCTAGAAGCGTGAAAGCCTAATAAGCTAACACCAGACTGTTGCGACTAAAATATGGCACATCGCTCTTCCGAGGTCAACCGGTCCCGTGCTCGAACTGTAGCACCAGTGAACGAGGCCACGAAAGAGGCGAAACACAAACTATCAAGGCCCAAACAATGCTGGCGGTAGCTTCACGAGTCAAAAAAAAAAAAAAAAGGAAAAAATGAGAAGGGTTCAACGCTGCTGAACCGAATGCGCAGCCAAAGCATTAGCTGCAAGTGACCGAGAGTTCCTCCTCTTCGTCTTATTTGTGACTGTTCAAGGTCATTCGTGGCCGCGGCCACGGCATACGCGACGAGCTGAAATCTGGCGTAGTGTTACCGTTACTGTCTAGCTTAAAGCTGGCACTTGGATACTTAAGGGCGATTCGAGAGCTCGGGAACTTTATTCAGGCTCTGACATCGTCTACGAAGGGCGAGGTAGTGGACGGCTCGACCACCACATGAGGGTGCGCCGACATCGCACAGTACACGGGCGAATTGAGACCTTGCGGCTCGGGATCGAACCCGCGTCCTCGGGCTCCGCAACCGAGCGCCCTAACCAACGAGCCACTGGCGACGCTGGGAGGACGTGAACCTAACCTTGGCCTGCTACGATCCCCAGTGTAGGCGGAATCAAAAAAAAAAAAAAAAAATCTATATGCCTGTCAGGAATCTCACTTGGATGCAGTACTAATGTTCCGATCCTTTCTCTCTCACGGCGTATTTCTTCCATACAGTTCCCGAACAAAGCTCAGAAAGCAACGAAGCTGCTCTTCACATATATGACTGAAGTCGACATTCTGTAGTCAGCAACTAAGTTGATGAATACAGCCTGCGAGTGAATTGTATCAGTACACAGGAAAAACTAACGTGCTTTTCAGTACTGAGGCCAATAAATGCAACACAAAGGGTCCGACCTCTAAGCACATCGCCACAGCAACTAAACTGAGGGCAGGGAGGAGAACTGCGGCGCCATTGCATGTGTCCTGCAGCATAAAGACGTCACGGCGCCACGCGAAGCGAGATCCGGCGCAATCTTATGGAGCGGAAAAAAAAAAAAAAAACAGAAAAAAAAATGGCAGAAGAGGAATATCGTGCACGGTTGTACAGGGAGATCTTAACACGGTTTAAGGCTTACAATAGGGCCGCGGAAGGGCAAAAAATATGACGCAGACGGAGTCGGTTCATGACAGGGTCAACCTTTTCCACAGTCGCGTTTTGCCATCTGCTTACGTGCACGGAAGACGACGCGGTCGTAAAGTCTCCGCGCGCCCGCTGTTCAATGTACCGCTCCGACGTCAGTGCTGTCCCTATATGACGGTGCACGATCAATGACATCCCAGCGAAAGGCCAATCTGCGCGGCAAGTCATCGGTCCGCCGCGCTCGCTTTCAGCGCTTTTTCTAAATGACACGTCAACGAACTCGACGTCGCCGACCGCACTCACAGTCGAGCTCGTTAACTATATCGCCCATGTGTCCAATCCAGAAAAATAAACCCCAGGAATCAAAAGAAAGGCAGAAAACAGCAAATACAACAGCAGTTCGGTCGCCAAAGGCCTATAGCAATTCACAACAGTATAGTATGTTACGTTAGGATTTAACGACCACAAGCCGAAAGGTCACGATAGATAAACTAGTGGGGGGGGGGGGGGGGGGGAAGGAAGGAAGGAATTTTCGTTATTTTCGCTACCTCGGATTCTTTAGCGTGGTCTGACATCGCAAACGCAAAGCCTACGGAGGAGGCTGGGATTCGATCCCACGAACGCAGGGCCCAACAGTCCAAAGCTAACCGCGGTAACGCAACTGGAATTCGCAATGCATCAATGATTACGAGTACTCCGGCAAAAGTACACAGCAAGGACAGGGAAATGACCATGCTTCAGCGAAGAGGTTGTTCTAAGTAGTTTCTTCGTCCAAACATCTTCCAAGTGCCGGGCGTACCACGCGTGTGGCAGATACTGTTCCTTTCCTGCAAACTTATATGTACCACTGCAACGCACGCCGATAAGAGGCAAACGATGAGAGGCAAATAATAGGCGAGGAAGGGTAGGCTTTCATAAAGCCCCTCAATAAACTGAGGGGCTTTAGGCCTTCACCGTTCTCCTCTTAGGAGACATCTAAGAGACCCTCTAAAATTTTTAAACAGCTTTCTAAAAATTCAGAGGTCACCTCCATAATATTTGTTTAATTTGGTTTAGTTTGGTTTGTGGAGTTTAACGTCCCAAAGCGACTGAGCCTATGAGAGACGCCGTTGTGGAGGACTCCAGAAATTTCGACCACCTGGAGATCTTTAACGTGCGCTGACATCGCACAGCACACGGACGCCTCTTCGTTTCGACTCCATCGAAACGCAGCCGCCGAGGTCGGATTCGAACTCGGGTACTCCGGCACAGTAGTCGGGCGTCTTACCACTGCACCACCCCGGCGGGGCAAACTGCCATCAGTGTTTACACGCTCCAGAAATGACGACCGTCGGAACCACGTTGAAAGTTTCTTCAGAGATTTCTCACAGTGGCATACAAGTTACCGATTTTCGTCCGTGTGCTGTGCTGTGCGATGTCAGCGCACGTTAAAGATCCCCAGGTGGTCGAAATTACTCCGTAGCCCTCCACTACGGCTTCCCTTTCTCTCTTTCCACTTTCACTCCCTCCTTCCTCTCTTCCCCTACGGCGCGGTTCAGGTGTCCACAGAAACAAGTGTGAAAGATAGCCTTTCCCTTCCTGTGAACCAATTATTATCTAAAGCTGCAAATGCCAAAGAACGCGACCTTTCTTGCAATCCACAGCCACAGCGGTTAGGTATTTTCCTCGAGACCCGCCACCCTACAAGCCCTTCCAGCAAAGGCGCGCGCTGGAGGCAGGTGACAATGTCACAGTCGACAGTGGGCAACACGCGCTGACAAGCTACATTCCGCACACAACGGCGTTGACACGTGACACAGAGTTCTGGGCGACGTTGTCGCTCGAAAAGCGACGCGCTTCTGGCCCAGCTCCAGAGACAAAACCGAGTCGCGCGCAGCGAACAAATCGTCACTGTCCAACCGTGATGGGGCCGAATTAAAAACGCTTCTCGAAAACTTGCTTCTGTTCTTCGCCTTCGGCACGCTCGAGGCCACACGTGCAGGCGATCCAGGAACATCCGCGGCGCCGCAAAAAGGGCGGGCGGACAGCAGTGCTCACACCATGTGGTGGCGGCGGCACTCGTTTTCGCCGACGAGTGGTAGCAGCCGGTTGCGCCCGCGGCCCGCAACGCAGAGCACACCCACCACTGGAAAGGGGGGGGGGGGGGGGGGGGGGGTTGCACCCCTCCGAACCTTCCGCCAGCACCCCCCGTTCTAAATGCGAGGGCACAGCGGCCCGCTCTCGCACGAAAGAGCGCGGCACTCGGAACGCACCCCGCCAATTCCACGAAGTGATTCCCAGCATCACGACAACGATGGTGCTGTGGCGGCAGCTGTAGCATGCCCGGTGGCTTGATTTGGCCTTGATAAGGGAAAGATGGCAAACACGAATAAAAATAAGAGACGCCGGCCGGCGAAGAAAGGGAGACAGTCCGCTGGCTGAGGGTCTGTAGAGGGGTGTTCACAAAAGGGGATGGACAGCAAAGAAAGCAATGACAATGAAAAGTAACAGCCAGCGCCACAAGCGCTTCCCACGCAAACTTCGGCTGCGGAGCCTGAGTAAACAAAGGCGAATGCGAGGGGGCTGCCAGGAAGGAGGCTGCCGTACTCTCAAATGGTTTCATTCTACACGGCACGGGACATAGGAGTCCCCTAAAGCGTGCAAGGGATAGTTTTAGCCGCACCACCAAAACCACTCATGAACCATTCATGCGGGCGACCCGGGACGCTTGCCGTCGCCGCATGGGGAACGGCTAGGATGGCGGCAAAAAAGTCAAATGAGTCACACATTCGGTTGCAAAAGGGGACCCCGCCCGGCGCGATGGGGGATTAGCGCCCGACAGCTGCGAGTGCGTACTCCAAAAGCTTCTCGGCGGTGCGCACGACGAAGAGCGCAGACCTCCAACAGGGCCACGCACGTCCGTAGTTGCGTCAGCCGCGCCACAACGGCACGCATAAAAACGGTACGTGACCACGCGACGGCACAAAAGCCACGAATGACCACAGCTAACGACGGCGCCACCGCTGCTGTCCAGCCGAGAGAGAAAAAAGGATCCTCGTGCTGGCATGCCCGCCGAAAGACAACGGACGGTATCCGGCAAGCAATGCAGCGGGAAGTGAGGGAGACACCGCGTCCACTAGACGACGACTGGCTGGCTACTTCCAGTTCACTTGGTGGTCCCCTGTGCTCCCCTCGGGTGGTGCAATGCTGGTGCAATAACTTAGCAATAATGTGAGCCACAAACAGCAAGATGCGCTTCCCGCGACCAAGATTGCGGTTGCCGCTACTTCGATTAGCAGCAATGGATTCGTGCAGAGTTCGAGAACGTCGGCATGACGGCGGGCACAAGTGAGCGTTCAACACTGAAACGCACATCATTCGAAACGAGGGCCGGTGAGGACGCATTGTTTGCTGAATAATTCTGCTGCCTCCGTGTGGCATATAGTCGTACCACGGTGCCATCAGAGAGAGGTTGAAAGCTCGGCTAGCCGAAGTGGCGTAAGGAGTCAGGAAGAGCTAGTTGTGAAACGGTTACTAAAAGAGAGAGAAAAAAGAAAGCTCGGAGGTGCACACGGACGAAGTTGGAAGATGCTATGTAATAATACGTTGATTTACGGCCCTGAGCCAATTTCGGATCCGGCTTCCATTCGGTAAGCGCCGCGAAGTGTGGTGCGATTAAAACGAGAAATCAATCCTCGGAGATGAACTATTCCCTTCTTAAAATGATTCAAATTCTACCTTAACATAACCGATATAATCGACTGCTCTGAGTTAAAGGGATCCCAAGCCTAAACTAACGATGGAACCGAACCAAACTTCAGTAAAGTGATAATTTCAGGCGAACCACTTACTGTGGCTACCAGTCAATGAAAAAGTTTGCAAAACTGGATTCGGGATGCCCGAGGCTTGACAAGCCCCGCTAATCATTCGCACGCGGGACCTCGCGCATGTGAACGAAGTAGGTGCTTGCAAAGCTGCGCTCGCGCGTGCTCGGGCGCGCGACCTCGCCCATTCACGCCGAGCGAAGTCAGCACGAGCAAGCCCCGAGCGCGCTCACAGCTAGCCGTCGTCGGCTACCGGATGCTCCAGCGAGCGCGGCATCGGGACGCGGTGATAGAAGGGGCGGCCTAACCTTGAAGCGGGGAGTGAGGCTGCCGCCGACGCCAGAGCCCGTTCGCGCTGCGTTGGAAAATGCCTCCATAGACGGATAGGCCTGCTTTCATCCCGCGGCCGCTCTTCGAAGAAACGACAAAGAAATGGCCGTGCGAGTTGCTCCCTAGACCTGTGGTCCACGTCTAATGAAGCCACGCGTGACCATGTCTCTTCTTCTCCGAGAAGGAAGCTCTGCAACAGCCGCCGACGCACCGTCCTTTCATGCGGGGTCCGGCTGGAACGGAAGAGCCCCCTGAAGAGGAGTGCGTAGTGCTTCCGCTCGCGGGAACTGCGGAAGAGCGGCCGAGAGAACAGCGGGATTCGCGACAAAAATGACGCGTTCCAGCGACGCTTCAGAGCAAGGGAAGATTTTTGCAACACACGCTAAGGACGATCGATACACACGGCCGGAAATCCTCCAGGATACGTACTCGCCTGCACCGTGCGAGGATTGCTTCAGTAAGAACCGAGACACGATCGAAGAGGCTCACGTCCATGCGTGAAAGCCACAGTGAGAATTTCCCCCGTGACTTCCCCATTACACGTCGAATTTCACGGCACTTGATATGGGAACATCCCGTGCGATAATTCCCTCCAGTTTACAACAGATTTCCCCCCCGTCCGCTTCGACCTAGCGATGAGGTACTACATGGGCACTGCCCATCTATGAAGGGGAGCGCAAGGCACACACAGATGCTAAACAGCGGTCGTAGCGTGACAGCTGCAGAAGCAAAGGTGGGGGTCAGAAACTCGGTGTGCAAACAACAAATACAGGGATGATGAGTGATACACGTCCTCTCGGTTACGGGAGCAGGAGCCAACGGTACGGCCAAAGTGGGCTGACATGATCAACATGGGCGCGCCAATTAAAACTGCGACAACAGACTACTGGAACCTCAATCACTCATTTAACAAATATACAAAACAGTACAGTAAAAACACGGGCCACGAAAAGCGTAAGCCAGCCAGAAGTGCTTCTCCGGCCGGGTACTGGAGGAGGTCGGCGACGTAGCTAGAGCGAATCCAGAACGCTGGCCTGTCACCGAGGGTAGAGGGTCCAGGCAACCCAGGTATTCATTGGAGAAGGCACAGCGCGGAGACAGACGAACGACGAAGATGAAGGACGCGACACAGTCGAGCGCTCCTGTGTTTGGTGTCCTTCCTATTTCACTCAGGTGTTCGTCCAAAACGGAGGAGGAGAGACATAGGAAAAAAAAAGGAAACCGCTAGACACGTGCATCACACAAGTTCCACGGCCTAAATTCGCGGCTGACATCGCACATATCATTTACGTACACGGCCGAGACACTTCTGGAACAAATAAACAGCGACTGCGTGCAATGTTAGGTGTAGATGGTAAAAATACTTCCAAGGAGCAGGGCCTGCTTGCGAGAATACAAACCAAGGCTCCTCAATTCACAACGGAACGGCCGCGTTTCGACCGAAGCGAAAAGCAAAATGCGCATCTGCGTTGTGCAATGTGCAATACGGAACGCAACTGCATACACAGAATAATGAAAACCGCAAGGTAACGGCACATCCACAGCTCCGCGATATGTGGACGCAGCCGCCTTGGCAATCGGCTCCACTCTCCCTCCACACAAGAGTCGCATCGATGGCCATCTGCTCCGGTTCGGGTCGCGCGCTGTAGCGTGGGGTGCACTGCAACACAGTGCCATGATGGGCACCGCCGCTCGCCCTCTCCTCTTCTCGGGTCTCACTCCAGGCGGGTAGGAAGAGGGGAAATGGGGAGCGCGCACAAGCGTACAGCGGAAGCTGCCGCCGTCAGCACCAGACGCTGATGGCAGCGGCTCGGAGAAGGAGGGCGTGTTCCGCAAAGATCAGGACGCACCAAACGAATCCGCCCTTTCTACGCCATGCCAGCCGCGGCGCCAGTCAGTGACTAGCGGTTAAGGGCGGCGTTCTCTCATAAATGCCACCTCCGGCGCCGCACCAGCTTCTTGCATCCTTTCCGCACTCCAGCGACGGGAAACGGAAGCCGCGATGCTGCTGCCGACGAAGGGTCTCACGGCGTCCAGTACTGTGCATATCAATGCGGAGGGGCTCTACGCAACTCCGCTGCTGCCAGGCCAGAGGAAACGGCACCGGAACCAATTGAGCAACGATGCTTCGGCTGCATTCAAGAGAATGCGCGCTCCCCAGCCTGTCGAGTGAAGGCGGACGTCCGTGCCACGAAGCCACGCAAATGCAAGGTTGCATGGCCACCCCCCCCCCCCCCCCGACAGTTGTACAATATATTTTTATGGCAACTAATCCACAATTTTGCCCCACTTTTTGCAGTTGTGGGAGGGACTGAGTGGAGGGACTGAATGTTTGCCCAGTTGACATTTTTTCTCTTAAATTAGTGCGCATTTTAACTGCTTTTCTCTTTGTGCCATTTACTTTAAAGCTTATTAGTGAGTTTACATGTGTATTTTATTTTTTGTTATTGAATGTGACTACTGTATGTATGACAGATTTGGAGATTTCCTTCACCACTCGTCTGCTACTGCTTGTATGGGTTTCCTGAACACTGTCAAGCTGCGAAGACAGCTTTTACCCGGGAACCCCTCCAGTTGAACCTGGAAATAAACTTATTGTATATTATTGTTTTCTTTTTAATGGTGTACCAGTAAGACAAATCGCGACATTCGACAAAACAAGCTGCAAAACTGGGCCATTTTTTTATCGCCCACGAGGCAGAAATGTTGCTGTGATTCCGCGAGTTTTTCTTTCACATGTATAAATATGCAATAACCAGGCGCGGTTTTGCGTCGCTGTTTACAAACTATGAAGTTCGGCCCGCCACGCGCGAAAATTGAAACCCAAACTAAGCAATTGGCCGCTAAACCAGCACATGCGTGAAGAAAGGAGACTTCCGATCGGACGCAGTTAGACCACTGCAGGCGTGTGGATCGATACGAAAGCGATAGCTATGCCTGGTCAATGAGCCCTGCTAAACCGGAGCACTCGCAAACCTAAAATACTCACCACCTCTCCTTAAAACTCGCCATCGTAACAATATCAACTGCCTCGAAACTCAGTTACTTCCAAAAACAAAAGGAAACCAGTACACCCATGTAAGTTCGTTAAGAGCTGGTCCGCGCTCAAGACATGACATGCATGCAGCAAGCCGACGACAACGTCGGGACCCAAGCGGGAGAGAAGACATCGTCCAGCCAATGAGAACGGCGGGGACCCGAGAAGAAAAAGCCAGAGCCCCGCTTCGACAGGTAATCACGTGGGCTCCTAATAGGCCGCGAAAACATGAACTGTCCGTGCGCACAGCTGGAAAAACGACAGCGAGGCAAAAAATAAAATGCCCTCCAAAATGAAACGCACAAAGAGCGCGCCCAAAGGAAACAAAAATACGTATAGGAATAGGTGTGCACGGCAAAGGCAACAGCAGCGTAGAAGGGGCTCCTAAGTGTTGACCGCTGCTGGCTCCGCTTGTCCAGCGAGCGGCCATTTGCATCTCTGCCTCTCACCTTTCGGGAGAGGAGGCGTTGGGAGGAAGAGGAAAGGGAGCACAGAGTGATCCAGCAGCAGAGCGCGGTTGCGGCAGGCCGGTCCATCCTACGCCCCGCTTCGCCTCGACGACGCTCGTCCGCCGCTGAAGAGCAGCACACGCGAGAAAAGAAAAAGCAGCAGCAAAGGAATGCTCCGGCCAGCGAAGAGAGAACCGGTTCTCCGAACAGCTCACGTGGACGGGAAAACAAAAAAAAAAAGGAAGAGAAAAAGAGGGGGAGCGAAAGCACGAAGCCCCTCGGACGCCAGGACGTTTGCCCGCCTCGTCGTCCTGCGTGGCCGGCCAGGGAGGCGCTACAGTGCCGGCAAAAGTTTCGGCGACGGCGCCAGCTTGCACGAAGCCGATACGCGCACGGGACTCTGGAGCGATGCACAGTATTCGTTCTTTAACCGTCGCAAATATCAAGAACCTAGACATTCATTTGACTTAGTTCTTCGAAACTGTGGCAGAGAACACAAGGAAACCATGTCACGCTACAGCCCCTGTTAACCAACGTGGCGACGAAAACTGCAGTACAAAGAGCAGCGCTGGAATCGTGCAAAGTTCGATCCGGAAAGCGACTAGAAAGCGCGTCCTAGCCTCGATTCTCTCAGAAATGACGCAAAGAAAAACGTGGAACCGCAACTTGAGACAGTTAATTACTTCCGCGTACGGTGCTTCCGAAAAGTACATACATATTTTATGAACCTCACATATCGTTAAACACCAAGCCGTCGACGGCAAGTGCCCGCTAGGTTATTCAGGGTCGCAGCTGGCCTGCGAATCCGGTGTCGGTGTGCTGACAGGGTTGGCAACTTTCAGATCTCACCAGCTGCGCGTCCAAACGACTGTTGGACAGTGCGTGCGCGCTAGGGAAGGACGCGAGGGAAGCTGACCTCACGATCGATCGTCCGCGCACCAGCGAAGGCCGCGGTGGTCTCGACGCCTGCTCGACGTTTATTTATCACAGAGCCTGGCCCTCCGCAGAACAACAGCCAACGAATTCTCAATTGCAGAGACGGGAGGAACTAGCTCCGTATGCGCCGTTGACCACTCCTCGTTTGCTCGCCTTCCAGCTACCGCGGTCCTCGACTGACTGCCTACACAAAACGAATTAGAGGAAGGAGATGCAAGGGGGACAACGGTGCGGCTTGCAGGAAGGCCACCGAGCGCCGACTTCCGGCCGCAGCACCACCGTGAGTCACCGTGAACCAAGAGCAGACTCCGCAGATGCCGCAACGAACCGTTCCCCCCTTACATTTGTCGGCCACGGCTGTTGGTCCTGACGCGTATGCAAGTCTGTAGACGTGGATACCTTCAAAAGCACTTACAAAGCTGACGCAAATGAGAAACGACTGGGCGCCCAAGACACCACTCGGCCTGTCTTCAATAAGTACAAACGTGGTCACCAATAATTTACGACTCGAGGAACGCCGGAAGCTCTACAGGCAGCCACACGTGTCAAAGATGCCGTCCAAAACCGGACTTCTCCACGGAAGAGTTCGACGATAACGGAAGCACGCATTCGAAAACAGGCACTATGTGATCCCAATCGCTAAATCAGAGGTATGAGACAACGGCAAGCTGCTGAAAGTTAGTTTATAAGGTCTCCGCCGCTTCAATGACACCAAAACTGTAAACGCGACTAAGCAACGAAAACGCATGCAAACAAAAGGAGAGCATCTCCGATGCCACGCAGTCCGTAATAAGTCCAATCGCAATCTGTACTGAGCAGCGCCGGATATAAGGAGACCTGCGGGACGTTCAACCCGCGGCGACCAGAAGTTGGACAAAGCTTCAGCAGAAGAGCACATGGTCGCTGTTGACAGTTGGTTTACGCAAAGCAGACTCCTAACCGAACTGGGGTGTAACGTGCGAGATGGTTCCCGACCGGAGCACTCCTTAACTATCGCTGCCCACTGCAACATGCATCGAAATACGCGCGGCTTCGGCAGAACGCTAGGCTTCCAATAGATAGATGTCTGAGCACTGACAGACACCAGGACGGACCAGCGAAGACGGCTTGTCCATCATGGCCGTCTTCACTTCCGCAAGAGGCACAAAGGTGAAGCCCTAGTTTACGTTGCACTGTTACAAACGTGAGAAAAAAGTTAGCTTTTGTTTAGCTTGTGGTTAAACCTCGAGTTACGCGAGAGCAATCTGCATGGCCGCAATTAGGTTCGGCTTGAAAGTAAAGATATGGCTTTTGCACATAGTAGTTTACGATTTCAGCTTAATTTATGCCATAGGGGAATCACTTCACATATGAGCATCCCTTGCCTCTCGTCGTTGACCATTCTCATTCGGGTGTAGAAGAGTTCTAGTGGTATGGCATCGTCTCTACATCGCGAACTCCGAGGCACACCGCCGTCACAACGTTCGAACGAACCTTCTTTCCTAGCAACTCGTTATTGTTGTTCGCCTGTACCAATTAACGAGTTATCTGTTTCTTCTTCTCACAGACAGGCACGGCGATATGACGAGACTGTTGCTAATGTAGCTAACGCAAAAAAAAAAAAAAAAAAAAAAATGACGGCAAGATCGAAGTGGAAATGTGAGCACACTGGTGAATCAAATGAAATATCGAGCGACTACGTTAATGTGCTCATGTTAAACGAAACTGCGAACTACGTTCAAAACAATAACGGCAGACTAAACGAAAGCTTGGTGACCGCGTAATGGCAGCCCAATCGAGCAAAGTGAAAGGACCCTACGCAATAAGCATGCTTGGCAGCCGGCAGTTTCGCGACATCACCGCTAATCCACCGAGGACACTGGCCGTTGTCACGTGGCTCCCTTTCTCAGTGCCACATCCCATGAGAAACCAAAGCGCGAAAAGTAAACTGCAGCCGCCTACAAGTACAGACGTCAAGAAGACCTACCAGCATGGCGAGTTCGGGAGCTGCGCGCGACAGTGGCGCCATCTCTCGACAACTACGAGCCCCGAGCGGCTCAACAGCTGACTACACCCTGACAGGACAATCAACCAGAGTTCGCTAGATAGAATCCAATGTCGCGAAAAAAGAAAAACGAAGAAAGGCTGCTAAGACGGACGACGGGCAGAATTAAGTGAAGGACCAATGCAAATACCAACGGAGACGCAGGCTACAGGAGCACAAAGGCGCAAGGAGAAAGCGTTCAGGTCGCTCAGGAGGACCGTCGAAAGCGAGTCCTCCGACGCAACCGCGGGTAGACAAAGGGGTGCGCGCGCTCGGCCGCTCTCTCCCCCGCAATGAGGGTGGGGGAGAGCAAACAAGCTTCCCCCCTCGTTCTTGTGGCCAGAGGCTCGGACGACAAGGCACGTAGTACGGCTGGCTGCTCCCGCTGACCAGTCGCAATGGTGGCCTTTTGCTGGGAGTCATTCGGCGTACGTTTGCGCAAGAAGCGTGCCTTGAGAAAGTGCTCTGCCGTCCCGGCGACGACCGCCCACAACACAGCAACTACGCTCGGGCACGATTGAAGAAAAAAAAGAAAATGCGGAGGGGAAAAGAGTAGGAAACAATGGCGCGAACTGACGCTGCAAATGTTGCCGTTTGACGGCTGATGCTTCAACTGAAGGCTCCACTGCTACATAAGAACAAGTTAGAAAAATAAAAAAGCAATGGCGGGAAAGTGCGTTAGACCCAAATCAACGTTAGTTCACAGACCTTCAGTCTACACAATATCGCTATGTTTATATAACGAGTTTACGTGGTCCACCTCCCCTATATGAAAGTACCTTCTGCCTACAAGGTGCACTGCCAAACAATGAGCACAGGTTATTTTGAATAGCTAATTTGACGATACTGCAAGGTAGCTTTTTACTCCATAATCCTGCCTTCATATCAATGTACTACGTACACAATCATAGGAAATAAAAATTTTATCACACTGGTAGACTGCACTGCCAAATCTGGCCAGAAGCAAGCGAGGTAGGCCTAGGCAAGACCTGCGATCGCTGCTTGCCACAGAGACGACAGATAAACACACGCTTGCTTCCACCGCCAGGTTAGTGGCCCCTAACCCGACGCACCCGAACAAAAAATAAGAGAGAAAAGCCACCGACGCCAGGAGCCGAGAACAAAAGGCAGAAATAAAAAGCGGGAGCGAGGGTATCGACCCGTTGCCTTGGGCTAGGAACGCGGCGCTAGATCCGGTCAATCGGCGTCGAATGGGAAAGAGACAAAAATGCACAGAAACGCCACGGTAAAGCTGCCAGGTTTCGAGAAGCGGCGACGAGAAAATTAGCTACCTCATGCCAGGTGGCGAAAAAAAATGTGAAGAAAAAGACGGAGAAAACAGAAAGACCCCACAGAAAATCGCCGCGATCGCAACGTTAACTGGGGCTGCCTGGCGAGAAGACGTCTCGACGGCACACCAGGAACTGCCAAAAATAACCGGCCCACACACTCCCCGACCGCCCAGAGTGTTCGCTTTCTGCTGCTCTCCGGGCGCCACCGCGGGGTCCCTACACTGTGAGCGCGCGCGTCAGCGCGGGGTCCCACAGCGCGACGACCCATGCGCCGCAGACCCCGAGCGCGCACTCGACTCGACCCGACCGACAGGAACCGCGCTCGGCTAAGCCCGCTGCCGCCGCGCTGTCGAGCGAGTGAAAGCGGCGCAGCGCGTCCGCCAAAGGAGGGCAAAGCTACACGGCGCACAACACACACACAACACGGGCCGATCCTTGGGACAACGGGGTTCGCTGACCAGCCAGAACAGCAGCGAGAAAAATCCAGCGTTGAACGTGCGACCCGTCGTCACACACCGGGGTCCCGACGAAGCAGCAACAGCAGCGGCGCCTTTTGACGCGAGCGCGCGCGCTCGGTTCGTGCGAAGGGGCGCACACTCACCTAGAGAGGCATCCAGAGGGGTTGTAATCCATGAGAAGGACAGAGCACTTTTCGCGAGCGGGTGTATCCGAGATGTGGTAGCCCGAGTCGGGGCCCGACACTGGGCTACAGGTGCGCAGACAACCCCATTCCACGGGGCACACACAGAGCAGCGGTGGAGGCAGCGGCACAGCCAGCGACGGGCGAGCGCGCAGGCGGCGGCGGCGGCGGAGAGAAGCCCGATCGAGTTTAGAGATCGTTCAACTCTTCCCGGCAGCCACCACGCGGCAGAGGAGGAGAGCGAACAGGGCGTAGAGGGGAGAGGCGCACACGACGCCGCCGCAGTCAAGCAGCCCTAGCCGGCGGCGACAGAAGCAGAAAAGCCGCCGCGGCACGAGGAGGAGGAGAAACCGGCGGAGGAGGGCGCGGTGCACACGCGCAGGCTGCAGGGAGGAAGAGGAACTCGAAACAAAAAGCCAGAAAGAGCACGCAAAAGAGAGATAGAAAGGAAAAGAAAAAGCCACACAAGTTAGAGGGGGAGAGAGAAAAAAATAAAGAATAAAGCGAGAGAAGCACCACGCGGGAGAGCAAGCAGCGGCGGCAGCGCCGAAAATGCGAAACGGAGAAGAACGGCTCCACCAAGAGGAACACGCCTCAGGAGGAAGTATGTGTGCGTGCGTGCGAGCGCCCGGCCCGGCTGGCCCGCTGCACACGCGAGCGAGCCATGCGCGGCGGCAGCGGCTCGGGCAATAACGCCCGAAATGAGCGGAGAAATAAGATGGAAAGCGCACAGGACGGAGAAAAAAGAAAAGAGTTCCGAGAGCACCCCGTAAGCGTTAGCGCGCGAATGCAGGCGAGGAACGCAGCCAACGAGAAGAGAGCGCCGAAGTAATATAATATGCTCCTTTCGGGGGATCCCGGAGAAACAAGGGAAGAGAGCACGGGGTGGCCAACGATGTCCTTGGTGCGTGTGCCGGCGGCGTAGCGCACGAACGGGCTGCGCTTCTCTCATTAAAAAAAAAAAAACAAAAAAAGAAAAAAAAATGCGCCGGCGACCCATGCATATGAGATGCGGAACATGAGGTCCGCCAGACGATGCGAGGTCAGCCGGGGGCGGCAGTTACCGAAGGGGGAATACAAAGCAGCGGCCCGGCCGAGTGGAGAATGCGCGCCGCCAATTGCGACGAAAGCGAAAGTGGGAGTGCGCCGACGGACTTCTAAATTGGGCGTTAACTGCGAACGCGATACTGTCCCGCTTCTATTCCCCAGCTCCACCACCACGGCAGGTCTTTTTCCACTTTCGACTTCGATCCGCATTAAAAATGAAGAGAACCTGAGAGGCGCCTTCATATTTAAGGAGCACTAGCTGCTCCACACTTTTATGCAGACTGTTTCGGCGTTCACGCTCAGTCGCCAAACCATATGTTAACTATTAGAAACGAGTTATGTCGGAACTGACCAGAACGACAACAGGAAACAAAGCCAGTTTAGAAAGGAGCGACCGGTTAAGAACAAACAATATGGACAAGTTCGAAATTGGAACTGCTGCTGACAGGCCATCAAAGAATTCGCGACGCACTGATGAGATTACTGTAATACGAGAGCAGCGCGGAAATCAAATCCCCAAAAGCCGTGGTACCAATTACACGGAACCAAAAGCTTGGACAAAGCGACCAGAACAGACGAAGAGAATCCTGTACGTGTGTCGAAAACCGAAAGAAGAAGAAGAAAAAAAAAAAAAACCGAGCAGAGCGGTTCAACTCGGGTCACAAAACTAGAGAAAGCAAACAAAGACGCGAGGAAGCAAAAGCTCTCGTTCCCTCTCTTTTCGAACTGCCTTGCTGTCTCCATTCTTGGCCTACCGACAATAACGAGTGCGGAGCTAAAGCGAGCGGCAGGTAGGGAACGATTCAACACAAAAACGAGCACAAGTTTGGAACGGGCCGACATGAAGAGAGAGAAAAAAAAAAAAAAAAGGGGGGGAGATGTACGGCCTCCGAAAAGAACACGAATTATAATCCAAAACGAAAACGGGACAGCAAATTCCCACAATTTTCTGTCGGTTACGATGCAGGACGCCTAGACACTAAACCATGGGCAGAAAGTGCTCTACCGCACTCAGTCGTTTCTTTTTTTTTTTTTTTTTTTTTTTTTTTTTTTTTTTT
>JAJIZL010023603.1:51490-63773 GCA_023969395.1 Amblyomma maculatum | reverse complement strand
TATATATATATATCGAAGACAGCCCGCCTATACATGCAAAAACGTCTAAGGTCCGTTTCCCGTTTCACATGCTGCGACTGGACCGAAAATAATCGGTCTAGTCGGTGACGCCGCAGTGCGATTTTCGGTCAGTGCTTTCACATACAACGCGTTCACAGCGAATTCGGTCGAGCTGACACGCAGGGTTGCTTGATGCATGTACAGCCAACAATTTGTTAAATGCGACATTAATACAGCAAAACGTGTATCGATGTTGCTAGTTTTATGCGCGTTTTTAGTGACGACAGAATATTTCGTATGCTGTTATTGGAATAAATCAGTTTGCATTATTAAACAACTACGTTGCTGCGCTGCTTGCGATACTTCACTTCCGGCGGTAGCACGTGACGGCAAGTGACGCGCTCATGACGCGCCGTCAGGATGCTCCTCATTGGTCAGTCCACGGTCAGTCGCAGACCGATCACACCGACGCTGCGATCGAATTCCAACAAGTTGGAAACCCGTCGCAAGCTGTCTGCGGCTTGACCGACGGCCCTTCCCAGTCGCAGACCGACGGAATTCGCAGTGTCGCAGGCGAAAATCGCATGCATGTGAAACGGGCCTAATGCGCCTTGCTCATGTGCAATCAGGTGCGCGATGCACCTGGCACATATTTCACTCCTGGGAAGAGTCGAATGTGTTTCTGCAATAAAATACACCTCGCCGATTTTGATCAAGCATATTCTTTTTGCCAATGCAAAGCATTGGCCCATATACGTTGACCACAGTAGGCGCGTGCGTCGTTAAAAGATTGCGCAGTGTGACGGTAAGCGAAAACAACAGAAATGCGCATTGCTTCCGCTCACACGAAGTAAATAATAAAATATGAGTGCGCACACTCTCCGAGAGGCCGGTGACCGGTGATATATAAGCGGCACACGCGTTCTATAGTGCGCGCTTTTTTTTTTTTCTTTCTAATTCGAGCAATGTGCCGCCTCCTTTCGAAAGGGTTTCTACCAGATTTTTTTTTCTTTTTTTTTTGTTTGTTTCAGTTATTTCTCGCGCCGTGAGAAGCGGGGCAGTTTCTATCAGGAAATGAATCACGACGCCGTCATACAAGCACACCGTCCGCCGTATACTAGCTAAACGATGCCAGGCCGAATGTCCAAAGCGAGGGCAGCTAGCTTTCGAAAGAGTTCCTGCAGGGCTTCAAAATCGCCCTTCAACGCCCACGCAAATCAGCCGAACCGAGCCCACCAAAGCGTGGAGCGGGTTTCCAAACGGCAAGATCAATGTGGGCCTAGCTCGATCTCACAACACACACACAGAAAACCCGTACGCCCAGAGGGACGTTTACGCTTCCACGACTAGCACGCAAAACCGGACTACTGTAAAATAATAGTCGCTACCCGTTACGCAAGTCACGTGCAAAGCAAGGGCTGCATCACTATTGCTCGGTGACGAATGAAGCGGCTTTCAAGCGCCCGAGGGAAGCGACCAGATCGCTGGCTCATTGGCGATCGTCATTGGTTGCATGCATGTCGCAGCCAATGCTTGGCCGCTGCGTGCCGTGAGTGGCAAAGTGGGGACCTAGCTGCCCCTTGCGATTTCCGTGAAACGCGTCGATTTCAATAAGCGTCGTATTGACCCCCCCCCCCCCCCTTCATTATGTAACATCTTAAAGGACTACAGACACCAAATTTTAGCGACATTTTTCTTCTGGTTAATGATTCGTAAGAGTATATCGATCCAAACGCGGTTTTCTACGACCGCTAGATAATTTATAATTGTCAAGTCTACTACGCTTTTTTCATTCATCTCTAAGTTGTGCAGTGTAGTATATGATTCATATGGACGGTTAATTTGAATCTCGTCGTTGATGTGAGTGTTGTTTAATATGTTCATTATGTGTGCGTTTTATTTTAACATTCCGTTAATTGACTAGTTTTAAGTCACTGGTTCAAATTATTCGATGTTTTTTTGTTGCTTTGTTTTGTTCCTGAAGGGCACCTACAATTTCTGTTCCATCTTTTTGCTCGTTCCGTTTGTATAATACAATCTCCCAAACCTGCGAGAGCCTCAACCGAGGCTAGCAGTACGTTGTAAATAAAAAAAAATGAATTTTGTTTTCTCAGCAGTTTCAGCAGCCGAGAGATGGCTGTGACGTCACAATCAAGTCTTGGCGCGCGCCATGAAAAACAGTGATATAATGGCTGATTCCTCATTTGTAGTGATTCCTGTTCTTAAGTAGGCTGGCTTTATCATTGCGGTGAATTAAAACGACACAGAAATGATCCTATCGCTGTATTCACACCCCTCACGTGACCTATACTTGACTTTGACGTCACAACCATCGATCGAATGTTGAAACCGAAACAGGTGACAAAAGAAATTCGATTATAAATTACATGCATTATTATAAATTACTAAGATGTCAAAGCCTTTTCTGCAGACGACAATGATTGCCTAGAAGGTGGGCACAGCGTAGTGTTCTAGAACACTGTAGCACAGCGGAAGGGCAGGCATGGACGATCGATCGCAGGAGTAGATAAGGTCGCGGACAACGAAAGCGGAGTGCGATGACGGCCCATGAACGTGGGATCGACACCATATTCACACACCACGCGCAATTTCATACTTTGTTTTTTGCTCCTTTTCTGCTTCCTTTTTGGCCAGATCCACTTCAGACTGCGATCGCCCGTTCCAAAGGGTGCGGTCACATCGACGCACAGAAATAAACGCCCGAGTGTCAGCCCCCTTCTGCCGCCCCCTACAGAATAAAACGCCAATAACCATGACGTCAGTACACCAAATCTTCAGCGAGAACATATGTACGCGAACGCATGTTCACACGTGCAAAACTCGTTGCGCAGTCCAAAAATTTACGCGAAAACTTGATACACTCGTGCCAATCGCTGCACCGGCAGAGCCCACCACACAAAATTAGTACAACCGCCTCGAATTTATTTCGGCGAGTGGAACAGATGAAACCCTGAATCAGTAGAAAATTTCTGTGTCCGAAAGTACCAATCCACTCGCGCAATTCGTCCTATAATGCGCACTCTCGCGTTTGCAGTTCATCCCGGGACTTTATTTTTTTTTTTTTTTCGCGCCACTGAAAGGTGTTACCGACATAGCTCATCAGACCGACGCCAACTCCGTGGCCTTCAGTTTTAATTTCGGCAACGTAGGAGCCATCCGAGATAAAGTAAAAGAAAACGGTGCTGCGCCCAATGAAACACATCGTGCGAGCCACCAAAAGCACGGGGGAGGGGGATCCTTCCCTCATGCTATCCACGGGCGGGTGTAGCCGGCTGGTGCGCGTCCCTCATATCTGCTCAGGCAGCGACTGCCAGGCGCTCCATCTCGACTGTGCGCCCATTACACGAGCAGGAGGAGACGTCGGACGCATGGGCGAAGCCGCGCGCGACGGGCGTGCGACACCCGTGAGGAGCTCAAAAAAGAAAAAAGTCCGAATCACACCACGCACAGGCTACGCCACGTACGGTAGTGGCACGCAAAAATAAAAGTCGCCCCCCTCCCAGGAGCGCGCAGTGAAAGCAGCGCTCCCTTCTTGCGCCAGGGGAAGAAGAACCCCGGGGCTCGACCGACAGTGCGCCGTGCCTTCGACTGCGCCGCCGGGACACCGCGGAGTACGCGCACACCGAACCGCAGCGGCGTCGGCGACGCCGAAAATAGCGTCCCGGGCCGCAGAGCGAGGACATAATGGACGCCCGTGTCGGAGGAGAAAGCCGCGACACACGGAGAACAAGCCGTTTCCGGGCCGACAGCGCGCGCATGACGCCGAGCTCGATGGGCCTTCCCTCCGCGCATCTGCCGGTTGTGTAGCACGATTGCCCTGCATGCGTGCAAAAAACACCAGTCGCAAAATCCCCAGTGTTTACCTCGTGCTAAAATCTCGGTACGGTTCGCCTGATCCCTGTATACGTATACCGTTCACGTGCGACGGCACCGCAGAAGGCGAGGCAAGATTTTAACAATCCCAACATCCAGAATAAGATTGGTATGGGGAGCAATTGGCAAGCATTCGCAGATTGTGACTAGCAGCTTACCGGTATCGCTCAAGAGGAAAGTATGCAACAGTTGCATCTTACATGTACTCCCCTATGGGGCTGAAGCGCGGAGTGGGTTACAAAAATAACTCCCGTCACTGACAGTCTATAGTGAAAATCAAGAAGAAGAAATGGGCGTGGGCAGGACATGTAGTGCGAAGAGAGGATAATTCATGGTCGATTAGGGTAACAAACTGGATTCCAAGGGAAGGAAAGCGTAGCAGGGGGCGGCAGAAAGTTAGGTGGGCGGATGATAAGAAATTCGCAAGGGTCAAGTGGGTGCAGCTAGCACAGGACCGGGTTAATTGGAGGAATTTGGGAGAGACCTTCGCCCTGTAGTGGGTACAGTAAGGCTGATGATGAACATCCTGTAATTTGAAATGGCCCTCTCTTCAAATGCCAAGCTGTGGCCGTAGTCTCCCATTTCAAGCAAGTGCTTATGTCGTGAAATTTAGGTGCAATAAAGTATGGAAACCAAACCAGAAGCACGGGGTCCACACGAGGCTAGCTATTTCTGCGAATACTGCAAAAATAAATAACTAAAGTAAAATAAAATATTGCGTGACCATTAGAATCCCCAGGCTGGAAACATTTGTCCGATCTTCATCCCTTTATCCCAGTGCAAGCTTGTTTCTTTCCTCCTCGCCTTTCTTTCTCCCGTCCGTATACGCGTAGTCTGGGCAAAAAAGTGGGAGAAGACGTATAGTTGATATAAGGCGCAGAAGTGGCGGAGAATGGGGTAGGCCCCGGGACGGCGTCCGTTCGTACTAGATGAATGATGATTGGTCGATATGTAAGACTTTGGAGCTCTGCATGGCATTTTCAGGGGCCAAGTTCCCTTTCCATCAGACAACAGTAGCCGTCCGGTTGGCGGCAAAGAAGATACCAAGCCACGCAAGAAATCGACGAGTTGCTTTCTTCCGCACCTGACCTAAAACGTAAAATAACGGATTTACGACGACTACTGTGCCGGAGTTCCCGGGTTCGAACCCGACCGCGGCGGCTGCGTTTCGATGGAGGCGAAACGGAGAGGCGTCGTGTGCTGTGCGATGTCAGCGCACGTTAAAGATCCCCAGGTGGTCGAAATTACTCCGTAGCCCTCCACTACGGCCCCCCTTTCTCTCTATCCACTTTCACTCCCACCTTCATCCCTTCCCTTACGGCGCGGTTCGGGTGTCCACAGAGCAAGTGTGACAGTTACTGCGCCTTTCCCTTCCTGTGAACCAATTTAACTTTTATTTAACTTTAACGGATTTACGACCGTGAACGCAAAGACCCATACGGCCGCGTACGGCATGTGATGTGGCGGGACAATAAGTGACACGAGAGAATCACTCCGTTGGCTTCTGAGTTCTAGGCTTTTTGAATATGGAGCAAATACAGCGGGGCATTTGGTGCGCAGGTTTTTGCACGGGTCTTCTAGCATTTCGTGCCCTTTAAAGCGACGGCCCCGACCTTGGGTGCTTGCTGGACGAGCCGCGAGGAAGATGCCGCCGCTGCAACCCGCGGTCACCAGAACATGATCCCCAAGCAGACAGCTTAACGCGATGCCACGAGAGAGGCGCATCTCGCCAAACAAATTGCGATGAGCACTCAAAAAAGGCCAAATCTACGATTCGTATATTTGGCACAGAACGGCCCGTGAAGCGCTCGCGCCCAGAGAAATCGACTGGCGGTAGCGGTTCACGCTGTGCCAAATCTTTCCATCGCATACTTTTACCGTACATTTACCCTGGCGCACATACAGCTTATGGCCAGCGCGCACAAGGCGATCGGTCCCGACGCGGCAGGCGTGGTGCTGCTGGCCGGCACCAGGTATACCGTTCGGGCTATCGTTAGCGGCGCTCGCTACGCTAAAGCTCTTCGAACAGATCTTTACAGTTCCCAGTCGTAGAAAAGGGCCAGAGCGAAGGTGCAATAACAAGAGCTGAGCGTCTTCGCTCCACAGCCTACCGCACTAGCTGGTCCCATCCTATCCCGACAGAGCTGAGCAACATTTCCATCCGCCAAGCCGTTACATGAAGAAGGCGCGATAGCATTGCCACGTGGCGCTGCTCGCACTCTTGCGTCTCTGTAAACACATCTTGCTGGCGCCAAGTTGGAAAGACACAATGTGATTACTGGCTGGAAGCCTGGCGGTCGGCGTGTAAATGCTGATGCGACAACCTTCGCAATAAGAACCAGCAGGCCGTGGGATTCGCCGAGCTGCACCACCGAAACAGCGCGAGGCAGCCCCCCGAAAGCAAGCGAGCCCCACAAGAAACTTCCCTTTCCCCGCACAAGGGTACCGTGGCGGCAGACGGCCGCCGACAAGAGGAACGCTCTGCCAAGGCGCCGCTAGGTCTTTCCTTTCGGAGGAGGTCAGATCCGTAAACTGCAAAATCCCAGACGACCCTTTTTCTCGACAAAGGAAGTCCGTCTAGAAGGGAAGGCGCCGCGTTACCAGGCGCCACTTCCGAACGCCTGAAGTCCAGACCACCCTTTGGTGCCGCGCCACGTGCAGGTCAACCACCATATGTGTGTTCTTCAAAATAGCTACGTACATCAAAGAAGCCTCCACCTGCAGCGAGGCATGGCCGGTCTCGAGGAAGAGTGCGCGGTCACCCTCGAGACCGGCCGTGGTGGAGGTATGGTGGAGGCTCCGCGTCGTAGCAGACGATTTCCGCCACCATGGCAACGGGATAGTGCGCGCCACTGTATGCCTTTTGGCTTTAAAAAAATAAAATTAAAAAAAAAATAAAGTTGTAATTTGGCTAAATGCACCTAGCATTTTTCTTTTTTCGGCCATGTCGACGATTTGAGGCGACTTTAGGGCCCCGTGTGTCGCGCTGTCATATGTCAACGACACCGACAGATACTTTGTCCAAGCAAACTGCAGCTACAAGGCAGGTATTGCATAAAAATGCGAGCATACTGCCGCTGTGAGTTTTTTTTTTTTTTTTTTTTTTTTTTTTTTAACAGCACACCATTGTTAACCATGCACCTTCAAACGTGAGGAATAGCGATTCCATTCCAAGAATTGACCGTTCGCGGTAATCTGCAAGTTAGGTACTCAACAGATTGGCTAGAAACCAAATGATGACTTTCCGCGAGGACACAGAAAAACTTTTTGGGAACTAATGGAAGCTCAGAACGTCGCCGGATGGCTCGAAAAGAAAAGCTGTCGGAAAGGTGCAGTCGTGGACAAAACGTTTGCGCGATGGTGGATGCGGCATAATTCTGCTTTGCATCGCTAGTTGGTCTACTAATATATTTCCAGTGAATGAAGCGTTCATGCCCCCTCGTGCTTCAGTATCTTTTATTCACCTGCGTCGTCAGACCGTAGCCAGATAATTTTGTTTTAATGCGAAAGCATTACTTCGCTATTATTCACAGATTTCTGTTCGCAGACCGCGTCAGCAATATCGTGTCCGCAGCAGTTGTAATCGAAAAGTAGTAGAGGTTAACGAGTGGTGTCAATCAATAGAGAGTGACGTAATGTTGTGTCCGAAAAAATAATTAGCCCAATAAGTTAACTAGGTAATTATTCGAAGCAAAAATGTAAAAGTAAAGGCAACCATGGTCTCATTGGTCAATGGCTTGACGCCACATTTGAATGTATCAAATACTAAAATAGTTAATTGAATCAGTCAATTAAGGTGACGTCACGCAATCTGAAGTCGAGCCAAAAAAGGGCATAGGAAGGGATTGGCGCGCAATTTGAAAGAACCAAAGGCTAAAACGGGTAAACAAAAGTGAATCAAGCAACTAGAAGCAACCAACAGCAGCATCCGTGCTTTCGCATTACTCCAATGCAGATTCTGCAGTGCTATTTAATTTTTTTCTGCAAACCCATATGACTCAAATTGTCCATGACTGTACAATCGTACAAAAGATACAATGTACACCACGTTGTCTTTGAAGCTGCCCCCATCGTGTTTCCAGCTTAACAACAACAACAACAACAAAAACAAAAAGCAGACAATGACATAAATGATTCCAAAGGTGGTTTGACCGGCGCCTCGGGCCCCGTGAAAAAACGTTACTAGAACCAGCTTCTGGTTGTAGTAACTTTGCCGTGCGCTGGGTGGGTGGAGATGGTTTACAAAAAGAAAAATAAACAAAAAGAAGACAATGTCGGCAGCGGCAATTGCCATCTAATACTTCAAGAACCCGAGTTGTGGCCGGCGGAATTGGGACAAAATAAGGATAATTTCAAAAAATAAAAAAGAAAACGAGAGAAAAAAAAAAACATTCGCAGTGAGTACTAGTTCAGTTGACCATGTTCTGCAGCAATGCTTACTGCAACAACCCACGAGAATCTTCGAAACTCCTCTGAACTTCACTAGGGCATGTCATGTAGACCAAGGACGGAACCGTGACGGACAATGGCAGTTGAAAATGTATAGACGGTAAATGTATTCCTGCTTTAATAAGCATGGACCGACACTCATCACTTTCAATGCGTTAAAAGACAGGAAGGAGAAGCGAACCTTGTTTGCCCATGTTCCTCCTTTCGGAGCTCCTAAAGCAGGTCTATTGCTTCGGTGGTCCCAGGATTACCACCGCAGTAATGTTGACGCCATGGACATCCCTGCCTGTCTCCCCTCTTCTCTCGCCTTGTGGCGACAAGTGTAACCATGTGACGACCCGATGGTGGTTGACAAGAGACGGGAAGTACCCTTTCATTTCTGTCCACCATATTTGCCTCCCTTGGCCGTGACCCCCGTGCAGCGTCCAGTTCAACGGCCCGCTGATCACCCTGCTCGTCATGGCCTCAGCCGCCGTGGGCGGATAAAGGTGCGAGTCGCCTACAGGCCGGCAGGCCCGTTCCAAACGCTCTCTGTCGTTGGAGAAGAGCTGGCGGAAGGATGCGGCTTCCCGAGTGGGGACCACTTCCCGGAAAAGGGGTAGCGGCAAACCCCCTTTGATGAGCCAGCCTCTTGGAAAAAAGAAAAGCGCGGCGCCGCAGGTGGACCGGTAACTTCCGCGGGAAAGGCGGAGTTGTGACGAGCGGGAGAGAGAGAGACGGCGCTGGCGGGACGAAGAGGAAGAAGGAATCCCTGACTGGGGCGAGGGGGGGGGAGGGGGGGGGGGGGGTCGACTTCGAGACAGGCGCAGCAGATCCCAGACGGCTCCCATGTCCCGTGATGAAGCCGAGTGGGAGCTGACTGGTCCCTTGATGAAGTCTTTTCAGTGCCGGGTTCCTGCGTTCCAGCCAAGTTGCTTGCATGGCCGCCCCCGACTTGGGCGATATCAGGGGAAAGTGACCACTCGATACGCGCGGTGAGACACTCGCCGATCTAAAGCCCTTTTGAAGAGCAGTAAACACCGGCTTTTCTCTCTCTCCAAGCTTCGGCACGATCCCGTGTCTAGATTCCAGACCCTTGGAGGCGGTTGCGGTTCAAACCTTCCGACCGCTCTAAAGCCGTCTCAACCAAGTCTCCGTCTCAACCAGGAGTGCCCTAGTCAACGCAACAGAGAGCGCCACCACTCGCTTCGGAGTTCCGACTAGTTTTCAACTCCGCCTTGAGTCACCTGTCCCTTCAGTGGCCGCTTGACGCTTACATCTTGCTGCTTCAGGAATAGTTTCGACTGCACTTCTGGAGTAAGTGACAAGGCTACACATAGGACCACCGCAGAGTTAGACTCGCGTGCCGTCTATGCTTTCGAGGCTCCCCAGAGGGCTTACTCGCTTCTATAAAAGTAGTTTCGAAATGAATTAATCACTTTTGCACCGAAATTACTGCCCTAAAGTAATTCGTCACATTACTAAATAACTAAAACAGAAAAGTAATGCGCTACATTAAAAATTATGGTGGAAGTAATTAAATCACTGCCATGTCTGGCAGCTGATTTCTCTTCGCCCATGACAGAGTATGTTCTTATTGACGCTTAACACACATCAGGACAACGTATGAAACACCCCAGCTGCATTGCTTGGGCCGCATCACAAACCCCGTCCCTTTCTGTGCGCAAGTTTGATTCTGCCCGCCCACAGCCTAGCACCGCTAGCTGCCCGAGAACGACAACTCGGGGTCGTAGCCCTCGGCCGAAAGCGAGCCTCAGACGGAACCCCTCCGCGCGTCCAGGGACGGGAGTGTGCACGCAGTGCTGCGGGTCAGCTCGCCGAAAGAGGCAGCCTAGAAAATCCGGCACTTGGGCAGAGGAAAAAGGGGAGAGTTAGAAGAAGGTGGAAAGGCGCTCTCAACTTCCTCCGCACCTCACCCTCTCAAAGCTTGTTTCGGCTCCTGGCGCTGCTACACGCGGCGGCGGCGGCGGCGGCGGCGGCGGCGGCGAGGAAGGAGAAATATAATTAAAGAGATGCGCGGCCCGCCGGGTGAGTGACCGCCGGACTGGGCTCCAGCAGTAAACGGCGGCGATCCACTCTGCGCCCCGGCAGCAGCAACAGCGCACGCACACACATACACACCCCGTCGCACAACAGGCCAAAGATAAATGACATTCGGCCCTGCGCGGGTTTCGTGGGCGCGCACAACGGCAGTGCGCACGGCCGGCATTCTCCGGGGAGAAAGTAAGCAGCGAGGAAGACTCCTTGCCCTCTCCCCAAGAACTAACCGGGGCGTCCATATCCTATGAGCACGCGGTGCTGTTCCATCGTACCGGTAGAGTGCTGGCACAGACTGACCCCCGCCTCCAAGAGCGCACGGCGAACGAAGTTAATTACTGCATGATCATTCCTGTTCAGGACACATGACACACTCCGCGACAGTTCTCAGTGTACTACCTCGAAACAGTAAAGATCTTGTGATGGATACCGAGTCTATAATTTCGTTAACTTTCATATAATATCTTAAGCAACCATGTCCCGCTGTACCAAGAGCATAAATTAGGCATACTCGCGTGTCCAGGAGTAGGCCAACGAATACAAGCTGCTACACCTGCAAGATATCCAGTCAACTCGGAGTAACCAGGGAAGTGCAAGAATGTGCTTTCCTTTCGTGCTCCGACCCCAAACAAGAAACTTTATCTTTGTCCTCGCAAGACTTTTTCTCTCCAGATTAAACTGACGTCGATCTATTCTTGCGGAATGTTCACGTCGGCCAGCAGTAAGGGTCGGGCGGTCGCTGACAACCAATCAGTGGCTTACAGGACAGCTATCGATGCCCACAGTGGATGGCGAAAACGTCGCAAGGGTCGTCACTAGAACGACGAAGTTTCGGTTACAGGAAAGGTGGTTCTTTTTTTTTTTTTTTATTTCCTCTACTGAGCTCGTTGCCCCAAGAGGTATAAATTAAACTACAATGACCCCAAAGGCAACACAAGAAACGTCGCGTATCAATCCGCCGCACAATATGGCAATAACAAGGCGCGGCACTAGTACGTGCAGAACGCCAAAATACAACACATTCCGAGTGGCAGAGAGAACTCACAACAGCAAGATAGAGGACTGCTAATTGGGGACGGCAAATCGGTGCGGACAGGGGTACGACGCACACACGAAAGAGGGTTATGACACGCAAGGCCGCGGACAGCAAGCAGCCTCGATGAATTATGAAGACAAAAGGAAAAGGAGAGGAGACGAAAAAGAAACGGCAGAGGTCCAAGACACGGACTTCCGCGCCCCTGCCCGGGTGCGGCGAAGCGCGATGGGAAGAACCCATAAAACACCAGCGGGCGGCCCTTATTCCGCGCGAGCAACAAGGCGCTAGCGCCCGCAGCGGGCGCGCCAGGACAACCTTGGATAGAGGAACCGCGCAGCCATTTCACTCTTTCTCGTTTTCTTTGTGGCGCTTCTCAGTACGAAGGAAACCAATGAGCGGATTGTCGAACAAGAAATAGCGCGAAAGGCGTTGTTCTCCGCATAATAAGTGCAAAAGGTGCGTCACCAGCCGACCGTTTCGCTCCGAAGGTCGAGACAGCCCTTCAAGCGTTGTTCTCAAGAGGTCCTCAATCTTTCCTCCCACTGGGAATGGTCGTACTCCTCGAGCGGATTTCAGCAACGATGCATGGACAACACCTTGTTCTTTTTTTATTTTTTTCTCTCTCTTTCCCTCTCAAGGTATACTAGCCTTGTGAAACCAGAAGAGAAATAAGGCTCATGCAGCGCAACTCAAATTGCGGCATACAAAGTTTCGCTTTAGGAGTAGACACGCAACGGTTTTAGCGCCACCTTTTCATTCCGCAAATAATTTTACATTCTTTGTTTAAGTTGGTTTTTAGATGAAGGAAGGCGGCGGAGTATCTCTCTCTCTCTCTCTCTCTCTCTCTCTCTCTCTCTCTCTCTCTCT
>JAJIZL010023603.1:6862-38050 GCA_023969395.1 Amblyomma maculatum | reverse complement strand
CACACACACACACACACACACACACACACACACACACACAAATAAAAATAAAAATAAGAGAACTCCGGGCTGTCACTTCAGAAGAGTCGTTTCGTGTTTTCAAAGAGCGAAAAACGCGTGGTCATCGATATTCCCTCCTCGCAACGGACGCGGCTTAGCTCAGAGCCCCGAGAATTACCGCTGCAAGCAGACTGAATAATCACTGCAGTAGGTTACGCTGAAAACAATGAAAGATAAAAAAAAGGTAAACAACTAGACTCCGACCACGAACAATGCGGCCTTTCAATATCAAAGCGACCAAAACAGCGAACGCACCACATAGAGGGCATCCTTTCGTTTGCATTCAGAGGTCAGCCGCTCGACTTGTGGTAGAAAGCCATTTCCGCGAGGAAAACCTGGGTGACGACGCTCAATCTCCACTGGGCCCGTAACATCAGGATAAAATCAACCATATTCCGCATTGCTATGCTCAGCTCCATGCAGCGAACCCCTAAGATTGGTAGGCCTATGTTACACGCTGTCACAAATGCGCCAGCATTGATGAATGTATAAATAGCTTGCCTATATAATTAAATATATCCGCCATGTACCCGTGACGCTCAATATATCGTGTACAATACATTTAGTTTGTGATGCAGTCCTGGTCGTGTTTCGTGTTTCCTCCGGTCAACCAGCCGATGAGAGGCACAATCGTTTTTGCCTGTATTCATGTAGCCAGGAACAAAGACCTTCACCCCATTGCAGCATGGCGGAAAAGGGTGCACGTGTACCTTTCTCCATTAGTGATATACTTTTTCACAGGCAAGATGACCTTGACCAAAGCCAAAGTGTCCGTCACCTCACTTCAAGGCCGAGGCCGAGCAGCGCCGTACTTCGCATATTGACTGTGAGGTTCTTGGTTAACAAAATGCCGTGCCTAAAACTAAACCCTGCATCCGCCTCCAATATAAAGCGCACGCTTAACCGTTACCCTCTACAGTCCGCTCCAAGAGGAAAGGGCGGAGGTGAAGCAATCGCCACTGACCATATGCACTCCCGAGAGCCCAAGCAACAAACACCCCATAGCCCAAGTCGCCGACGACACTACGTCCTTCCAAATGACCGCCTGCCCGACCGGAAGTACCATCGCCTTCGAGAGCCGCCCGCCGTCATGGTGGACTGCCGCTGCGTACCTGGTCAATGTGAGGCAATTTTCCAGCCCACTTCCATTCGAACCTTTCGTTTCCGCAATTATCAGTGGCCTGTCTTCTGTAATCACTTGTACTCCGATCGAATGTACGTCAATACGCGTACACCGTACTATACTAGTTCTTGGAATGAACGCAAAATGCATTTGTGGTTGTTGGCCACAGACCGACGTCGTGCACCTGTCTCATCAGAAACGCTGTAATAACCAGGCTAAAGGTGGGCGCCAAAGTAACATCCTCCTCTTTTAAGGCGAAAGACTTTAATGGCTCATGCTCGCGGCCATGATCGTGTCCGCCTGTCCGTAACGCTTTAGTTTGATGACATCAGTGATGGTATGTCGTACCTTGAAATTTATGATGACGTCATCAGTAGTGTAGTATGTCGTGGCTTGAAATAAATGACGGTGTCATCAGTGGTGTAGTATGTCGTGCTTTGAAATTAATGATGGCGCCATCAGTAGTGTAGTATGTCGTGCTTTGAAATTAATGATGACGCCATCAGTAGTGTAGTATGTCGTACCTCGAAATAAATGATGACGTCATCAGTGGTGTATATCGAGCCTTGAAACGAGTGACTATGACGTCATGACACGGTGACGTCAGTGACATGACAGGATGTGACGTCGTCATGACGTCGCATCTGTCCGTGTAGGCGTCGTGCGGTGCCTTTCATTTGACGCTTCCTCGAACGCCGCACCACACAGCGTACAGAAGCGGACGCAATACATGAGGCGTTTTTTTCCCACGATTTTCGCGCGTCGAAAACTGCCGCGCCGACGCGACGCCCAGCTCGAGATACATGGAACGACGAAGCGGCGCGAGCGCCGCCGCGGATCCCTCGATGCGAAAGCAAATGCATCAGCGAGTTGAAATAACCGCAGAGCGAGGTACGTGAGAGAAGCGACGCTCTCCCTTGTGTTAAAATTGCGAAAGTGCTCATTCTAATGCTACCGTGCTAAATGTAGAAAGCGTACATAGGTGCGCAAGGATTTGGCTCGCTCGAATGAACGAAGATACTTCGGAATGCCCGCTCGGATACCAGCGGCACGGCTTTCTTTTTTATTTTTACAAATTTCACTCCAGGGAGCAAACAAACACACAACGATCCGAGAGTAGGTCGTATACTCACAAAAAAGCGACATTCTGTGCTTGATTAAGCGTTTATTTTTACGATAATCACATTTCTGCGGCCGAACTGCCCGATACCTCGTCGTCCATGGCGGCCATGTTGACAGCGGCCGCTCAAACCGGAAATACCAGCTTTCCGCGCTCCTATTGGCTCGCGTCGACAGTAGTTTCCGGTTCGAGAGGACGCCGCGCCGCCCGCGCGTCAAATATCTGGCAGGGCCAGATCGGTGGCGGCGCGCGTTTTTTCTGACGCGGGGCGCGGAGTGCGCGCCGTCGGGCGTAAAACGCCGGTTTGACGCGGCAAAAACGCTCCATGTATTCCGGCCTTTGCAGCAGGCATAAGTGGCGTTTCAAATTAGTTTACAGGAAAGAAAAGGCACGGTATCTGCGACAATTCTCTGCAGACACCTTAACCGAGCCGTAAGGAAAAGGAGGAAGGTGGGAGTGAAAGAAGAGAGAGAGAGGCCTCAAACAAACTACCGTATGTTGTGCTATAGTGTATATAGATATTTTTTATTTTTACCTATCCTGCCATTACTCCCTATCGCTGACCCCTTTGATTTCCTCTACCGCTTCCTCGCTATCCCTTTATTTCCGCCGCCCCAGTTCAGATGCTTCAGATATCAGATATCAGGGCTGGCAAACTTCTTTTCCTTACTTTTGTACATATAATAAAATAACCACGACTACTTTTAGATAGTATGCGCCGAGGGCAATTCTAGCACACCAAAAAGAAAAGTTGTGCGTGTTCCAAAATTTATGGAGTAAACATTTGTTGAATGTCTTGGCTTTCTTCCCATTCATACTGTGAACGACGCTTGCACACCGTTAGAAACTGTTTGCTCCGCCACCGTCATGAAACCCGCGACGTCACGTGCAAGCCACGCATAGCATTTCGGCACCATCTTGGTCAACAGCGCATGCTTTCCACCTGTACCGAGAAAAGCCTGCTCGCGATGAGCCGGTGATCCAAGGCGGACCAAAACTACGCAAGGCGGTGCCGCCCTTTCCGATCGAGAAGGAAGACGCGAAAAGGTAAACAGTGCAGGGCATTGCCCGTCGCGCCGGTGCGCACACTCTCTCGATCCTGCGTCCGCACGAACGCACACTGTTGACGCGCCTCTTTTTTTCCGGGAACCTGAGGCAACATCAAACTCATCGGGGCGCGTATGCGACGCTGCGAAATTGGAGTGACCGGGGCTCAATGCGCGAGCGGGAATGGCGAGGGCGGTTGAGGCCGGCGCAAACAATGACCCCCTCCCCCCTCTCACACTCTCTCTCTCACACACACGCACCAGCAGCTGCAGTGCATAAAGAATCATGCCAACGCGAGCTTCCCTTTGAGCGCGCCTCGAAAATTCATAGCCCTCTTGAACTTCCCAAGCACTGTACGGGCGGGGGGCGCGGACGTGGAGAAGAAGCGTACCTTATCCTATACGGCCAGCGCGCACAGCCGTCAAAGCTCCGTTTATAAATATTCACGTCTCACCTTAGATCTTACTGCGCCGTCTCAAAGGCATCGCCTCCCACGTTTTCTCCCGGTCTCCTTATTCCGGATACACAGCAGAGGTGCACTGACCCTGTACGTAGCGAGATGCGATCGGCTCACATTTCCCGCAATGCCCGACGATACGAATGCTTCATTCTTCAGGGAAGGGATCAAACGGCTGAAAGCATGTGATGGCTTTCCCTCCCAGCACAATTTCACCTCCCACGTCACTGTGACGGCGGCGTGCAGAGTGACAACACCGGGCGTGACGGCGAAGAAGAAATATATATGACGCGCAATAAAACTTCACTTATTGCTAGCGCCCTGAGGCTGACAAGGTCGAAGAGAAGCGTAGTGATGGTTTGCACCGTTAGTCTTCAAGGCAATAAATTGTAAAATTGTACACGGGCACCATGGTCTTTCGGTACAGCTCGGCACCCTGCTTCAAGAAAGACGCTCGATACACGTTGACTTTGATTACGAGATGTCTTTAGGTGCACTAACTGTATACAGCAGAATTTTAATCGCAGACAGTTGACCGCCGACCGCGTTACAAATCGAGCGCGAGTACCGTGTCCGCGGAGACTCCAGCGCCCTGGCACCAGCTGCCAAAGCTTGAAAAAAAGAAAAAGAAAATAGCGGATTTGCACTCAGGAAACGCAAAAGCCCGCGCCTTTTCGATTCCACATATGTACCAATGAAGGCCACATTACAAGGGGAAGGGCGTCCAGGCAGGCAGTGCGTGCTCTTTGCCGTTTTTTTGTGCGCCAGCGGACTTGATTCGCGCTTGTAATAAAGGAAGCTACTACCTGTATATGTTTTTCATATGCCTTCTCCCACATCGTCACCTATCATGATTTTCTTTCTTCTCTCCTTCCCCTTCCCCAGTGCAGAGTTTCAGGCCAGATTTGAATTATTCCGGCCAACCTCTCTGCCTTTTCCTTTCAATAAATCCATTTATATATCTATTAAACACACTTCAGGCTACTTTATTTGAACATCTGCTCTAAAGCTTACATCGCATGTACGTGGCTTCATGCACGGGCAGAGTGACTAAGAAAGCGTTTATGTACAACTTTTCTACATAGATATGTATATTTTACGGAGGAGAACAGAACTGTTGATGGATACAATCCTCCCTCCCATAGATACCGTTTGTTCTCCAGAGTTCCCGACCTGGGAAAATGTAGTGCATTTCGTGCAGCCCCAATCCGAGAGACAAAAGGGATCACTCGAGGTGCCGCCTACTGTTGGAGGCGTTACCTGAATGTCCTCGCACATCTTCCTGTGGCTAGGGTCAACTTCGCTGGTGGCGATGGAGATCTTGTGCGCTCAGCTGATGGCGGAACCAATGTTAAACAAGCCTTTCGAATGTCGAATGTCGGGCCATCCCGACAAACAGTCCGGGTTTATATGAACCGCGGACAGGCGGGAGAGGAAGAAGAGGAGCAGTGCGCAGACGAACAACTAACGGTTCCCGTCTCTGAGTGGTTGTGGGGGCTGCAGCGTATTCCTAGCCCTGCGGGTCGGGTCCTGATCGGGTCGAGCCAGCCTAGCACTTGCTGTCAGATGGACTCAGCTCGACTCGACGGTCGTTTACGTTTCATCATGGGCGCTGTCATTTTGTGTAGGTGGCGCCATCTAGCGGATAAGTTAAGAACAACCGCCATGCTGGTATGTGCGGCCGCATCCACGGAACAGGAGGCATGTACAGCACACGGTCATTTCGGAGCTTTCGCATTTAAATTTTTGACGAACTACTTGACTGAACGAAAAAAAAAAAAGCTTTTCAACAGCAGTTGACCGGAACTTAGGCGCTTTATCGGGCCGACGGAGGACTGCAAGTCTGATTACAATTAATGTTTAACTTTTATGTGGTACAGAGAGGCGGTTGCGTAATACTAGCCGCGAGGGCGGTGAAACAAGCAATGCACGGCAGCTTTCGATCTACTTTTTATTTCTGTATGATTTCAAGAGACGGCCTACCGTAACAGTTTGAGCAGTGAAAGCAAGCGAATGTAACGGTTTCATGACATTCTTAGGAGAAATGCTAACGCGTTACATTTGTTGGGCCCACCGGTCATGCATATGCTCTGTTTACTTTTTAAGCGGTATACTGGGTGGAGTTCGCTGAACTACTTGGGTTTTATTCTAAGGGAACACTATCAATTTTGGATTCATTCAGTCAACTCTGGGTCACCATTGTTAGATAAGAGAAAAAAGAACGGCGCTCAAGGATTCGACTGGCTATTTGCGATTGAATTCCAGCATTGGCTGCACGAATCAACCATCGGTTCGCCGGTGCGCGCGGCGAGTGGCGTCGAGTGTCGTCGACGGCGGGAACTAGAAAGTCTGTGACTTTTGCCCTTCCCTGGTGCAGAGTAGGAGGCTAGCCGATCTCCCCGCTTTTCCGTTCAATAAACACGTTCATCCTTCCCACCCGTTCATCAGCTTACCTATCTATGATTAAAAAAATTTAAAACATGAGCGCTAATTGCAGAATTCAAATACATTCCATCACCTGCTGCATATGGCAGTGGAGCTGAATTTATTTGATGTTTCGCACCTCTTCATCTATGGCAGTAGACACTGTGACTCTGAGAGATAGGCCAATCTTGAAAAGATCTGCACAAAAAGCTTTGCATCGTAGCTTTTTTGTTGTCTTGCCGCTTGACTTTAACTGCTATTCGCATGCGTATCAGCGTTTTGGTAGGACAAACAACGCGTCCCACTGTGGTGTTAGCAAACACGCGAAGAACGCGCCGGCCATGGTCACAGTTGCATACAGACGGACGTCGGGAAATGCTGCACCAGAGGTCTGCTAAAGAAAAGTACGCTATCAGTGCCTATTTGCAAATGTGTACGAAGCCCTGCAGCTTGTGTTTTCTCATCTGCTCCGGCTTTGTTCAGTGCTTAGCGAACCAGTCTAGCCGAGAACAGGTCAAGGAACACTTTTCACTAACGCAGCTGGTAAGCCGTTCATTGTCCTCCTGAACGGCGTCGACTCCCGTCAAAACAACACGGCAAAAGACTTTCATCCAGTGTCAACCTCTCGCACACGGAACAAAGGAGCACAGCAATAATCCCAAAACGAAAAGCGCACTGCCAACGTTCATGAAGCAAAAGTGCTTGTTTTTATCGTTTTTCTCTTTCTCCTCTTTCCTTGCCCAAGCGCGAATGGCGACTGATTCGCGCTCTAATATATTTTCAAGCTGACGTACGGGCTGCGCTAACTACGGCGCAAAATGCCGCGACGTCCAGAAGCGGCTGTGCAGAACTCCCGTCTTCGCACCTCAAGTTCCTTCAGGTCAAGAGGATTAGCATGCCTTTTCGAAGACGCCCCACGAGTTGAATGGGCGTAACCGTCGTTAATAGACGGTTGGCGGAATCAGTACGCGCCACTTGTGCCTCTGTGTCACAGGGGCGAAGCGGGGCAAGTCGGACAAGCTGAACTCGCGCGTGACGGGAGAGACAGCCTGCCTGAAACCCGGCTTTCGGGAACAATGATGGCGCAAGCTACGTGGCGAAACCCAGATCGCGTAGTTCACTCTGGCGTCTTCTGCCACTGCCACTGCTGCAGGCGCCCCTAACGGTCCAGATGTCCCTCGGCAGCCATTTTCCAGCCGAGTGCTCTGGCGGCTCACAATAAGTGACCTTCGCTGTCGCCCGCGGAAAATGAAAAAAGAGCGGCTGCCCCTCCGAGGTCCCTCCCCCACCGTGCTGCACGGATCACAACACGCGTGCGAGCAACGGTGTCGTTCCGGGCGCTGGGTCGGCGCATATCGTAGCGAATTCCCCGCAGTCTCGTCCCAACGGGGAATCATTCAGCACGAGGTCGCGGCTCCCGGTGGGCGCTCGTCCCCCAGCGATGGCGCGGCATAGTGGACGCCCGCTGTGCGTGCGCCTGGTCGCAGCTGCGTTGCAACGCAGCCAGATCGCGTGCCGGGTGCCGCGGCCCTGGGCGGCCACCCCGCGCGGGCCGACGCTTCCGCCCAGGCGGAACCATTGTGCTGGGATGGCGGGACACCGCTACGCGCTGCTGCGGCTGGCTGGTCGCGCGCAGCGGCCTATCCGTAAATACCGCGAGGACGACGTCGGCGGAAGGCAGATAACAAAGGTAACAGGCGCGCACAACAATGACCGCGAGGACGCCGTAAACCATCAGCAGGCGCGCAAGAGGGCGCACAGTTGCGTCGCCCCGAACAGGGAGAGGAGGTGACAGAGCGGACCGTTTTCGAACGACCTTCCAGAGAAGGCTTTATTTACTTAGTTGCGCGCCCCCAACGGGTCCTCGCGCCAGGCACGTGCCCGAAAAGGGTCTTTTCGAAAACGCAAGGACACACGAACGGAGGGCGGCCGGCAGCCCAATGTGCGCGTACACACAGCGCTGCTGCGAGCGTTCATGCTCTCCGTGCGCGCCACGCTACGCGCTCTCTCTCAGCTAGACGAGCCGTCGCTCGTACTCCCGCCTGGGGCAACGAAGAGCGCCGTTTCGAGAGGGAAAACGGCGTCGCCAATGCGTCAGCGCACCCACCGTCCAATCAATCAGCGGAGACGAGAAGACCGCGCTATCGGCCGTGCACGGCGTCAGAGCATGTGGTGGACGCGGTTCGCTGGTGATGCTCTAGCATGTCGCAGACACGATAGAAAAGATAGAAAAGAAGGTGGGCGGGGGGAGGGGAGAGTCAACAAGCGTCGTAACAAAAATATGCACTGCTCATCTAAGCCAGAATGCTCCATCTTGTTCCATCAAGTATCCTGCACATGCGCCTTCCCTGCCACCTCAAAGCTCCCGGTCCCGGACATCGGCAGAGTACTCGAAATAACGGCGCACTGATAGTTCCGGTTCATCAGTTGCGTCTATACGGAGGGGTCAGATGAGTTAGGTAACGCTTCAAACTAGCCCGCCAAAAACGCCATAAGGCTGCCGGCCATTCGCGACGTTTAGTCACCCAGCGAGTCATGCGGGAAAGCGAAAGGAACAATATCCAGTATCGACTTGCCGCACCAAGTTTCGTTTCTCAGGTTTGCTATCCTTACAATACACCTTCGATAATAAACTGCAAAAGAAAATGAAAGAGGGTTGCTTTCCCGAAACTACCCGAATGCAGAATAAAAAGGGATGTCCAAAAGGAGTCCCGCAGTCACCCAATAGGGTACGAAATGAGCATTTTGGGAGTCTGAGGCTGGGGTTTCGGTTAACTGCATCAATTATTCGAGTAAACTTCATTCATTCATTCCTTATCATTCATTTCTTTATCAATAGAGTGAGGACTGGTTTCCGCACGAGTGGGGCAGCTTCACTGACCGGTATTTTCTTAACCAATCGACTTAATACATAAACCTGGAGAACGCCGGTCCGTTCAATTACCCGTCAAAGCCCTCCTTGCTGCGCCACTCTGGGCGCGCTCGGCCGCGCAGTGCACACAACAGCGACACAGCGCTACAGCGGCGCCCCGTAGGCGACGCTAACAAGCTTCTGCTTGAAAGGACCACCCCCTCCGTCAGGATAAACAAGTGCGCGCACGGCTCCGCGCAAGTGGGCCACGCCAGAAAGGTGCGTCGCGCAGAAGGCGACCCAGTCGAAAGACCAGGCGATCAGTAAGAACACGAGAACAAGGCTGCCCCAACCAACAGAGAGCAGAGCAGCAACTTATCTCTTTGCCTTCCGCACTTGTCAGCCACAAATGTGGCGAAGCTGTACCGCACCACCTGCTTCCAAAGCGCGTCCACTCAGAAGTTAATCGCATCAACATTATCTGTGGAGGCGAATGAAGAGACACTGTGCCAAAGTCAGCTTCGTAGGTACCACCCCCATAGATGAGCAGAGTGGAGATGGGCACAGTGGCCGCACAGGGGCACCCCGACCGATAGCGCCATTGGGAGTGGCGCACGGTACTGTGTTCGCTATGGTCGGTGCACCGCGCGAATCCATCATCGGCGAGGAGACGGCATCCGCAAATGAACAAGCAGCAACCCTGTATTTAATTTATTTTTTTTTTTTTTGTTCACGTTCGTCTGCGGCGAACCCGCACGCGGGCAGGCATGATCACTCGCGGACTCCGGGCGGCGCATTCATCTCCCGAACATTTCTCAACACGGTCACGCTGGCATCGGGACTGTCTAGGGCGTCATAAAGCGCTGCGTCCTGGGATTATCTTTGGTGGAAAAGAGTTGGCCAGAGAGTACGGCCGAAAGCCAAAACGTGCACGCGAACACACCCACCAAGACCTTTCAGAGGCGAAGCCGACATGTGCCACATGCATACATACTGCACACGAGAAAACCCCCAGCCGCGGCGGTGCAGTGGTTACGGCTGTGCCCAGGGAATGCAGGATCGAATCTCGACCGTGGCGCCCCCTTTCCGATGGGGGCGAAAATCAAGCACCCATGTGCTGTGCGATCTTCTGCGCCTTGGGTGGTCGAAATTTCCGGAGCCTGTCACCACATCTCCCATAGCCTTAGTCGCTTTGAAATGTTAAACTCCATAAACCAATCAGCCCATGCACACCAGAAAACTACACCGTCGCTACCAGAGACGCAACACCTCGGCTCTCGTTGGGTGGACCGAGCCGCTCGTGAGTCATGGCGCAGTAATACAGACGACAGACCTGCCTGCTAGACAGACAATGCGGTGAACGAGAAAATGGACAGCCGCATTCGCGCGGACTTGCAACCCCAAATTTCGACGGTCATCGGAAGCGCTCGCACGCGCACAAATATATAGTAAGTTAGGATACTTGAGACACGCTCTTCTGCACAGCAAGCAAGCCGCGCACCAGGAGAATCGCACAGCTGTCGCATATGCATGCGCGCAAAAACTGTTTTCCGCGCACGCGTACACAGTGGTAAGACACCCGACTACTAGATCCCGACCGCCGGCGGCTGCGTTTTGATGGAGGCAACGGAGAGGCGTCCATGTGCTGTGCGATGTCAGCGCACGTTAAAGATCCCCAGGTGGTCGAAATTACTCCGTAGCCCTCCACAACCGGCTCCTCTTTCTCTCTTTCCAATTTCACCCCACCTTCCTCCCTTCCCTTACGGCGCGGTTCAGGTGAACCAATTATTTGATTTTTTGAAGGGAAAGCTTCATTACGCTACCTCGGACAGCTGTCGCCGACCTTGAAGTTTTCACCTTCAAGTCGCAGACCTTGAAGTTCTCACCTTCAAGCTTTCATGGGAAGTGGTGAAGGGTGGAACGCCGCTTGCGGAGGGGACTAGCCTGCCGCCGAATTTTTATCTGTTGTAGGCCGTAATTGCACCCACCACCGCTTAGGTGGTGGACGACGGCTGTTTCTTCTCTACTTTCTTCTGTCCGCACGAGGCAGCGGAGGTGGCTCAGCTACAGAGCCAGTAGCACGCCCGTGCATCTCCTTTTCCTTCTTCCTACAGCCACAACAACTTTTCACCTTCAGATACAGCGTCTTTCCTTTCTCACAAACCAATTTACAATTGAAGCTAGTTTACCACGCTAGGTAGAGCCGGTCTTCGAGTGGCACTAAATTTGTCCTTCAAGTTACCTTGACTTAATTCAGTGTGGGTGTCTGATTTCGTGGTGTCCACCCAAAGTATTTTGCGCTTTTCTTTCCCCGAAACCTAATTAAAGTACCGAAGTACTCGAGTTCGGTTCCAACCGCCGGCGGCTGCGTTTCGATGGAAGCAAGCGAAGAGGCGTCCGTGTGCTGTGTTGCTGCGACTGCAGGAGGAATGAAAATAAAATCCACGCGCCTACTACTGGCTCTGTAGCTGAGCCCTCCGCTGCCTCGTGCGGACACAGGAGAAAGAAGGAAGAAATAAAAAGACGAAGGAGAGTGAGACGCGCGTCGCAACAGCCGTCGTCCGCCACCGAAGCGGTGGCGGGTGCAATGACGGCCTACAACAGGTACAATCACCGGTACAATCAGAGGGAGCGCGGGGGGGCGGACTCCCGAAACTGCATTGTTTCGGTTCGATCTGCCCCGTAGGCCATAAAACCTGGCGTTGTCGGCGTTACTCCAAAGGCCACGCAGACACGTCAGCCTACAGCTTGGACAAAAAGCGAGGATTATATATGTTAAGCGGTCTGTGACATGTATATGACCGGATAGTTGACGACTGCGTGCTAATGTGCGAGACAATAGAACACGCATTAAAGGGTTAGTCATGAAGCGAGTCGAAAGCGCACGAAAACGACGATCCGGAATGGCGGAACCACAGCCGGGTAGCCGCTGATGCTTTCGCGCCACATAAAGGCGTAGCTTCCGTTCATTTCTTGCTATTCTTATCTGTCTACGTTACAGAAACCTCCTCAGAAGCTTTCGCTTCGTTATTTCCCTTAATTGTTTCGTGCATTTTTCTTTGGGATTTCTAGCATATGCTGGCGACTCCGAGATTTTGTGCGACACAAGGCCCGTATCAACCCGTATGCCTCCTTTCTTTAGAAAGGAACAGCGCCGTCATCATCTGCCGTGTTCAGACCAGGCTTACGAGTTCAATAACGAAACTGAAAGCAGCCAGCGCAGCAGCTTACATGGCGGTGCTTTGCGGGAAGACGTGCACGCAGCACGGCCCAACAAGCAGTGCCCACGCGGCGAACGCCACGCGCAGACGCAGACTGCCCGCTGTTGAGTGCCGGGCACTATGCCTTCCCGCGCGAAGAAGGGCGCCACGGCACTGCGGACTCGTGCATGTGCGCTCGCGTTGTGCGAGCCGGCGGTTGTTCCGGATCCAGTGCGTCACGGGTGAACGCCGACGGGGCGCTGAAAGCCGCCCGCAGGCACACTGACGACCAAGGCGGCCGCGCGGTTGCAACTGCGTCTCCATCACTCCCCCCTTCCTCCTCGAGACACTCGCGGATGAGCCCCAGACGGATGACATATTGCCCAGCATGTAAATGGACGCGTAAAGAGCGCAATCTGCACTTAGATACATCTGACACGTGCGTCCGCGCAAACAGGGCAACGACACCATCGGGGGAGCCGAGCGCCTCGACAACGTGCATCCCTGCGGACTCGAACACGCATGGGAGAGACACTGCGCGGGCTTTGCACATTTTGAGAGGCGGAACACGGCTCCGCGGCGTAAAACAAAGCACTACGTACTTCTCTGCGCATTGCCATAGGAGCTTGATTCGCGACGAAATCGTGACTGTTTTGTGCGCTCATCAAGCTCAAGTCACACTGTGCACGTTCCAGTGGACGAGCGCCAACTACGCGATCAATAAGGCAATTTCCGGCTCAGTCATTACAAAAACCGAACCTAGAGTGGTTGCCACGCTATGCGACCATTTGCAAGGACCAGGCCAACGGTCTCTGCCAGTTGGGGCAGTATTTTAAGAATATCTTCACATATAATGTCCCGCCTTTCCCCACTGCTTAGCTCCGCCTGAGATAAAAACCGGGCACCCGATCAATAAATAGTCCCCGCTGTCACACATGTCGGCTGTGAATGACGAAAATGCGAAAGATTGAATCAGGAAAAGAACAGTCACAAAATATGGTTCTTAATCTACTCACTCAAATAGATAGACAGAAAATGATTAGCATCCCCTTTTTAATGAGATGGCAATATGTGTCAGCTATAGCTCGTTATACGCTTAGTGCTAAATATTTTACTGCGTAAGCAATAGCACTCCAGGTCTCAGCCCCTTCGCGTAGCCACGGCCGGTAACCACGGTGACTTTAGAACAACTGCAGATCGGCTCCCAGCTCAACCCGTCGCGTAAGAAAAAGATGAGGAAGAAGCAGGGGAAGAGGAGGAAGAAGAAGAAGCTACGTCGGCCTTGCGTACGCAACCTACAGGGTTTAACTAAAGCTAAACCCCAGCTAATATTTTTTCTTAGACAAGCTGATTATTTCGCCGGCACGGTCCACAACTATTCTCGACTTTTTACACGAATCCTCAAGTCGACTCTTACTTGCTTCCACTGTTTCATAATTGAGCATGCCATCACTGTACCAAAAGCCTAGCGCTTCTAGAATCCCTGCATTCCCAACAGGAAGACACGCGTTCGCTCGCTCGCTTGGATGTCGCGTACCAACAGCGAACATCGATGACGTCCCGACGTCTGTTTCGCACATCTTTTGCAAGTAAACCAAACCAGCACTCGCACACGCCAACACCACTTGCTGAGATGCGCGCTGCGAACTTCGAAAGCGACTTAAGAAGAGGCGGAATCGCTTCCTGATGCGAGCTGGCAGCTGCGCTAGCAGACTAAACGTCCGTCTCAAGTGCACGAGTGCGCGCGCGCGAACGAGTGCAATTCAAATGCCACGATGGCCACCACGCAGGTCCCACTAGACGCAGCTTTGGTCGAACTCGCGAGGGCCGCTTGATTGAGACGTGTCCGCGTAGGGACCTCGACCGCCACGCTCCAGCGAGGAAGAGCGGAGGAGCCGACGTCGGCGACACGCCCCGACACAGCATCTCCGCGTGCTTACGCCGCGCAGAAAGCCGCCCATTTTCACCGTGTTTGCTCGCGCCAATCGCTTGTTTGCTCGGTCGTCGCCGCGCAAGAAGCGCAGAACGCGCCCCGCGCGCGCCCGCCTATCCGGCCCAGAGTACAAACGAAAAGAGAACTCACAAAACAAAAGGAAAAGCGGCCCGAAGGCACATAACTACCTGCCGCCGCGAAGAAAAGAAGGCGACGGTGTTAATGGAAGGGAAAGAGCCAGGCCATCGAGCCAGCAGCAAGCAGCCACGGAAGGAGAAAGTGCACAATGCGAAGCGGGGGCTGGCGGAGCCCTTCCCAACGAGAGCGACACCCACGCAGTGTCGAACGCACAGCCCCGAGAACATGGGATTCGAGGGACGCGCGCATATGTGCGCGGCGCATCCGTTGCCGCTGGCCCGGTTGACTGCACTAGACATTTTATATAAGCAGCTCGCGATTTAAGTCCTGAAGCTCATAAAGTTTTTCCTCCTCCTCCTCCCGAGAGCGCACAGTTGCATGTCCGCCTCAACGCACATTCTACTCGCAGCCTCTCTGTGCAGGTGCTACTTGCTGGCCAGCAACCCAAAGGGTACGCCCAATTATATTAACGCGAAGCCTTCAGGAGCACGTGCGAATAAAAATCCGGCGGCCTCCATCGGAAATTACGATTCGAGATTCAGAAAATCAACTTAGAAAAAAAAAAAAAAACGGGAAGGGTCCAAATGAAGTAAACCAAACTCGGCAACCAGGTTCTTGCAATGGGGGTGCTCAAGAAAATATATAACTAGTTCAATAAAAAAAAAAAAAAAAAAAAAAAAACGATGCAATTTCAGGTGTTGAGGGTTGGAAATGCTACACCCAAGCCACGAAGACTCCTTGTTTCAATCGCAGTAGCTCATTTGATAAAAGATAGGACCCTCCAAAACCATTGGAGCTGAAGTAAGGCAAGCTACTCATATATAGACCCCGCAGACATGCTCGTAAAGATTGGTAAAAGAGGGGTACTTTATATCAATGTCGGATGAATGGCATTTCACATAATATGGCAGATTCCGGCTGCACGCTAAGGAGTACATGTGCACGGTAAAATATTAAACGGGGAAGCGCACACTGCTCCGCCTTTAAGGTATATGGCGCGACATTGGGGTTTCCCTTGCGGATTCTCATTGGCGTTCATGTACCTTGCCACTCACTTAATTCCTAATGCCTTAGTTTGTGCCTATATCATTTCACACACACGCGCACACACGCACGCACGCACACCGCGCACTAACCTAAAGTCATAAGCTCCCACATAACGTGAAATACCACCCAATATAAATATCCGCTTTAAACAAGCCTTACTAACGTGTCTGCGTGGTCTATAGACCAACACCGATCTGTGACGTAGGCAAGATGCGGCGGCGCTGCTGTCGCCAGGGTGGGCTGACTGTGGGTGAAAAGTAGGCCTAGCAGCCCATGGGAATACATGAAACCAAAATATTTCGAACCAGTTTTCTGTGTTCACAGTGCGCTTATGATGTCATCATTCGGTGCAGAGTAACTATGAACACCGCAGAACCCGTTGTGAAATTAAGAAACCTACAATTACTGAGGCGGAGTATTTTTAAAACACCGCGAAACGTATGGGGGTATCTCATTCGAGTTAGGCATATATTTACCCGAGTGCAACTCTAGCAGTAAGGTGGTGGTCATACCAACAGCACAGGCTAAACGCATTCCCCCTCATTTTTACTGCCCTATACAACTGCATCAATCTCATGGCCCGGATCTGCGGTCACTACATGCCCTATACGTTCCCTTACAGTATTCGGTGCCTGGCGGCTTTCGAAAATTGTTGTTAGCTTTCAGGAATACTGTCAAATCCGCAGACACGCGCTGCAGTACCTCCCCGATTTATTCAGCAGCGATGTTTTCCTGCCTGTGCCTGTGTTTTCGCGGGCCTCAGTTCGGTCATAACATGGTATTCACCAAAGGAGGTATCCGCCTGCTCGCGCAAGCCAACAACAATGGGCCACTACAGGAAGAGCGACCACATCTTCCTCTTCCATATAAGCTGACAGCCTTTAGGCAACTTTCAGCAGACGTTTTATTTTTCTTTTGTCGTTTTTTTCGATTTTGTCGCATGAATTATGCCCGTGTTTGTCGTGATTATATACATATGCGATTCATGCTTCAGCCATGAGACGGGTTTAAGGCTAATTAAAGCAGCTCTGCACTCCCCTCTCCTCTTCAATTGCATCACAAAACTTGAGTATTTTATGGAAATCAATCGGTCGACCATTGAACGAGAGCGCAGGCATTACAGAGGAGAAACTATTGCCTCGTTTCACAACGACTCGCACCACAAAGAATATCGCCATGCAAGAGCATAATAAGCTTTCATTCGGATGAAAAAGAATTGACTTCGGCACGAATGGCGCTTGGCGAATCAGAGCCACACGCCGGCAGCGCGAGGTTCCAAGGAATAGTAGAACTGGGACCTATGCAGGCTACAACATCGAGCGCTGAGTAGCTAGCCATTACGCTAGCCCTACGCACAGCCCTTTACCGCTCGATGCCCAACTAGGCGACACTGATCGCATTGGCCACGGTTTCACACTCGCCCCCGCCCCGGCCACTTACTCAGTCGAGACGGCGCGCTTCGTCTTTTGAAAGCCCTTCTTCCTAAACGCAGCGACGTCGCTCGACCAGACGGACTCGGCGATTGCGACACGTCCTAGCCGTAAAGCACTTCTCACGCGCAGCTCCGCCCCGCCTCTAGCCGCCGAGCTGGGAGGACGGAGAGCAAAGGAAAGGAACACCTCCTGCTGCGGCGCGGCCATCACATTTCCAATGGCTCAGTAGCGCGTCACGCGGACAGCGGGTGTCGAAACAGTGAAGTAGGAGATTCCCGGTACTCCTTACGGAAGAGTTGATCTTGCCGCCAACAACGAGGCTGATGCACAAACCAGAAAACACTTTCGCAGTGTCCTATTCAGTGAAGGAGAGAGAGAGAGAAAGAGAGAAGTTGCGGCTAAATGAAAACGGTGGAGTCTCCTTAGAACATTAGGAACAATAATTTGACCACATATATTATTTACGGGCAACGGAAATGCTGCAAAGTGGAATGTTCAGGCTTCCTCGGAGCTCGTCTCCCATCAGTGACACTTCGTGCTTCAGAGACGAGGGACATAACAAGTCCGTGCGCGGTAGCACGGAGACAATCCCCGCACCCACAGAAACCCCCTCGACGACACCTCCCTGCCCCCCCCCCCCCCCCCTCTACACAAACACACACGTACACACCCCGTCTTTTTATCACCACAGACAAGGCGACAGAGGTTCGCGACCTGAGAAGCGTGAACACTGCAATCTGGGAGCCAGGTCACGTGCTCAGTGACGTCTTTAAAGGCTGCGGGGGCCTGAAGCAGCTTCGCAAAGACGTCGCCGGCCTCTAGACGGTCCGCACGCGCCCGAAGCGCAGGGCGACAGCTCCGGCTGACGGTTGACGACCACACGTTGGTCCAGACAACACTGGTGACGGCGAAGCAAATGAAAAGCCGAACTCGTGTAAGGTACGGGGCAGCATCCGCCGACGGTGGTGGTGGCGACCTTGTGCCAAGGGTTCAGCGCGCCCGAGCAAGCGCAGCTCTCCCACCAGCCTGCACTGGCTCCGACGGAGCAGAGCCCGCCGACGCATGTCGTTATCGGGCCCGCGGTGCGACGACCAAGCTTGGCGCATGCTAATGTGCGCTGCTCCGAGAAGAAGGTGGAGAAGAGCGCGAAGCCCAGCAGTAGTAAGCCCTCTAGAAAAGACGAGAGGGGGGGGGGGGGGGGGTGCTTCCTCGGCGGAGAAATTATACTGCCTTATGTTTATGCAGGCTCCACCGGCCTAATGCGAACAAGCGATGCCCCCGCGCGAACAACCTGCGCGCGCCGTGGAATGCACCACGCGCCGCCAGCCCAGACGCGCATGGCGTGCTTTTCTGCACAGACCAGCCAGCTAGACACCATCGGCATGCCCCTTCTTCCACACGCCAGCACGGGAAAAAGGTCGCGGACACCGCCTCTCGGACGGGAGGCCGGCAGACAATATACGCCGTGCAACATTGGCCTAGGAATCAGAAGTGTAGCCTGTAGAGGTCAAACGATTAGAAAAAAGAACGCTAGCGTCCGCTGCGGTGCTATCGATTATACCTCAATCATGTTTCAAACATCCTATTTTGTTTCGGGTTCTATTTTGTCTTCTTTCGACTTCAGCGGAAACTAAAGCGCTGTAGTGAAAAGTTTCCGGTAGTATGCAGTGTATACGTTCTGCCCCTCTACCCCCAACGCTGCTTCCTTTTTTTTTTTTTTTTTTCGGTCATCGCTCTGTCCCAGCGACTGCTTGCAATTTTTGCGGCCAGCGCGCGCACACACATAAAGGTAGCTAATTAGTCCCTAGTAATTAACTTTGCTGAACAAAAGATACTGCAGCAACTCTGAACAGCTTTTAGTTGGTTTCGCTGGAGCTACCATTCACCGTAATTTTTAAATTACACCTCCTTTACACCTGGTAGCCTATACACATTGGGATGCAGATGGTGAAAGGCAAGGAGGTCTCAGCTGACTCAGTTTTAGCTCGTCAGCAGGTACGAGGACGCGGTGGTGCGGGAACACGTTTAACGCAGGGCTATTGCGCGCCCAGAGAGGTACCGTGGAACCATTTCGTCACCAGTGCATGGGACACACGTGCGAGGGGGCGGCAGAGCGACGCGCGAGGCTTTACGAGCAGCTGGCCCACCACGCGTGGCTCCACGTACCCCCCCCCCCCCCCCTTAAGCTACACGCACACACACGCAGTATCTTGGCTTCTCGACACACACACACACAGCGCCTGCGCACAGCGTGGGCGCGGACATCATGCAAATTGCCCAGTCGCGACGGATAACTCCGCGCCTGGGTCGCGGTACAAAACCAACTGGTGTCCACAAATTTGTTTATACCGCGGCGCGTGCGCGTCGAACGCCCGCGCAGCTCTGTAAGATGCGCCCGCAATGTCGACAGAAAACGCACCGCGGTCATTCCGATTTTTCTCGCGTTGTTGCTGTGCTCGGTAAGATTATCCATTATTAAAAAAAAAAAAATGAAAAATAGTACGGCGAATAAAAGTTGCATTTTCAAAACAATGGTTGATTCAATCGAATGATCGCGGTGATCGGTATAGACGCAGGACGAAGAGCACCTTGCGTCTTCGCATGCTCGACCGGCGACAAGTTGCTGGTTGGGGTAGCAAGCTTCCATCTTGTTCAGGACGGAAAACTTAATACGTGGCATTTCAGCAAACATTTCGAGAGCACTGTGGAATCTACACTGCAGAAATGCAAAAGCCTTAGCGTTGCTGGTGCACACGGTGGATCGCTTTTTCTCTCCTTATCAACTAAAGCACCGTAATTATCATCGCTAATGTCATCACTGTCATTATCATTAATTGCAGTGTCATTGTCATCGTTAATATGTCATCCCCACGGTAGACAAGGAGAATTATGATGCGCGTTTCATGATCCCAAGCGTGGCGCAGTTGGTTAATGCGCTCGGCTGGGGATCCCAGGAATGGAGGTTCGATTCCCTGTGCAGATAGGATTCTTAATTAATTACTGACCAATTAATGTTATGATATCATCACTGCTAAATTACTGAGTTACGTCGATGACGATCAGTTTGACTAGACTCCTGCTGACTAAATTTTCAAAATTGCCGCCTAACCGCGTGTGACGTCACATTAGCTATAGCGTGACGGAAGTGTGTGACTGAATCGTGGCCGACAGTATGAGCCGCTAAAGGCTTTCGCCTTTAAAGGCGATTTAGACACAGCCATGACTGGCTGTGCTCTCCCCTGTTCTTTGTTTGCGGCCCCTTTTAGCACCTTCGGGGACGCGTCAGCACTATCTGGTGCTTTCGCTAAATTTCATCCGATCGCAGTGCATATCGGAAGGTGCATGCAACTGGGCAGAAGTCTCGCATCATCTATGCCCATGTGAATTTGCATCCGAGTCAGGGAACGAGCCGAAACCGCTTGCGCGCACACTGCGAAGATTCGGGCGCGAATCGGGTTTCCGTAGCAGAAACGTAATCGCCTTTTGCCAACCATCAGTAGAGAGATCAGAAGGCCTTCACTGAAATAAATGAGCCTAGACTCACTTGGGTCCCTGGACCACCGCACGGTCCCACGCGACGTCAAAACGTAAAAAGATCAGTTTGTTTATGACGTCGGCATAATCTCCAGTCCTCAAAGCTTGACATGGCGGGCCGTCCCAGCGGTTGCGGGTCAACAGGGAAGCCGGAAAGGATGTAGGAGCGTGAGGGCCGCCGCACGAAAAGGAAAGGAGTCGCCTCCGGGGGACCGACCAGGAGTGGGCGAAAGTCCGAGGGTACAAACGTGGCATTTGCGGGAGCTGTGCAATGGTGTGCGTCCATTTCCTCGAGAAGTCCAGGTCGAGGCTCTTCTGAGCCCGGCAAATTAAACCCCGGTCCATTTTATCGGCAATCTCGAGATTCAGAGTGAGCCGGTACCAACAAGAGCTCTACCGTAGGTGGAAAATTTGGTTGTGGGGTACGTGGGAGACTCCTCGAGACCGACTGCGCTGTAACGTGAGTTTGGAGAAATAATCCCAATATGGCCCCAAAGCTGCTGACAGGGTCCGAATATACAGGCATATAACCTAAGTAAAGGTGAGCATTCTTCGACTATAGTCCTAACTTTAAAATAAGTACGCACGCCACGACCGAGCTAGAGAGCTCTAGTTTTGTTCATCGGAGAGGTTGTATTCTTGAGAGAGTTTGTATATATGGGATATAACGCTAAGCGAGGAAATATCTTCTTTTTTTTTTAAGAAATTAACAGACTCTTCTCACGTATATCAACGTCACTCGTGCTCCAATCCTGCTGTTCAAGAGCCCGCTTCGCTAAGAGCGCTCTATACTTCTGTCTTGACAGTGTTGTGACCGGGGTTCCGGCCGAGGCGGCCAACCCTTCGGGATGAAGACGGGCTGCCTTTCGGGCATTAACCCCCTTGGCACTTAAAGCGGCAACAGCGAGAAACCTGGACGCCGGCAAGCGACCCCCGTCAAGGGCAGCGAGGCGGTGGCGACGGCGGCAGAGTGACCTTTGTTTCCGGCTGCGGCGACAACCCTTCCCGCCTCCCCTCCTTCGGGATAGAGACGAGTTGCCTTTCGAGCCTTAATCCCATTGGCGCCACGGCGGCGACGACAGGGAACCTATCCTTGTGCTGAATGGGTAAGAGGCGCGTCGCCGAGCAGCATTGACCCCGCTCGCCGAATTCTCGAGGCAAGCGGGTGACCTCCTTGGAATTACGCAGGGGAAATGACCGCTGCGAGCGGGCGACTTCTCGGACTGTTTCGCCTTGGTGCGAAAACTCCATCACCCACACAAGATCGTCATCGACACCAGAGTAGTTTGCCCTTGCCACTGAAAGATGTGAGAGGAGGTTCGAGCACCACCCTCGGCAGTGGGCCTCCAGTGACCTTTTGTGCCTCAGTGATTGGACTGCACCGACTGAACTTGGTTTCCCCAGCTAGGGAAGTCGGGACAACCGACCGTATTTAAGCGGTGGAAATTGTCTCCACTGAGAGCTCCGTTTTCTTCCTCATACCTTTAAATATTTTGTCATGTAAACAGTGTATAAAACGTTCTTCGTTGCCTGTCCTCCCTGGCTGCTCCTGGTCCTTCGTCTCTGCTCCCCCATGGTCCCACTGTGGTGAAGCCTGGGCCCCCGACCCCCAATCACATCAACAGATGAACGCTCCGCTCCGACTCGGGTTGCTCCTGCTGTTAGCGAAAATTCGGAAGAGAGAGAGATAACTTTTATTTGCACCCGTCAAGAATGACGGGGAAGAAAGCTTTAGCCTAAACGCCCATTCATTCCCCTAACCGTCAGCAGGGATCCCTTGGGACTCGGCGGCGGTAAGGGCGAGACGGATGACTTTGCGTTGTTCTTCTGCTTCGTGATTGAGTGATAAGGTCTCCCAGGATTCTACATTTCAATTCGGATCGTTTTAAAATGGGCAGGCCCAGACAGTGTGGACTAGATCTGCTACGCTATTGCAGTGAGCACATCAAGGATTAAAGACTTCCGGATGCCATCTACTGTACAACTGAGGCTATGGAAACACCCTGGTTTGCAATTTCCTCCACATGATTTCTTCTTTTCTGCTGAACAGTTCATCCGCTGCTGGATAGGTCTTACGCCCGAGCTTGTGATGAGAAATGATTTCAGCGAACGTTATGAGTTCGTCACCAGAAGGGAGGGATTCCTCGCGTGTAGGCGGCGATCGTCCGGAAAGTGAGCCTTCGGGTGATCGCGTGCGCCTTCTCGTTCCCCTCAAGGCCCTGACGAGCCGGGCACTTGCACTTCTTTCAGAATTTTGGCGGCTGCAGCAGAGATTATGCCCAAATCGCAATTCCTAATGGCTGCCGCTATCACTCTCGTACCCTTTTGTGTAATTGCTAGAGCAATGGCAACTTCTGCCTCAGTTGAACTTGTGTTTTTAACGGTGCAGCACAAGACCAGGTCTCCACTCCCACGAACCACTACCGCTGTGTGTGCTGCTCTGCTATCTATCATATTCGGCAGCGTCCGTGTAGAGCACATCGGATCTACCTTCAAATCTGACTTGTAGGGCCCACAGCCCTATCTTTGCGTCTACCGTCGTAAAATACTGGATGCATGTTCTTTGGCAGCAGTGGAATTTTGAGTATATTCCTATAGTTGCTTTAGGCCTGAGTAAAAGCATCCAATGCACCCATTTCGTTCGCCACGAGCGGCGCGCGCTGAACTTTCGTTTGTTTGGTTTGCCTGTTATCGCGCTGCGGCCAGTGAAACATAGCGTATAGACAAGCGTCAGCCCGTGACGTCAGTGGAGATGCGGCGGCGCTGGTGACAGCAGTGACTTTCGTGGTGTAGGCAAAAGCGCGCGCCGTCTGCATTGGATGCGCGGCGCTTGCCGTGTTTTCGGGCATAATTCCCAATATTTCTGCAAACTATGGTGCGGTTGATTGCGCCACGAGGCACAAAAAACAAAATGGCACTTGTTTCAACATGTTTCTTGCGGTCGGATAAAGATGAGAGCGAAGGGCAGCGGCGTTGAGCGCGACAAGTAGACTCTTCGATGACGGATTGTCTTCGCGGCTAACGTGCGTTGCAGTTCTGCACTGAAACTAGGTCAGTTTGCAACCCTTAACTATCGTTATAGCTTTTCGGCGGCACGACGAATAGCGCAAGAACAAACGCTTGCAGCTCGTGCCCGTTTTGTTGTACATACTATCAAGTCATAACAATTGTTTAGACGCGATATTCCATTTGCGTATTATCACGCAGGGAGGTTGCACTGTGAGTTCCATCCACCTGCAATACTGCCCGTGCATACGTTCACACAAAAAAGGACACAAAAACTGCGGCGACGTTAACTGCAATTACCTTGAGCAGTCACTTAAGCGCTATATTGCCGAAATTAAAGGGCCGGACTTGTGAAGATAGCTTTTCTCTCTCTTTTTACTTTCGCGAGTTTCAACGAGTGACTGTTGTTCTAGAAAGCGAGTAAACATCGTTAGGATCCGGGCAGCCACGCAGCGTTATTTCTCATATTCTTAAATTTTCTCTTTGAAGGTCATCAAGGTCCTGACGAACGAATTAAATGTACAATCTAGCTCTGATCGAGCAGGATATTTAAGTATATATGATAATGGAATTTAATGTGCCAAAGTGGAATGGGCTATGAGGGGTGCAAATAAGCGAAATAAAATGACCCGCATTTGAACAAAAATTTCTAAGTATATTTAAAAAAGGTCAGTAGATCGCGCAAATTTCGCTCCAAGCGATCGTGAAGAACGTTGCATCTGCACTCATGCGCGTCTCCTATAGAGCAAAGAGAACAAAATGAGAGCATTTTTACGGGCCTTCATGTGTATATTAATCTGTGAATGACCTTGGCTACGTCTGTAAGATGACACGGACGTCAAAAACGTCCTCTGTTATCCAGCAGGCTAAAACAAGTTCGCAGCGCACTCGGCGAATCTGTTACAAAGAACTAAAAGATTGAGTTCTTATTAAATATGAAATTCTATGACTAAGTTGCCGGTACAGTGAGCTAGAAATGTGATTTCTAGTTCACTATAGTTGCCGATAATATTGTTTTTTAGAGTGAAAGTGTTCGAAGCAGCTGCAGAAAGCCAGTCGAAAGAGTCGTCATATAAAAACATATTTCCAGTCATTCATATCGTCGTCCTCCTTGGATGCGCTAGGAATAGAACCGGCAGTTGAACAGTGTTGACTATTAGTCTTTCTTATGCATTGCGCTTTCTCGTTTTTATTTAATCGAACCCCTCACTGCAACTAGTCGCCAACGTACCGTAGCCGCGCGCGCGCTGTTGAGGCCACGGAGAAGGAAGCCAATGCAGCGCTCTTCGCCATGTAATTCCAGCAGTAATCGGCTGATAGCGGGCTGAACTACTCTCCAGGAATAAGCTTAACTTATTTCTACGCAGAAGCTAACGATTCAGAATATTCGCACGCGCGAACTGGTTTCGAAGGCTGCGTCGCTTGGCGCAGTGCAGGCACGCTGTGTTTTTGCCTACACCCCTTGTCGCTGCCGATCGCAGCGCCACCTTTGTTTACAAACATGACGCTTGTCTATACCGCATATCGTACACGTTGCGGTAAGCAAGGAGGAGAAAGAATGGGGAGAGAGCGGATGGCAGATAGCCCGCGCAGTGCAGCTCGAAGCACAAGCACACGCGGGCTCTGCAACACAAATCAGTACAGCGTGAGTGCATCGGCCCAAGCTTCACGTGCCGGGTTCCGTGGAAAAAGCGCGGCGCAGACGCAACATCCTCTCTCAACTGCAGCGCATTCAAGCGCACAGGCCAACGAAACAAAGCGAATGACGCCCTGAATGATCGTGTGCATGGACAGATCGAACTACTGTGCACGTGCAGAGAGCGCCCATCTACGCACCTATAGAGCACGCACATTTCAGCACTCGTTGGCGCACATATACGCTTAATAAGGTGCCTCGCCGCGACGGCGCAGCGGTTAAGGCGCACGACGGAGTGCCTGGGTTCGAACCCGACCGCCGACACCAGCGTTTCGTTGGAGGCAAAACGAGGAAGCGTCCGTAAGCTGTGCGATGTCAGTGGACGTTAAAGATCCCCAAGTGGTCGAAATTACTCCGAAACCACCCACTACGACCCTTTTCCTCTCTTTTTATCTTCACTCCCCCCTTCCTCTCTTCCCTTACAGGGCGCGGTTCAGGTGTCCATGGAAAAAAATGCGACTGATACTGTGCCTTTCGTTTTCTATAAACCAATTATTATTATTATTATTATTATTATTAACCAGGAAGAGTACAGATGGCAAAAATTCCTTCGCAAGACTGTACTTTTTCACTCCGGCCCTTTACCGCTACACAATTTTACAAACAAGACATCGTATGCGCTTTTCTTTAATTTTTTTTTTTTTTTCGGAGATGCGTTATCAAGCCGCAGCGGTCTTAGCCCGAGGCAAGTGTCGGATTTTTGCTGAGCTCAGCGCCGAAAGTGGCCGCAAAGCGTGCCGCAAGAGGGCCAACATGGCAGCACGACTCTGCAGTGGAACTCAGCACCAGTACCAGGAGCCATGTGCAACATGGAATCGGCGGATGGCGCCATTTTAAACATTAGAAAATAGAAAGAAAGGAGCCTAATGTGAAATTTCAGCATCCCTTACCTGATTTGCAAAAAATGAAAAGAAAAAAAAAAAAACCACTGCAAAGGAAGTGAAGAGGTTCAGCTATTTCGATCACAATTACGGATTATCCGAAGAGGAACTCCAGTTTTCCATCTCTGGCCGGACGTACAAAAAATCCCAGCGCGAGTTAGGTGCAGAAAAGAAAAAGGAAGCCAATTAGGATATGGACACGCGCGCAGTCGTCGGTGTAAAGTAAACACGGTTCGATTTACCCTCAGGGAATCCAACGGCGCAATAGAGTAAAACTAGAATTTAAAAAACAACAAAAACAAAACAAAGATGATGCTGAAGGCCGCGCCGACGTCGTAAACTCATAAGGACGACGGTCAGAGTGCCGCTGGATCTAATACTACTACTGCCCCGCCGGAACGGTGATCAAATCGATGGCCCATAAACGTTCGCGCGCAGCCAATTACGAGAAACGTCGTTAAAGGCGGGCGCAAGCCGCTCGCGCAAAGCCAACACCGGTGCAACGATGTGCTCCCGACTAGCGTCCGCGCTGGCCTTCTCCGCGTTGACCCTCCGCAAGGGGGGGGGGCGGGGGGGGGGGGGCTCATGAAGGCTGGTAAAGAGAAAGGAAATACAGCCCACCCAAGCATGTATGTATTTTGAAAGCAGCGAAGAATATTCGCCAACGTTCGCGTGAATGTGGCTTTTACGACACTCGTTGCGGTGTAGACCAATGCGCAGTATTAACTGGCGTCGATAGTACGCAGCAGATTTCAACGTTGGCAGGTTTTGACCGTGAGCCAGGCATTGGCGATGTGTTTGCGGATGCGTGCTAATAATGCATGCCTTTGCTTCCATTTTCGGCGTTTCTGCGCAATGTAAAAGCTACGAGTAAAAAGCTACGTGATCGCTTGATATTCCGAAGAACATTTGGTAAGATGGAGTCCAAAGACAGACTCCTCCCGCAACACTAAATCGGAATGCGAACACAGCCTCTGCACACGGCGTCTACACGGCGGGGGGAGAAAAAAAAAAGCAAATATGAGGTTACGACACGATAGCGTAGGCTACCAGCCCACATATAAACCCCGCTCTACAGCCTAGCCGTGTGAACGTGCTTGCGTGGCCTAGGGCTGACGGGAATGCAACGGGTTTGGAAGCTGATTCTGATATCACACTCCCACATGAAAGAAGAGGCCCGAGATGGCAGCTCTTGCCAAATGTAACGTCAGGCAACCCTACGTCCAGTTAGCGGTCGGCCATGTCAGCTGCCAGCCACCGCTTGCCAGCGCCATGCTCCTGATTTTTCGCTCACAACGCCAACGCTGGCACACGGCCGCCGACGCCGGATTTTCGGCGAACGGAGCCTTTAACGCCTCCAGCCGTGCTGCATTCGTATAAAGCCGCGTTAGTATAGATCCAGCGCTGTAAGGTGACCGCGGATGCAATTTTTTTGGTTTGGTAAAACTTTATTTCTCAACAGTAGGGGTCCTGGAGGACACTCGGCTAGGCGCCAGGTATGGAGGGCAGCTCCCACGTCGGCACAGAGAGCCCGAAGCTCTCCGCCGCCGCGCGGGCCTCCTGGACAGCCCGAAGCTGATCATGTAGTGAAGCACTTTTTAAAACTTTGTCCTAACGTTCCTTGTTCTTGGCGTAGGCGTCGCTCGATGCACAACCACACAGCATATGGTTTAAGTCTACACGGTCACTGCACCGTTCACACACATGTCCGTCGTAGTCTGGACGGACTCGTTTCCTTAGTTGCCCCGTCCACCGCCTGCAATGCCAGCGACAGCTCCCTCCCAGAGTGCACTGCGCACGCAACTCTGTGTTTGCCTCGTTTCCTGATACGCAAGCAAGGATGATATAAAAATACGCAACTAAAGAGTCATTAATAAAGTCACGGCGACACGCCGCTGCTCGGACACAGAAAGGACAGCGCCGGCGACGAGTGGGCGGCCAAAGCCCGGCCCACGAATTGTGCAAGTGGCTTTGCTAAGGCCCTCCGAGCTAGGGGGGACGCATAGGGCCGAAAAGATCAGAGAGAGATATATAACTGGCGGAAATGGTCTTCCTGTTTCTACCAGAGGCATCGCCGCACGACCGTCGACTGCAGGCACCTCCAAATATCGAGGAACAGTCGCCGGGATTAGCCAAACCCTCCTAGACAAGCTTAGCGCGGCACGAAAGCATATCCCGACTCTAGGTCCACGGGCGGAGGTCAAACTCATGGAGGTGGTAGCAGCTGGTCTATCAAAAATAAATAGAAAAACAAGGAAAAGAAAGTTGCCAGCCACAGCAATTGCTGTCGTTAAGCGCCCGAGCTTCGGCCATTGGAAGAAAAGACACAGGGCGAGGACAGCGAGGATTGCATAGGGAAGCGACAGCAAGAAAGGACGGGGGAAGCGTATGCACATTGTTCACAAACTACGAGACAAACGAGTTCGCGTCACTCACGCGCAGGTGTCCAAGCACAGTCCAAAAAACGACTGCGCGCGAGCGACCACTGTCGTTACACAACCATTAAAGAAAAAAAAAACAGCCCATTTGAGTACTTAATCAAATGCGAAGCACAGCTTACCCGTTGTATACGTTTCTATTCATTTTACAGCTTCTTATGGTTCGTTTTGCTTTCATATAAGGCGATCTCATGCATAGGATTCGAGCTCTCTGCACATTATTAATGCGAAAGCCTTACTTCTTTATGTACACAGATTTCTGTCCGCAAACCGTGTCCGCAAAATCGTGTCCGCAGCAGTTGTAATTGAGAAGTGGTGGAGGTTAATGAGTGGTGTCAATCGATAGAGGGTGATGTAATGTTGTGTCCGAAAAAATTTAGGCAAATAAGTTAATTAGGTAAATAATTAGAATAACTGGTTCACAGGAAAGAAAAGCCGCAGTATCTGCCACACTTGTTTTGTGGACACTTGAACCGCGCCGTAAAGATATGGAGGAAGGTGGGAGTGAAAGCGGAAAGAGAGAAAGGGGTGCCGTAGTGGATAAGACGACAAAAATGTGACGTCACGCAACCGGAAGTAGAGCCGAAAAAGCGCATAGGAAGGGATTGGCGCGCAATTTGAAAGTACCGAAGACTTAAATGGGCAAACAAGAAGTGAATTAAGCAACTAGAAGCAACCATGCAGAAGCAACCAACAGCACCATCTGTGCTTTCGCATTACTCCAATGCAGGTTGTGCAGTGCTCTTTGATTTTTTTATTTAAGTTGTATAAAATTATTTTACAGGAAACGAAAGCCGCAGTATCTGTGCGGGAAAGGAGACAGGTGCTCGACCACCTGGCGATCTTTAACGTGAACTGACATCGCACAGCACACGGATACACTGTAACACGGACGCCGCTTCGTTTCGCCTCCATCAAAACACAGCTGCCGGCGGTCGGGGTCGACCGGGTACTCTGGTGTAGTAGTCGGGCATCTTAACCACTGCGCCGCTGCGGGACCATTGTTTATTTTCATTTCTCCTTTTTTTTTTTTTTTACATTTTAATGCAGATGAACGAAGAAACTATATCTTCATTTTTCAACTTTATCTGCAAGCGGCGGTGACAGGTAGCTTGCATCGGGGGTCAGCCTGCCACAAACTTTTTGTCTGTTGTAGGCGGTCATCGCACCCGCCACCGTTTCGGTGGTGGACGACGGCTGTTGTTGCGGCAAGCGTCTTTCTCTCCCTCTTCCTTTTCTTTCTTCTCTATTTTCTCTTCCTCTTTTTCTCTTTCCACTTTCACTCCCACCTTCCTCCCTTCCCTTACGGCGCGGTTGCGGTGTCCACAGAAAAACAAGTGAGACAGTTACCGCGCCTTTCCCTTCTTATAAATAAATGAATCAGTTAAATCTCTTCTTTCCGCACGAGGCAGCGTAGGTGGCTCAGCTACAGAGCCAGTAGCAGGCCCGTGCATTTTATTTTCCTTCTTCCTACAGCTACAACCACAACAGTTAACACCTTGGAATAGCTGATGACCATATTCATAAACGCGCGACGAAAACCGGATGACTAAAGTGAAGCGAGAAACGTGTATTACAACAGGTGTTTCCAAGAACAGCGGCGCGCACCTGCTAAGCTTCTGCAACCCGTAGGTTTTGCAATTTCCCTCAGACTATTCCCTCCATCTGTAAATTTACCGCCTCGGTTTACGCGCCAGTCACGCATAAAATGATCATAACACGCTTTTTCGACAACAACTATTCGGTCAACACTGCGTACAGCTGGTCCAGGCGAAATTAGAAAGCAGCATCTTGGTCCGAGTTAAGACACTCGCGATGCGACTACACGTGCGTGCATTCAAGAAATAATAATAATTGGTTCACAGGAAAGGAAGGGTGCAGTGTCTGTCACACTTGTTTCAAATATCTGAGCCAGGCCATAAGAGAAGGGAAGAAGGTGGGAGTGAAAGCGGAATTAGAGAGAGAGAGGTACCGTAGTGGTGGGCTTCGGAGTAATTTCGACCACCTGGTAATCTTCAACGTGCACTGGCATTGCACAGCACACGGACGCTTCTGCGGACGTTTCACTTCCAGCGAAACACAGCCGCCGGCGGTCGGGTTCGGGTACTCCGGCACAGTAGTCAGGCACCTTAAATACTGCACCACCGCGGCGGGGCTCATGAAAGAAATCGACCCGAAATCTCGACCTTTGCGAGAGACGCCATAGTGGAAGGCCGCTTTTCGGTGGAGGGGTAAACGCCCGTGTAATCTGCGACGTCAGTGCACTTTAAAGAACCCCACCTGGTCGAGATTTTCGGAGCCCTGCACTACGGCATCCCCCACAGCATCAGTCGCTTTGGGACGTCAAAAACCATAAACTAAACCAGACCGTTTGGGAGGACTCAAGCTCTTAACGCAACATCGTAGTGAACCGGCCCCAGTTCTAACCGTCAAACCCCGCCGGGGTGGCGCAGTGGTTAGGCGCTCGACTACTGTGCCCAAGGAAGCGGGATCGAATCCCGGCCCCGGAGGCTGCGTTTCGATGGCGGCGAAACGGAGTGGCGTCCGTGTGCTGAACGATGTCAGTGCACGCTAAAGAACCCCAGGTGGTCGAAATTTCCGGAGTCCTCTACTACGGCGTCTCTCATAGCCTGATTCGCTTTGGGACGTTAAACCCCCCACAAACCAAACCAAACAAGGTAACAAGGATACAACCCCAAAACTTCATTCTGTGTTCAATTTACAAAGCAGTGGGCCCTTTGTTCTTGTGATATTACATACATACATACATACATACATACATACATACATACATACATAC